>CM043700.1:72873119-73348119 GCA_023935145.1 Bretschneidera sinensis | reverse complement strand
CTCCTCCACTAGCGGCATCAATCATGCTCCTATCAATGGGTAGAAGGCCCTCATAGAAATATTAAATAAGAAGTTATTCACTAATTTGATGATGGGGGCAGCTTGCACATAATTTCTTGAAACGCTCCCAATATTTGTGGAGGGACTCTTCGTTGTGCTGCCTCACACCACAAATTTCTTTTCAAATGTTGGCCGCCCTTGAAGTTGGGAAATATTTCTCCAAAAACAACCTCTTCATCTCGTTCCATGTGGTAATACTCCAGGAGGGTAGATAATAGAGCCAATCTTTAACCGAATCCTTCAAAGAAAACGAAAAGGCTCTTAATTTAATTTGCTCTTCAGTCATCCCCGTGGGTTTCATGCACGTGCATACCACATGAATCTCTTCTAGATGCTTGTGAGAATCTTCACTTGCAAGGCCATGAAAATTGGGCAAAAGATGTATTAGTCCAGATTTTAATTCAAATGTAGTGGTAGTATCTAAAGTAGGGAATGTTATGCATAAGGGTTGTTGATTTAAATCAAGGGCGCAAGCTCTTTCAAAGTTTGATTTCTAGCCATGACTTCCTCCTCTTCTAAATCAAAATCACTAGCAAATAGGGGATCAAGAGCTAGATCGTTCTCTTCAGAATTTCTCTGAGCTTCCTTCCTTAACCTGCACAAAGTTCTCTCTATTTCTAAATCACACTGCAAATCATAGATCAGTCATCTTTGTGGATTAAACTGTGTTGATTTAGGAAGAACCAGGAGATGATCCATATATGCTTGGAAAGATCCGGATGTCTATTTTCTGGAGAATTTGATGGCTTATAAATATGATTTTTCTATAGAAAGTTATGGTAGTTTTAGTAGACAAAGGTCAGGTTGTGCGCGATTTCAGCGTGGTAGAAGTGAAGGGGCTATTAAATTCTGAATTTTTTTGCCAAAATTTGGTGTGCTGTCACAGGCAACCAAAAATAAAACCTATACTCCTAAAAATATATGTAGTAGTGTGAGTAAGGATCATTCCCACGGAGAGTATCTAGCCCAGTTTTATGCTACGTGAACAAGGATGGGGGGGTTTGAGTATAAAAAAAACTAATGAACAATTCAAATTGAAATATTGAAATCAATCAAAAGAACAAACCTTCGTCTAAGTCAATATCCACCATCGGAATTTTACAACTGATCATTGATGCAATTATATATCAATTCACACTTTGAATATTCACCATTAGAACTATTTTCCTATCTCTCCTTGGTCGCGATTAATTAGAAAATAAGCGATCTAATTAACCCTAACTACTAAACAACCCAAGACAAGCGCTAAAGGTTTAATCTAGTAGCAGCCTTAAGAATTTGAGATATCGGTGAAGCCAAACAACACAAGCACAAGCGGTTGCATTTAATTTAGTTGAGTGTTCTTCCTAAGATCTAATAATTTCTGATGGAGCAAATCATTAAATCTTAGTTGCGTCACAAATTTGAGGGATCAACCAATTACAGATTTGATATCTAACCTAGTAGTAGATTGCATCGAATAATAAACTAGTAGGCCTCCTAGTAATTAAATGAGACAATCATGAAAATAGGGATAGAAGATCATTCGATACTCAAAGCATAAATTGAACAATATAAAAAATAGATTAGATCTCATAGTTTTATTGATTCCGAGGCTTCCGTTTGCTTCGACCAATTATAAAAGTTTAGCCACATAGGGCTATGATGAAAACTTGAATGAGGAGATTAGAGAAGAGGGGAGAGAGAGGTGTCCCCCAAGTCTGATGATTTCTCCCCTCTTTTACACATTATTTTCAGTAGTAGAACCCTAGAAGGTCTCCTAAAATATTCTAAATATTATCCTAAAATAACAATATCCAAATCTGACTAATTTAAGGAAAATATTAAAAATATAATAAAGTCCTAAAATAACTAGGAAGCTAGTGTTTTCAGCATGAATTTTCATGCACCAGATCTGAAAACTTCCGAAAATAAACCGTGTCAAATCAGTGTATTAGAATTGCAGGCTAAGGGACTTTCTAGAACTGTAACAGTGCAGGTGCAGCAACTCCAAGCCCGGTTTCGACCTTCATTCAGCCAGTACCTCTCAAAACTCAAACTCAAAACTCAAAACATAAAAGCTGTAGAACATTTTCTTAGCATTCTGTAGCATCTTGAATCATCTCAATCGGAGCTTATATGTGAGAGTTATGCCCAAATTACAAAGCGATGTCAAAACTGTCCGAAATCGCCCAATTAGTTTCGTTTTGCACTTAACGCCTCCATTTGCATCCTAAATCAAAATATAATTATAATGAGTAAATTTAGGAACCAAATGAGTATAAAAAAAACTAAACATTAAGGGAGAAAAATATGACATTTTGGATTCTCATCAATAGCCGACTGTACAAATTCGATAATCGATTGTGCTTTTATTTCCAAGAGTCTACCGTTGACTGTGTAGTTAAACAGTCGATTGTGAAACTCTCTAGAAGTCTCATAGTCGACTGTGCAACCCTGTTTTCATATTTCTACATCAAATTTCTCCTTTTCTTTCATGTCACAAGTCCTTACGGATAATTAGGAGAATTAAATACTTGATCTTGATTTCCTAACTAGAGTAATTACTGTGTAATTATATACACCTTGGAGGTTGATTTTAATCGATGAATTATTTAGGTGTGTTTTAGGAACGTTCTAAGGGCAAGGAGGTGATTTGAGAATGAAGTCTGAGCCTTCAAGGTGAGTATCACCTTACTCTTAGTAAGCATGAGAATCTTGAATGAAATTAAAAGCTTAGATTATACACGTTAGCAAGAACTTAAGCAATTTACGTATTATAAAATAAAAGACATAAGGAGTATGAGATGCATGTAGATAATACATGAGTATTAAAAATCTATACGTTTGGGGGATGTTGAATATAAGTAGTTCATGAAATGTGTATTGAAAGGTTATATTACCAAGAATGCTTTGTATATGTTGAATTACCTTTGTTGTTATTATGTAATGTGGAATGAATGGATTTATTGAGTAGCTATGTAAATCTCACCCGGTAAGGGGTAGGGAGGAGGTATTAGTGTGTTAAATGTTATAAATCTGCACGGTAAGTGGTAGAGAGGAGATACTTGTTCTTGGAAATGGAGACCTTGCTTGGTAAGGGGTAGAGAAAAGATTTAATTTATTTAAATGGGAGACGTCCCGATATTCATGAACTACCCGATTAGAAGGGTAAAGAATTGAAGTGATTGAAGGAGTGCTTTATGTTACGTCATATATCATGCTTGAGTTGTATATTTAGAATCAACAAGTGTTATAAATTTCTATATTTATTGTATTAAAAAATAATTATATAAAATCTGATCATGTACTAAACTACCCACAAGGGGTTTTATAAATGGATTTCTTGATTACTCCGAGTAATGTGATTACTCGCTGAGCTTTTTAGCTCTCTCCCCCCCCCCCCCCCCTCATACTATTTTAGGAACATTTTTAAGGACCTTGAACCATAAGTGAAGATGCAAGGAAGAGAAGTCTCTAGGTGGGTCCATGTGCTATCATCCTCGTTTAATCCTTTTTTTAATAGTAATCTACTATTTTTGTACTAAGTTGTATACTTGAAGCTTATATCTTATGAGACGTCCTTTTGTAAAGTTAAAATATTGTATTATGGATTGAAATTGTACTTATTTACTATTATATACATACATTATCCTACATTTATGTTAGACTCTATTCATATTATAATTATCGAGGTGCTAAGTTCTTAAAAGTAAGGATGTCGTCTCGAGTAGAGCCCACTCGGGATGGATCATTACTTTTGGTATCAAAGCTTTAGGTTTAAGATTCTATAGACTTTCTAGGTCTTGTGTTGTCGTTTATAAATAAGTTCTTTCGTGTAGGGTTTGAGGATGCCACATAGACGAAATAGAGGTAGAGGTAAGGGTGTGGGACATGCCCGAGGAAGGGGTAGTGCCCTAACCCAGAGGCGTGGATGACCTCCTTCGTATAGGGTTAGGGTTGATGTAAAACTTGAGGTCCTTGAAAAAGAATATGTTGGTAGTGCAAATAGTGCCACTAGTAGAACTGCTAAGGATATTACTGTAAAAAGGGACGAGTTATGAGAAGCCCTAGCCCAAGCATTGAGAAGAATTAGAGAATTGGAGCGTCGGTTGGAAAGGAAAGATAGACAAGCTTCTGAATTATCTGAAGGTCCAATAAGGTCTCTTAAAGAGTATAGTATTCGAGTAAGGGAAGAAAATTTGAGATGGGAAATAGGGGGAGATTTGTTTTCCCAGTTTAATAAGTTGACACCCCAGGTTTCAATAGTGCTATTAACCCTTTGGATGCATATGAATGGATCAAGAAGATGGAATACCTTTTAAGAGTCTTACCAGTTATTGAAGTACAGAAAGTGGCCTTTGCATCATTCAAGTTAGAAGGAGAAGCATCAAATTGGTGGGAAGATATCTTACATAGGTTTAGTGGAGATGTGCATCGACCCTTAGATTGGGAAAGGTTTAAGCTAGTAATTTTTTAGAAGCATTTTCTTGAAACTGTTAAAGAACAGCTAAAGAATGATTTCATGCACTTGAAGTAGTATAGTATGTCAGTGACTCAGTACGACGAGAAGTTCATTGCCTTTTCTAGGTTTATCCCTGAGATTATGAATATGGAGGAGAGGAAGTGAAAAGAATTTCTTAATAGTTTGAACTATGATATTCGCTTTTGGCTCTGTTGTTTGGAACTTCCCACTTATGTGAGGTTTGTGGATAAAGCATTGTGGGCAAATAATGAAGTGATGGAGTGGAAAAGATGAAATGGAAGGCAAAAGAGAGGTAAGTCGGAAGATGTTAGGGAGAGTGGTTATGGATTTGGAATCCAAGATAGCCGCCCTTTCTCAGAGAAGTAGATCAGTTACTCAAGAAGGACAAAGTATAGGGAGTAAAACTTTCATAATGAATCAAAATCAATAGAATAGGTCGGCAGTATTAGTTAAGCAGAATTTAATAAGAGGAAACCAAAGAATTTTAGGACAATCGATACCAATGGGAGCTCAGAGTAGAGGAGTGAGTACTCAAGGCAGAAGAGACAGTGTGGTCTCAAGATCAAGTTCCAGAGCTTGTTTCCAATGTGGTCAAGTGGGAAATTTTTCTTGGAACTGCCCTAATGGGTCATTTCATCATTGTGGTTTGATTAGACATCGCCCTAGGCATTTTCCTATGATGCAGAGTAAGTGTAATACCTATACTCGTAAAGAAAGGGTAAAGAAGTAACTTAATAAATATGATATGGAGTTAAAATAATATATATATATATATATATATATATATATATATATATCTATGTGTGTGTGTGTGTGTGTGAAAGATTTAATTTTTATAAAAAAAAAATTTAGTGTCCAGACAAAGGCAAAAGAAAAAGAAAAAGGATAATAAAAAAAAGGGCGTCCAGGCAAAGGCAAGAGAAAAAAAAAATGGCAACAGTTGTTGCCACTTTTTGCCAAAAGAGGAGAGTAATGCTATATGTAAGGCAGCATTACAAAATCATGGCAAGCATGGGGGAGGGGAGTGCTGAGTTTTTTTTTTAAAAAAAATTTGTATACTCATCTCTTCATAATTCATTTTGTTTAATTTACTTAATTGTTTTTATTTCGATTTTCTCTTCACCAATCTTTTAATTAGAGTGTTTAGGATTTAATTTCAGAGTTTGTTTTAGTAATTTTAAGAAAGTAATTTAGGATTTAAACCACTGCAATTCCATGAGAGATCAACCTCGAGAGTAAACTCATTGCAATACTATTTGTGATTCGTTCACTTGCAAGCATTTAAAATTTGCACATCAAGTTTTTGGCGTCGTTGTCGGGGAATTGGTATTTAATTCTTTAGTTAGTTTCTTTGTTTTTATTTTTAT
The DNA here is from genome assembly GCA_023935145.1 of Bretschneidera sinensis. Lineage (NCBI taxonomy): Eukaryota > Viridiplantae > Streptophyta > Magnoliopsida > Brassicales > Akaniaceae > Bretschneidera > Bretschneidera sinensis. The sequence continues at coordinate 73,342,227 of CM043700.1, read as the reverse complement.
CTTTATTTTATTTCTTTCCTTTCTTTTAGGAGTAATTTTTATTTCTTTTATTTCGTCAAATTTTCTTTATTTGCTTGATTTAAATTAGTATTAATTTGTTTCTTGATTTTCGCTCTCTTGATTCCTGGTAGCTTAATTTTTCTTTTGTTTTCTTCAGGTATATGCATGGTAGAAGATCCCAAGGGAGAAATCTAGTGCTAGCAATAGACAACATCCATAGGCTAAGGGAGACGTTACAGCCTATGGAAGAAGAATAAAAGGTTGAGGGAATAGAAAATGAGGAGCATGAAAAAAATGAAAGGAGCTGAAAGACAAATTATGATGAAGGAGTATGCAAGGTCGATCATCGGCACTTCCAAATCTTGCATCCAATTGGGGGAAGCTGTACGGAATTATGAGATAAAAAATATCCACTTTAGCATGCTCTCTTCATTCTACAGAATTCCAAATGAAGACCCATTAACCTTCATAAGGGATTTCTATGCAACAGTGCAGACTTTTCCTCTACAAAGGCTGAATGAGGATCAACTCAAGATGAGATGCTTCCCCTACACATTAAAAGATAGAGAAAAAGTGTGATTGATGGCTCTTCCACCTGGTTCTTTGATTACATGGGAAGTGGTCTATAATTGGTTCATGAACAAATTCCACTCCCATCAAAAGACCACTGAGTTGAGAATTAAGATTGTCACATTCTCACAAATGGAGGGATAGGTTCAAGATGTGATTATGCCCAAAGAGTAATGCGGTAGTTGTAGCACAGCTTTGGGGTGTCGATTCCATAGGGAAACAAGTTAACTACAAAAGAAGGTGTGAACCATAACACAAACGATAAAGATTCAAGTGAGAAAATATGAATTTTGATAATGAAGTAATTGGGTAAAATGGATTGTAAAATATAATAGAGGAACAACAAGGTTCTGGGAATCCTCCCTAGGTTTGTTGCCCTATTCCTAACTTAATTCAATTGTTTTTATCTCGTTTGCAAGTTTCACATCCCAAACAAGCAATCAGCAAATATTCAATAAGATAATATATAAACCTTAATGTAATTGTTATGAAATACTTTTTACTTTTCATTCATGCACATATGATCTATCCTATAGATTTATCAAGAAACGACAATATATCTTTAATGACAATATTGCAGTAATGGACAAACCTAAAGGATGAATCTACCGGACTCAATCATATCCAAACAATCTTAACATAAGAGAAGCATGACTAGATTTATATCAAAGAGAAAGATATAATCACCGGATTAGAGAAAATCTTATAATTAGATTAAAAAGTAAATCATAACAATGTTTTGACAATAAAGCCCTATTACAACTGAATCAAATAAAGGAAAATAGGAACAACTACACCTAGGGATTCATCCCTTCGCCTTGCTTGGAGATTAGTTAGCCATGGGGCTCATGGTTGAATACTTTGATGGAGGAGAACTGTCTGCTTCCTTGAGTTTCCTAGGCTTGATGCCCCTCTTATCAAACCCTAAGTGGTCTATTTATAATACAAGAGGTCCAAGGGTGTTTTTTAGGGTTTAAACAATCATTAAAAGCCCTAATTAACTTGTAACTCGGAGACAGGGTATCGGGGTCGTGCCGCGACTCAGATTGGGTCAGGTCGTGGCTCAGAATCTTCAAGCTTCTTACACTTTCTAGAGGCCGCGGCCTGGATTGGTCCAGGCCGCAGCTCAGCCTAGGCTGGGCCGCGGCGCACATTGATGCCTTTTTCTTCTCCTTTGGCTTCCTTTCTGGAGGCCGAGGCTTGGATAATTATAAGCCGCAGGACACACACTGTAAACTTGATTTATCTTCATTTGTCCTTCCGCAACCATGTCTTCACTTCAGTGTGCCTCGAGTCTTTGTGCTTCAATCAACAATAGCTTTTTCTCCTCTTTTGAACTTAAAGTACCTAAAAATGCACCGAAATAAGTCAACAATCCAAGAATACCACTTTAGAGTTATTAATGTATAAAAGTGCAATTAAAACCTAGATCAACTCTAAAATACTAACGATTAAGAACTATTAAGATGCATTTTATGGCTCTTATCAAGATGCTTCTAATCCAGTGTCCCCACCATCATTACACATTACAGCTACAAAATCAATTATTTTATGATGTATTGACACAACAGTGTCAATATACGGTTGATAACGCTGCTGGTAGAGCCATGGGAGAAAAGATTGCTGAGGTGACATGCGAGCTATATGAGATGTTGGGTGCTAATTCCCAACAAAAAAGTGTAAGAGGAAGGAGAGTTGGGCTTAATGAATTAAGCTCCAACAATGATATGGCAATGTAATTTGCAAACTTGACCAAACAAGTCAAACTTCTCACTACCATAAACACACCTAATCATAAGGTATGTGGAGTTTGTTAGGTTTTTGGTAACGGTGCTAACACTTCTTCTTTGTCTTATGAATCTTATACAGAAAATGAACAAAAACAAGTTAATGCAATGGAGTCTTACCAACCTAGGCTGAGGAATGATCCATATTCTAACACCTACAACCCTGGGTGGAGAAATCATCCCAATTTCTCTTGGAAGACTAACAACACTCCGACACATGCTCCAAGTTCAAGACCGGTTCAATATCAAAACCAAGTTGCACCACCCAATCAATCTAGAAATCCAACTTTGGAGGAGAACTTGAGTGCTTTTATTCAAGTTAGCAAATAGAACCATGAGAGACATAGCCAAAGGTTAGATTCTTTAGAGGCATCAATGAAGAGGGTGGAAGTACAAGTTGGGCAACTTGCGGAACAATTGCAAGTACATCAAAAAGGGAAGTTGCCTAGCCAACCTGAGCAAGCAAAGGCTATCACAGTGCTACGAAGTGGTAAAATTCTTAACAACAATTCTGATGATAAATTTTCTTATGACTCGCCACGTGATACAGGAAAATCAATTGAGAAGCAAAAGGAGAATGACGCTCCTAAAGGAAATCCAGTTGAAGATCCACAATCTTCTTAAACATCTGAAGAGAGCAAGGAGAATGAGCCATCTTCCTTCATGACACTGCACAAGGCAATAGAGCCTTACAGGCCTCCTATTCCTTATCCAAGTTGTCGGAAGGATGTTAAACAAGATAAGCAATTTTCTGATATTTTTGACATGCTTTCTAGAGGGAATATTAATTTGTCTCTTTTTGGATGTTATCAGGAATGTGCCATCATCATATGTGAAATTCTTTAAGGAACTTAACACCAAAAAAAAGAAATATGAGAAGAACGAGAAATTGATGCTGTCAGAAGTTGCTAGTGCGATGCTCCAATAAAGCTTGTCACCTAAGCTGAAAGATCCTGGAAGTTTCATGATCAACATCATAATGGGAAACAAGAAGGTCGCCAAAGCAATGCTAAACTTAGGAGCAAGTATAAATCTCTGCCATATTCGACATACTTGCAACTAGGTTTGGGGGAGCTTAAATCAACAACTATGTCCCTTCAACTCGCTGACAGGTCAGTTAAATATCCTATGGGAATAGTTGAGGATATATTGGTACAGGTAGACAAAGTGATTGTGGCTATGGATTTCATGGTATTGGAGATGGAAGGAACCCTATCTAAGAACAAGGCGCACACAATTCTTCTTGGTAAACCATTTATGGCCACAACCGAGACTATTATTGATGTCCATAATGGGAGGTTAACGATGACAATCTTGGGAGAGACTGTACAATTTAAAGTGTTTGATTCTCTAACCACTCCTTCTATTTCTACTAACGATGAGTGTTCTTTTATTGATTGTGTGGACTCACTTGTTTATGACACTTATTTGCAGACAGAAATAGAGAACAAGCTTGAAGTTGCTCTTATAACTGAGAGAGTAGAGGAAACACTAGAAGATGAGAGTAAAAGATATCATGAGATGTTAGATAGTGTAATACCAGCGTCACCCCAAGAAGAGTCTTGCAAACCTTTAGAATTGCCAAGTTCCCTACCTAAGGAATATACTACTCCACCTAAGCTTGAACTTAAAGAGCTACCTAAGCACCTTAAGTACATATTTCTGGGAGAGAGAGACACATAACTTGTGATTATTTCATCTACTTTGACCCAAACCCAAGAGGAGAGAGTTGTGAAGGAGCTTAGTAGACTTAGAAGAGCCATAGGATGGAGTATAAGATACATCAGGGGTATTAGTCTTGCTACATGTATGCATAAGATCATTTTAGAGGATGGTGCCAAAACTCTAAGAGAAGCTCAAAGGAGACTAAACCCTAACCTACAAGAGGTAGCGAAGAAAGAAATTTTAAAACTCCTAAATGCAAGATTTATCTACCCTATTTCAGATAGTAGATGGGTTAGTCCAGTTCATGTTGTGCCTAAGAAGTTTAGGATTACAATGGTGCGAAACAAGAAGAATGAGCTAGTGCCCACTAGGATGACTATAGGATGGAGAATGTGCATTGATTATAGGAAACTGAACTCAACTACTAGTAATGATCATTTTCCACTTCCTTTTATTGATCAGATGTTGGAAAGACTAGTAGGGCATGCTTTTTATTGTTTTCTTGATGGTTTTTCAGGTTATTACCAAGTGCCGATTGCGCTAGAGGATTGAGAGAAGATAACGTTCACCTGCCCATTTGGGACATTTGCCCTTAGGAGGATGTTGTTTGGCCTATGCAATGCACCAGCCACATTCCAAAGATGCATGATGTCAATCTTCTCCGATATGGTGGAGAAATTCATTGAGGTATTTATGGATGATTTTTTCAGTTTTTGAAACCTCATTTGATAACTGTTTGCATAATTTGACTTTGGTACTTGAAAGATGCATTAAGTGTAATTTAACACTCAGTTGGGAGAAGAGTCATTTTATGGTACAATAGGGCATTGTATTAGGGCATGTAATTTCTAGTAAAGGTATTAAAGTAGATAAGGCTAAAATTGACTTGATTGCTAAATTTCCACCCCCGACTTCGGCTAAGGGGATTAAGAGTTTCTTAGGACACATAGGTTTCTATAGGAGATTTATCAAAGATTTTCTAAGATAAGTCGCCCATTATGTAATTTGTTGTCCAAAGATGTTCCTTTTACTTTTGATGATGATTGCCTTATCACCTTTAATGCTTTGAAAGAAAAGTTGACATCGACTCTTATTATCATGGCACCGAACTAGTCAGTTCCTTTTGAGATTATGTGTGATGCATATAGGGGTTGTTTTAGGGCAACTAGTGGATAAGCGTTCACATGTGATCTACTATGCTAGTACAACACTTAATGATGCCCAACTCAACTATTCCACCATGGAAAAAGAGTTTTTGCCTATCGTGTTTGCATTAGACAAGTGCAGGCCTTACTTGGCAGGGTCTAAGGTCATTGTGCATTCAGATCATGCGGCATTGAGACACTTATTAACTAAGCCAAATGTTAAGACAAGACTAATTCGGTGGGTCTTGCTTTTGCAAGAATTTGACCTAGAAATAAGGGATAAGAAAGGTAATGAGAACGTTGTTGCAGATCACCTTTCTAGGTTAATTTCGAACTTTGATTCACATAAGCAAGAAGAAGATAAGAAAATTGTTGACACTTTTCCCGATGAACAATTATTTGCTATAAGTCAAGAGCCATGGTATGCTGATATTGTAAATTATCTTGCTTGTGGTGTCTTGCAACCTAACCTCTCTTTTCAAGAAAAGAAGAGATTCTTGTCTTCTTGCAGGAGTTACATTTGGGATGAGCCTTATTTGTTCAAATTTGGTCAAGATCAAATCATTCGGAGATGTGTACCTGAGGCTGAGCATGAGTTCATTCTTTCTTTTTGCCACGAACTTCATTGTGGGGGTCACTTTGGAGGTAAGAAAACGACCCTCAAGGTATTGCAATCTGGATTTTATTGGTCAACTCTCTTTAAAGATGTTCATAAGTTTTGCATGTGTTGTGATAAATGTCAGAGGACTGGTAGTATTGGAAAGAGAAATGAGATACGTCTGACTAACAATCTTGTCATTGAATTATTTGATGTCTGGGGAATTGATTTCATGGGTCTTTTTCGTCTCCACTTGGATATGAATATATATTAGTTGTGGTTGATTATGTGTCTAAATGGGTTGAGGCTATACCAACCCGAACCAATGATGCTAACCGTGTTGTGAAATTTTTGAAGGATGTGATATTTAGCAGGTTTGGGACACCAAGGGCTATAATCAGTGATGAAGGAACCCATTTTTGCAATAAACTCTGTGACGGGTTATTGAAGAAGTATAGCATCACACACAAGGTGGGGACTTCATATCACCCACAAACTTCGGGTCAAGTTGAGGTAAGCAATCGAAAAATCAAGGGCATTCTGGAAAAGATGGTGTGACCATCACGGTAGGACTGGGCAACCAAGCTTAATGATGCATTGTGGGCATACCGCACGACGTATAAGACACCCATTGGGATGAGCCCCTATCGGTTGGTTTTTGGAAAGGCATGCCACTTATCGGTTAAGCTTGAGCATCGGGCATATTGGGCAATCAAAGATTTGAACACGGACATGGCAATGGCAGGAGAGAAGCGGTTACTACAACTCAGTGAGTTAGAAGAGATTCGTGATGAAGCCTATGAGAATGCAAAGATCTACAAAGAACGCACTAAGTGTTACCATGACCAAGGCCTTATCCGTAAGTCTCTTCATCCTAGAATGAAAGTTCTTTTGTTTAACACTCATTTCAAATTATTTTTAGGAAAATTGAAGTCAAGATGGTGCGGACCATTTTCGGTAGTCAATTTTTTTTCTCATGAAGCGGTAGAGTTGCTGAACCCGAAGACTCAAGTGACATTTAAGGTCAACGGGCATCGGGTGAAGCTTTACTTGGAAGGAGTCCATGAGAAGGGGGTTGTTGAGTGCATTGAGGTGCACAATCCTGAATAAGTTCAACCAACGTCTTGCTAAGACGTTAAAGAAAGCGCTTGGTGGGAGGCAACCCACCCATTTGATAGAGTATGTTTTATGTTCTTTCATTTTCATTGTCCCCTTCTAAATGTTTTTCTAAACGCGTGTTTGATTTCATACATTGAGGACAATGTTTAATTTAGATTTGCGGGTACAATTAGAACTTGCTGAGACAAATTTTCATGCTACAATTTGTTTTATGGTTAGTAATCAAGTCTTTTATGCACGTTGAGTTTAGTTTCTATAACACTGACAAGTTGTTGTGAGGATTGATGCATATTCATATTCCATAGACCGTGCTCTTGATGTTGATACTGAGATGAACCTAGATCTAATGATTGAGAATCAAATAGTGGAGACTACCTAGTGAGTTATTTGAGCCATAAGTGTTTTATTCTGAGAGTTAGTTTCTTGGTACTCTTAAACACTCTTCGTTATGACCTTAATTGTTAGATGATCTCTATAGTTGAGTTTTAAACCCAAATTTAAAACTCCTAACAAGGACTCTCAAAGTTGAGGATGTCACTGCCGAAGGCCTTAATTAGGCTTTCTTTTGACTTTGATCGTCAAATCCCCAACAATTACCTGAAAAGATAGCAACAATAAAAGAGTGAGCTAAAAAGCTCAGTGAGACACACCTTACGAGAAGTAATCGTATTGGAGGAATTATCTTTTTAATTTTAACTACAACATATTATTTAGTAAACTTCTAGGTACAAGTAATATCTTTCTTAAATAACCTCCAATTATTCCTTTAAGTTTCCTCCAAGTATTTTTCCTTACTTCCTATACAATTAAATAACCATTGCAATAGGGTTCACAAACTTTTTAACTCATAAAATATATGTAAGTATTAATATATTCACAAAGAACAAGGATAAGTAATGAGAGAAAATCTCATTTCAACACCTTGTATATCCATAACAACCCTTATGCCCTTTATTCGGGCCAAGTACATCACACGCCCCTCGTGGGCCAATCATACCACACACCCCTCATGGGCCATTCACCTCAATATGTCCATGAAATGTAATGCCATAGTATATGATGCAATACAATAAATGAACAATCAATCACTGCCCCTCACTGGGCTATATCATCATCACGAGGATGTCTCTCCACGTATCGGTACGTCGAATCATCATATCATAATATCAAATCTTTAGAACCCCCTTTATACATGTTGGATCCTACTTGTCCAATATCTATTCGGTACCCTTACAGATCTTATGAGAAGGGACCTACCAGCCTCACCCATCACTCGCCCCTCAATAACATACCGCCAAACAAGGTTATAATGCAAAATGTATGAAGTGATATGCATAAAAGAAATCATCAATCATTCACATTGCATACATACAAATTCAACCAAGCACACTCATAATAATTCAACATATCATAAATCCTCAACACACTCACCTTGAATCATTTTCAAGATTCATATCTTAAACCATTATTTCCTAATCTATACCAATCCCTCATATTACTAATTTTGTACTATCTTTATACTATAATCTATATACGTAATCTTCATAAATTTATAAGGTTTTTATTCATCAAGGTAGATCATATTATTTTTCTTAATCCTTTAGTACTCAATTTAAAAATACTTTAAATATGCTTACTAATGGTAACACATACTCACCTCACTACGCAATCTTACTACTTCCTTGTCTTTCAAGGATTTCTGCATTAGTACCTAGGAATGAATAGTACTAAATTTCATTACTTTAAATCTTTTAAAAGAATCTCTAGCAACCTCAAGGTGTTTTGCACACTTTAAATATCAAGAGTGCATTTCGCACAAAACAAAAAGTCAAAAAAATTGAGACTTTAAGCCCTTTTTCAAATCATCTATTTTGAATCTCAAAAACACTTTAATTTTTGTGAATACTAACATTTTTGAAGGTGTTTTAATCATACTTTAAATGTATATAAACATTATAATTATTTTGGAAATGTTTCATGTTCAAAAACTTAGGAGAAAATTCATTTATTGAAAAATCAGCATGATCCAGTTAACTGGGTACCTGATGCAGTCGACTGGGAAAATGTCCAAAAGCTTCTATCACTTCACCTAGTTGATTGGATCCTTTAAAAACAGCATAAAAATCTCATCCAGATGACTGGTCTCCCGACCCAGTCGACTGGGTCACTTGATACCAGCAAAAATAAAATTCGAAAACTTAAGTTTTCCCCAAAACTCTTCTTGATCTCTATATATCTTTTTAAATATTTAAAAACAAAGTTTCTAATGGTTTATTAATGGAAATGAACATTACCCAAGCTAAGAATTGGAATCCAATAGCAAATTTTCAAATTCGGTTCAAAACACCATTTTTTTAAACAAACCATTTTTCTTCAAACTTTCTTAAGCAAATCCTCAAATTTTCAACTTAAAAACTTGAATCTGTTGAGTAATAAACATTCTTGATAATTTAGGAGAAGCAAATTATGTTTATAACTTGCTTTTTTACAACAAAAAACCCCATCTCTTTCCACTTTTTTTCTTTCCTTCTTCTTTTCTTCTTTCACTCTTCTGCTTTCTTTCTCTTCTCTCAGCCAAACTTTCTCCCTTTTTCTCTAGAAGAATCCAAAAAAAAAAATTTGGTTCCTCTCTCCCCTCTCCCCTATTTATAGACACATTCTTTATGAATTGAAAAATAAACCCTCAAATTACACCTCTTATTTTTTTCCACCACAAGCTTTCTAATTTAGTAAAACTATCCTCCCACTTTTGATTCTCTAAACAAATCATTTCAGAAAACAAATAACCTACCAAACCATTTCTTAAAACTCCAAAATTCCTCCCCCCCCCCCCCCTAAACAAATCCTTATTACTTAAACCTCCTTTATTTACTTGCTTCCAAATTTTTTATAACTTCAAAACGAACTTAATTAAACTCAATTCGCATAAGTATTCCAAAAAGGCACCGAAGTGCAAAAATTTCAGAATTTAAAATATTCTAAATAAAATATTGGGCTCTACAACTATGGTATAGGAAGAGGTTGTAATAATCCTGCTAGGTGTCTATGATCAGTCTTCACATGCTGACATACTAGACAACGAGACACATACTCCACCACATCCTTCTTTAGTCCCAACCACCAGAAATTTTGTCCAAGTCCTTTATACATCTTGTTGTTCCTCGGGTGCATGGAATAAAGAGTATCATGAACGTCCTTTAGAATTTCTTTCTTCAACTCCAAATCATTAGGTACACAAGCTCGACTTCACATCATTATCATGTCGTGTTTTCTCACTAAGAATTTTGTTTGTATACCCTCTAAAACTTCCTTCTTTATTGACGCTAATGCCTTATCTCTACTCTGAGCATCTAGGAGACGATCCACCATAGGTGATTTCGTTACCATATTAGCTATTAGCCCCCCAATAGTATTCACTTCTAGTTTCACTTCAAAGCTCCTTAATTTTTTACTAGTTCCAAACTATAGGTTTTCAAAGTTGCCAATTTACTACTAGACTTCCGACTTAAAGCATCTGCCACTATATTAGCCTTCCCAGGATAATAGTTTATAATACAGTCATAATCACTGATTAGCTCCATCCATCATCTCTTATAATCTGTGAATATCTCACAACTAGTTCCATAGAGGTGGTGGTGTCTCCAAATTTTTAGTGCAAAACTATTGTTGTTAACTCCAAATCATGGGTAAGGTAATTCTTCTCATGATTAATTCTTCTCATGATTCTTCAACTGCCGAGATGCCACAACCTTTCCATGTTGAATTAAGACACAACCTAAACCCTGATATGATCCATCATTGTAGACAACAAACCTCTCATTACTTGAAGGACGGATTAACACTGGTGTCGTTGTCAACTTTTCCTTCAACAGTAGGAAAATCCTTTCATAATCATTCGGCCATGCGAACTTCTCTCTCTTTCCTGTCAACTTAGTTAAAAGAATTGGAATGAGCAAAAATTCCTTAATGAATCTCTGACAATATCCTACCAATCCCAAGAAACTCCTCACTTCGGTCACATTCGTAGGTCTCTCCCAACCTAAACTTGCTTCGACCTTTTAGGGATCTACCACCACACCTGCTTTCGACTCTACGTGTCCCAAAAATGCTACTTCGTTTAACTAAAACTTACACTTACTAAACTTGGTATAAATATTCTCCTTTCTATGAGTTCCTAATATAACTTCCAAATGTCTAGCATGCTCTTCTTCACTCTTCGAATACACTAGAATATCATCGATGAAGACTATGACAATTTATCCAAGAAAGGCCTGAATACTCTATTCATCAAATCTATAAAAGTTGTGAGGGCATTCGTCAAACCAAAGTGCATAACTAAGAACTCATAATGACTATACCATGTTCAAAAAAAAAAATTGGTACATGTGAATCCTTGATTCACAACTGATGGTATCCTGACCTCAAGTCTATCTTGGAAAACACTTTTACCCCTTGCAATTGTTCAAACTGATCATCAATCCTTGGCAAAGGGTACATGTTACATATTGTAATCTTTTTCAATTGCCTATAATCAATATATAGCCTCAAGGTCTAGTCCTTCTTCTTGACAAACAAAATTGGAGCTCCTCAAGGTGATATACTAGGACGAACAAATTGCTTATCTAATAATTCATGCAATTGAACTTGGTGTTCTTTCAATTCTACCGGCGCCATTCGATAAGGGGCTATTGAAATGGGAGTAGAACCAGGGGCTAGGTCAATAGAGAATTTGACTTCTCCACTGGGTGGCAAACCAGGTAATTCCTCATAAAAAAAACATCTAAGAAGTCCTTGACTACAAACATTCCTTCTATCTGCACACTTTCCTCATTAGAATTGATTACATAGGCCAGATAACCCACACACCCTTTCTTCAATAGCTTCTTAGCTAAAATAGTAGAGATAATATAATCAGAAAGTATTTTATGCTCCCCCTGAAAGGTAAACTCCTCTTCTTCCAGAATTCGAAAGACCCCCATTTTCTTAAAGTAATCCACCCAAGTATGATATGCAACTAACCAATCCATACCAAAAATCAATTCAAAAAATTTCATCTCCAAGGGCAACAAATTCACCCTAAATTCTTTATTTCTAATTTTTAAAGTATAATCTCAATACACCCATTTAATTTCTACTATTTCTCTCATGGGAGTCTCAACAATCAAATTGTTATCCAAACTTACTTTAGATACATCAACAAATAGCATAAATAAAGTAGATACAAATGAATGAGTTGCTTAGGGATCAATCAATATTCTAGCATTTCTACTGAAAATAGAAACCATACTAATCACAATATCAGGCATAGCTTGAGCATCCTACTAGGTAATGGTAAAGACACGACTCTGTCCCTGCTAATTCTGACTTGCATTTTCCCTCCCCACTACAGTCCATCGACCTTAAGTCCCACTTCTACCACCTCAAAATCCACTGCCTCGACTTGATTGGCCTCTACTAGGACCCCTAGTAGTACTCACATTGTCGAGTGATTTGAACTTCGACCAACACTCTGAACCCACATGACCATTTTGACCACAGAAAAACCATAGCTTACTCTGTATGATGGGGAAATGCCTAAGGCGATTTCCAATCAAACCACAATGATAACATGACCCAGAAGAGCAGTTCCAAGAAAAATTTCCCACTTGACCACATTGGAAACAAACCATGGAACATGATCCTGAGACCACACTGCCTCTTCTGCCTTGAGTACCTGCTCCTCTACTTGAGCTCCCATTGGTATCGATTGTCCAAAAATTCTTTGGTTTCATTCTATTAAATTATGAACAACTAATACTGTCGACCTATCCTATTGATTTTGATTCATTATGAAAGGTTTACTCCCCACACTTTGTTCTCCTTGTGTAACTGATCTACTTCTCTGAGAAGGGCTGCTATCTTGGATTCCAAATCTATAACCACTCTCCCTAACACCTTCCGACCTACCTCTTTTTTTCCTTTCATATCATCTTTTCCACTCCATCACGTCATTATTTGCCCGCAATGCTTTATCAACTAACCTCACGTAAGTGGGAAATTCTAAACAAGAGAGCCAAAAGCGAATATCATAGTTCAAACCATTAAGAAATTCTTTGCACTTCCTCTCCTCCATATTCACTATCTTAGGGATAAAGCTAGACAAGGCAATGAAATTCTCATCATACTCAGTCACTACATACTATACTGCTTCAAGTTAATGAAATCATTCTCTAGATGGGCTTTGACAATTTTAGGAAAATGCTTATCAAAAAGTACTTTCTTAAACCTTTCCCAATCTAAGGGTCTATGCACATCTCTACTCAACCTAGGTAAGATACCCTCCCACCAATTTGATGTTTCTCCTTCTAACTTGAATGATGCAAAGGTCACTTTTTGCACTTTAATAACTAGTAATAATCTAAATATGAATTCTATCTTCTTCATCCACTCATATGCATCCAAAGGGTTAGTTGCACAATTGAAACCTAGGGCGTCAACTTATTAAACCGGGCAAACAAATCTCCCCCTACTTCCTCTCTCAAATTTTCTTCCCTTACTCAAATACCATGCTTTTTGAGAGTTCTTATTAGACCTTCAGATAATTCAAGAGCTTGTCTATGTTGCCTTTCCAACCGATGCTCCAATTCTCCAATTCTTCTCGATGCTTAGGCTAGGGCTTCTCATAACTCGTCCCTCTTTATAGTAGTATCCTTAGCAGTCCTACTAGTGGTAGAATTTGTACTACCAACATATTCTTCTTCAGGGACCTTAGGTTTCACATCAACCCCAACCCTATGTATAGGAGGTCGTCCACGCCCCCAGGTTGGGGCACTACCCTTTCTTCGGGCATGTCCCACACCCTTACCTCTACCTCGATTCCTTCCACGTGGCATCCTTGAACCCTACATGAAAGAACTTATTTACAAACGATAACACTAGATCTAGAAAGTCTATAGAATCTTAAACCTAAAGCTTTGATACCAAAAATGTAATAACCCATCACAAGTGGGCCCTACTCGAGATGGCATCCTTACCTTTTAGAACTGAGCAGCTCAAAAATTATAATATGAATAGAGTCTAACATAATTGTAGGATAATATATGTATATCATAGTAAATATGTACAACTTCAATCCATAATACAATATTTTAACTTTACAAAAGGACGTCTCATAAGACGTAAGCTTCAAGTATACAACTTAGCGCAAAAATAGTAGGTTGGTATTAAAAAAAGGATTGGATGAGGATGAAGGAACATGGACCCACCTAGAGACTTCTCTACCTTGCTTCTTAACTTATGGTTCAAGGTCCTTAAATAATCTTCCTAAAATATTAGGAGGGGGGAGTGAGATAAAAAGCTTAGCGAATAATCGCATTACTCAGAGTAATCAAGAAATCCATTTATAAAACCCCTTATGATCAGATTTTATATAATTATTTTTTAATACAAATATATATATATATATATATATATATATATATATATATATATATCAATTTATAAGGCTTGTAGATTCTGAATATACAACTCAAGCATGATATATGACGTAACGTAAAGCACTCGTTCAATCACTTCAATTCTTTACCTTTTCAATCGAGCAGTTCACGAATATTTGGACGTCTCCAATGTAAATAAATTTAATCTTCTCTCTACCCCTTACTAAGTGAGGTCTCCACTTCCAAGAACAAGGATCTCCTCCCTACCCCTTACGATGCAGATTTATAACATTTAACACACTAATACCTCTTCCCTACCCTTTATCGGGTGAGATTTACATAGCTACTCAATAAATCCATTCATTCCACATTACACAATAACAACGAAAGTAATGCATAATATACAAAGCATTCTTGGTAATATAACTTTTCAATACACATTTCATGAACTAATTATATTCAACATCCCTAAAACGTATAGATTTTTAATACACAAGTATTATCTACATGCATCTCATACTCCTTAAGTCTTTTATTTTATAATACATAAATTGCTTAAGTCTTTACTAACATATATAATCTAAGCTTTTAATTTCATTCAAGATTCTCATTCTTTTTTTTTTATCAGTAAATTAAAACTTGTATTAACTAGAAATTTACAAAGAATCACTAGGCATACCCAGGAGATTTACAGAGAGCAAGTATAGAAAACAAAAATAAGCTTACAAGGGAAGCCTATGCTAAAGCTTACAAAATGAGCCAAATCAAAATGCTTACAAAATAAGCCTAATCTGTGGGCATAGAGCATACACAATTCTATAGACTACAATCTGGATCTTCTTGATAAGGCTGGAAGCTTGGACAGTGGAGCTATCAAACAGTTTGGCATTTCTAGCCATCCATATGCTATAGACTGTGCATGGTACAACAATCCTTTTTGCTATAGCTGGGCGGCCAGTTCCTCTGACTTTTTGGAACCACTTGGTTGCACTATCAATTGTGTTCATTTGCCTTCTACAGCCAAGCCACCTTTTAATGGCATCCCAGGTTTCCTTGTTGATCCTGCATGAGAAGAAGAGGTGCTCTCTTGACTCCTCCTACTCTTTACAAAGGGAGAATAGCTTGTCATCTCCTTCCAGCTGAAGTCTGTCCTTAGTGAGGAGCCTGTTTTGAATGGCCAGCCAGAAGATAAAGGACAGTTTGGGGGGGCAGTGGCCATACCATACCAATGTTGCCTAGCTGACTTTAGATCCTTATAACCTAATAGAATTATAGACCTTTTTGATGCACAGATCATCCTGACCCTTCCATGCCATAAGTCTGTCCTTGGCCTGCAGGGAGGAGGATGAATGGGCAATTAAATCATCTCTAATCTCCAAGATTCTCTTCCAGAGAGGGGAGCCATCTTTTCTTACCAGGATCTCCCAGATTGACCTGTTATTCAGATAGTAATGCTGAACCCACTGGATCCATAGAGAATCTTTCTTTATATGAATGTTCCAAAGGACTCTGGTAAGGAGAGCCTTGTTCCAAGTTTTCAAGTCAACCAAGCCCAGACCTCCTTCAGATTTAGGTTTACATAAGCCTGCCCAAGCTACAAGAGCCTTCCTTATGCCATTGCTCTTACCATTCCACAGAAAATTTCTACACATCCTAACTGTTTTCTCCAGGATGTTGCCAGGGATGAGGAAAATGGCAAGCCAAAAACACTCCACACCTTGAAGCACTGATTTGATTAGCTCAGTTCTGCCAGCATATGAAAGGGATGATCCAGCCCAGACATTGATGTACCCTGAGATTTTTCAATAAGGGGGGAATAATGAGTAGCATTTAATCTTGCTGTAGCCAAAGGCACCCCCAAATATTTAAAGGGGACAGATCCATCCTCCATTCTAGTGATCCTTCTGATTTCCATTAACTCTGCAGCCTTGACCCCAGTATAGAAGATGTTTGATTTGGCCAGGCTTGCTTGCAGCCCAGAGCACTCACTGAATTGGTTGACACACTGCATAATTTGCCCAACAGAATTACCACCCCCTAGCTAAGAGAATAAGGTCATCAGCAAAAGTCGGGTCGGTGATTTTGAGCTTGTCACACTTTGGATGGTATCTGAATCCATCCTCTTCTTTCATTCTCCCTAGGAGCCTAGATAGGTACTCCACAATCAAGACAAACAAGTATGGGGAGAGGGGGTCACCTTGTCTGAGGCCCCTTCTGCCAACAAAAAAACCTTGGAAGCTCTCATTGATGGATAGAGAGAAAGCAGTTGTAGTAACACATTCCATGATCCATTTCCTGAACTTTTCAGGAAATCCAAGGCCCTCAATCAAGCTGTTCAGAAAATCCCATTCCACAGTGTCATAGGCTTTTCTAAGGTCTTCTTGATCATACATCTAGGGGAGATTTAATGAATACAGCCTGAGCAGGGTTGACAATGAGGCTCAAACTGGGGGCTAATCTTGTAGCAAGGATCTTGGAGATGATCTTATAAATCACATTACAGTAAGCAATAGGTCTGAAATCCTCCACTTATGCTTATTTACCTTTGGGAATCAAGGCAAGGGATGTATGGTTCAGCTGTTTAAGGAGTCTCCCATTCTAGAAAAATTCCTGCACAGCCTCAATGACATCTTGGCTAACCACATCTCATGCTTTCTTAAAGAATCTAGATGAGTAGCCATCAGGACAAGGGAACTTGTCTTCCCCTATACTCCAAAGGGCTTCCTTAATCTCCTCCACTGTGACCTCCTTAATCAGCAGCTCAGCTTGGTCTTCTTGGATTATAGGACCATCTCTAATGATTTCCTGGTCAATAGGCCTGCAACTGGTAGAAGAGCTAAAGAGCTCCTTATAGAACTTGAGGAACTCCTCAGCCACTTCAACTTCAGAGAAAGTCAGAGCCCCACTAGAGGACACTACAGCAGCAATATGGTTCTTACTAGTCTTCCTTTTAACCAGGCTATGGAAAAATTTTGTGCCTCTATCACTATTCAAAAGGTATCTGCATTTGGTCTGCTAGGATAGAAAACTTCTTTCAACTTCAGCTAGTTTGAAGGCCTTCAACTTCTGATTAGCCACCATTGTTTGAAGCTCAGAATCAATTGGATTATCATGAAGTTCTCCTTGAATGTTGGATAGCTTTTGTGAAGCCTCAAAAGCTCTCTCTGTAATGAGACTGAAGTGTTTCTCATTTAGCACTTTAAGGTGGGTTTTGAGAGATTTCAGGTTTCTACACAGTTTGAACAGCTTTGTCCCACCCATAGTGCTACTCTAGTGAGATTTAACAGTGTCAAGAAACTTATCATGGTCAGCCCACATATTGAAGAACTTGAAGGATCTTCTGACCCCCCCTAACTTCATCTAACAAGTTAACCAGGTAAGGGGAATGATCAGAGAGGCAGCTAGCTGGAGGAATGTGGCCTGGGCTCTGAACCCCTTATGAAGTTAGTTACTGTTCACCATTACTCTGTCCAGTTTACACCATATGCTATTGTTAGACCATGCGAACAGGCAACCAGTAGCATTAACATCTGTGAGGCCAGTTTCTCTACAACAAAATGAGGGGTCTCTTAACTTATAGTCAGTTACTAGCAGCCCATTTGCTTTCTCATCAACAGTAAACACATTGTTGAAATCCCCCAGGATAAGCCAAGGAAGTGGGTTTTCATGACTGAAATTACATAAGTTATCCCACATGGGTCTTCTAGCAACTATAGTATTAAAGCCATATACAAAACTGATTACAATAGTACAAGAGGATATTAAACAGGAAACATTGCAATGAATAACTTGGGGACTTACTTTTATTAAAGAAACACTGACCTTGGAAAGGTTCCACATCACTACAATCCTGCCAGCAGGATGAGCAGTGAAGTTGTTGATCTGTCTCCAGGCACTGAATTTGTTGCCCATTATATTGAGAAGCTTTACTTCATCAAGCTTTGATTCCAAAATGCCCATCACATCCACTCTATTACTTTTCATGAGGTGCAGCACCCCATTATGCTTCAGGGGTTTGTGAAAACCCCTGATGTTCCAGCTTGCAACAATCATTTAGGGGTATGGGAGGCTTTCCCTCCCTTCCCATCTATATATTTATCTTTCAGTCTTGCTTTCCCTTTTTTCTTCTTAGTGGAAGGAAGGTTTATCCTCTACTCTCCTGGCTCTAAAGGCATCTCACTGTCAGGAGGATCTGGGGGATGGGAGGATTTTAAACCAGCAACCAATTGGAAAGGCCCTTAGTCCCCTTCCATCCTGGTTTCTCTGTGGATAAGATCCTCTCTCATTGAAGCATTCTCTGCTTGGTCTGCTTCTCTAGCCTCTTCGCCTGTTTTTCCCCTAACAGAAGGGCCTATGCTTGGGCTGCCCCCAACTGTCTCAGCTAGTTGGATGGTCACCCCTTTGTCATGATCAGTAGGAGCTTTAGACCCTTCCTGTCTTACTGTTTCTTTCCCCTTTCCAGTTTGTTTTCTTCCCTTATCTAGATTGATATTAAGGCTGCAAGAGTGGAGGTCATGACCTATGACCTTACACTTGGGGCAGTATTTGGGGAGGTTTTTATAAGATATCCTTCGCTCAAAAGTAGTCCCATTAGGGAAGCTAACAGGCACTGAAAATTTGATTTTCATTGCTACATCAATCTCCACAAGTAGCTTAGTATATGATATTTTATCTTTGGTGTTTATGAACTAGTCAGCATATAAGGGCTTACCAAGTTAGGAGCCTAACTTACTTAGGCAATTAGCAGTCCATAACTCAAGGGGCAGACCCCTCAACTGAATCCAGATTGGGATAGTACTGATTTCTTCATTACCAAATTAAAAAAATTTAGGCATGGACTTCAAAAGCAAGGGTCTGCCATATACTTGATAGGGTCCTTCTTGCAATACATTCATACTAGCCTCTACATTCTCAAACTTAAACACAATCCAACCACTATCATGGAATTGAGTTAAGACTTTTACCTTCCAAGAATCAGTGAGCAACTTCAGAGCAGCCCTCCTTGGGAATCTTCCAGCAAAGTAACCAACCAAGCAGGAAGGGTAGTCTCCGAACACCTCCCCAATGTCTTCCTCTGTGACATAGACTATATCCCCCTCACTTACAATACTGGAGAGTTGCAAGCCCTTGCTTTGCTTCCTATTGTCTGCAAACAAACTGACCTAGGGAGCTTTCTTGCCCTCCTCTTGATGAGCATTGTCATTGTTATTGGTCTTAGATTTCTCTTAAGCTCCTGCTGAAGCTTCATGCCTTAGGAGAGCCTCATTAGATGAGGAACTAGTGGGAGAGGCCCCATTCTTCTAGGGAGATTGAGGTTTAGACCCTTTTCTTGCCTCTTCCTTTCCTTGCCTTGCTGTTACTGGTCCTCCGTGAACAGTAGCTTGGCAGCTGGGATCATCTTCTTCACTAGAAGAATTAGATTTAGCTTGAACTGAGTTATCTTCACTCTCCTCAGAGGAGCTTAGGTTCTCATCCTCTAAGGCCTGAGACTCCACCTGCATTACCTCATTTGCCTTCGTTTGAATTTGGCTACTGTTTACCATTGAAGCTCTATACAAGCTTCCTTCTCTGCCTGAGGCTGAGCCAACCTCCTCAGGCCACATGGACTTAGACACCTCCTCTCTTAAGGAGCAGGATGAGCTTTCAGATTCCTTGCTTGAACCTCTAATTCCATTCTTGCTGGAGCTTACTGGAACTTCTTCTCACGACAAAACTACTGTAGCAGCTTTGTTTTTGAAGTGATTCTCAACATATTCCAGGTCTTTCTGCTCTTGGACTGAGATAGGAGACTTCCTACTGGGTTTCTTCTTACGCATGCTAAAGATTGCAGCGGTTTTGATGCTGAGAACAGGGGAGAGGGAGGAGAAAGGGGTGGGAAACCATGGACAAGTACTATAGCAGTTGAGAGCTTCTATCTCTAGCTTGCCCGAGTTTACTTTCAAGATTCTCATTCTTACTAAGAGTAAGGTGATACTCACCTTGGAGGCTAAGACTTCACTCTCGAATCACCTCATTACCCTTAAAACGTTCCTAAAATACACCTAAAGAATTCATTGATTAAAATCAACCTCTGAGGTGTATATAATTACAAAGTAATTACTCGAGTTAGGAAATCAAGATCAAGTAATTAATTCTCCTAATTATCTGTAAGGACTTGTGACATTAAAGAAAAGGAGAAATCTTATGTAGAAGCATGAAAACAGGGTTGCACAGTCGACTATGAGACTTCTAAAGAGTTTCACAATCGACTGTTTAGCTACACAGTCGATGGTAGACTCTCAAAAATAAAAGCATAGTTGATTGTCTAATTTCCACAATCAGCTGTGTTAAGGACCTGAACTCTCTACCTCTTGCACAATCGATTGTACAATCACGACAGTCGACTATCCTAAGGTCTGAAGCTCAGAAATGGGTGAAAATCTCATTCTTTCCTTTTGAAAACCAAATCAAACCTTCATAAAATTCCAAAACATTTTAAAACAAAAGTTTTACAAGAACTTAAATCAATTTTCTACATTACCTAAAGCAAATCTTTCAAGTTAGAATCTTCAAATCCATAACCAAGCAAAAACTCTTTTCTTCAAACCAAAAACCTAACTTTTTTCTTAAATTTTTTCTTGAACACAATTTAAATCCAAAATCTTGAAATAAAACCTAAATAATCTTAAAAGATATGAAAGGAAGACAATTTACTTGAGGTCTTTGCACTTGAACTCACCAAAATCAAAGAACAAAAAGAAAAGAGAAAGCTAGGTTTGTCTTGAATGGAAAAAGAGGAGTTGAAAATGAAGAACTCTCTCATTCTCACCTATATATACCACTTACCAAAGAAAAATGCTAGGTTTTGCTTCACCCCTTGAAAACTCTAAATTTTCTTATTAAACCCCAAAGTAGACTCTCTTCTCACAAGTCCCCAACCAATTAACTCATCACTAATTATTAAGGTCTAAAAAATACCCACATAACATTTAAATTTACTAGGCCACGAAATAATTAAATTAAAAGAATGAGACATGCTCTACACGAGTGGACAATCGACTATCCATTTGGGTAATCGATTTTGCATGCTCTTGGGCAGACTATAATCGACTTCCTAATAGGGACAATTGACTATCCATGCGCCTGAACCTGTCTTTCAGCCCAGTTTTTGAAAAATAAGTCATTTTTATTAAAGTATTTTAATACCACACTTCTCCCAAAGTACCATGGATTTGATTACATGATAAAGTTTAAAACTTTAGATCTTGAGAAAATTACTTTCGTTCTAAAAAAAAAGCAAAAACTATTTATGAAAATGTTTTAAGTGAAGTGAGGGGGGTTTGTGGCTTAACCCTTAGTTATATGTGTGTATGAAATTCTATGGTAAGATTTAAGTGTGAAAATCTTGACTACTCTTTGAATGATGTAGGTGTGAAAATATATATATATATATATGTTAAGTGTGATTAGAGGAAAACACCAAAAGCTTGAAAGTAATCCAAGGTTGGAGCTTGATACAATAAAGGTAAGTACATCTTACTTTTAGTAAGTGTATTAAATTATATTATAGAAATAAAGATGTAAAAACATGATTTGTTGTGGAATCATAATTAAATAATTATAATAATAGTTTATGTATATGATAAGGGATGTGGATGTACAAAATTTAGTATGAAAATGACTTGATGAAGATATGTTGTGAGAATTTGTGATGTGTGTAGATAGAATAAAGAGGGTTATTGTTTTCCTATTAATGTTTTGGTGAACGATTAAAGGAATACAAAAGATATAAAATATGTGAAGGATTGTATAAAAAAGAAAAGTGAGTAGATCCTAATACGTTTACATGTGAATGACTTATTACGGTGCGCATAATTATAACGAAAAATGATTAATGGATTGTTATGAAATTGTGATGTGAATGATTGATGGATGCTTGAATTTGAGATTTATTGCATCATGAATTGCACTTCATACTAGATGAATCATTTCATAATTCATCTAATGAGAGAGAGTATTATGTAAGGTCTAAAACATTCGTCTAACGAGGGGGAATGTTGGGTGAGGTCGAGAATGAAGTTGATGTTATGATGATGATGTGGTTGAAACATACCGGTAAGTGGGGAGACATCCCATTGGTTTTGTGATTTGCTCACCGAAGGGGTATTATGATGAAAAATCTTTTAGATTTGTTCAATTGTGGGGCATTATGATGAAAAAAAGGATTGAAATGTGAAATGAAATAAATAAAGAAAGATTATGCATTGCATTTCATATCATTGTGTTTCATATCATGGATAATGGATGTTATGATGGAAATCGCCCATGAGGGGTGTGTGGATGATTGTTGCAATTGGCCTATGAGAGGCATGTGATGCGAAATTTCCCAATGAATGGTGTTGAATGTATTGGGCCCGGTAAAGGACGTGAATATTGTTATTGAAATAGAAAAAAAAAATTATGAAGTTGAAATACCTTATAGTTTTGTTGGTTTTATGATGTTTGCTAATGTGTTATGAAATTGTGTGTGTGGATTTAAATTAAGGAAAAATTGATGATGTTGGAGTTTGTCAAAGGATTAAACAGATTGAAAAATTAGTATCAGGTCATCGGTGGGCGCCGCGGCCCACAGAAAGACTAGGAAGTCCAGTCTCTAGGTCGCATCGTGGCTCAGCCTCCCCAGGCCGCGGCGCCCAGCAACTGAAGAAGAATTATGGAGTTCAGCCCTGTGTGCACCGCAGCCTGCCCTATTCTAGGCCGTGGTGCCAGACACACTGATGCACTCATGTTTTAGCCTTTTAAGTGGTGCATGAGACATGCTTAAAACACACAGGTTCACTTATATTCATAGAGAGCCATGAGTCTTTGGTTCTTGAGATCTAAGGGTGGAGATTGATCTCCAAGATTGGATGAGGAGGTCACTACTCTATATAAAGGGTCTTCTAACAACAAGTAAAGATATATTGTGACAAGTTATAAACACAAGATCATCATATAATAGAATTCAAGTGCAAGTGTGGGAGTGCAAAGACACAAAAACACAGGAGGCACTAGACTAGATCTCAAAGAAAGGCTGGTTATTTAGAGAGAGAGAGTAGTATAGATTGGGGAGAAGGGCTTTTGTAATAGTTCCTTATCACTTTCTATTTTCTCTTCTTTAGTTCTTCAAGAACTTGAGATTCTTGAAGAGGTGTTGCTGTATCTGTAAAGAACTCATTGATTTAGTGCAAAGAGTTCGGAGGAACTCACAGGGACGTAGGCTATTGCCGGACCTCGATAACAATTGTTGTGTTCTTTCTTTTCTTTGATTTCTATTTCTGTTTTCGATTCATTACAAGTCATTCTAGACTTGGGTGTTTGGAAGATCACCACCTGGGCATCTTGAGGTGGTTTCCTAACAGTGGTATCAAAGCTAGAAGAGATACCACCAATAGTGGTATCAGAGCTAGAAGAGATACCACCAACAGTGGTATCAGAGCTAGAAGTGGTACCACCAACAGTGGTATCAGAGCTTTGGACAGCTGGGTATCGGTGCAAGAACAGAAGGTATCAGAGCAAGACTCAAAGAATCAAAGATCAACTTCTTGGGTGATTCAATAACGGAGTAAAGATCAAGATCTGATCGTGTTCTTGAGGGTGATTCAAGAATGGTGTTGAGATCATTCTCATATCGTGTTCTTGAGATTTAGAAGAAGTGGGAAAGCAATTGTGGGTGTTGCATAAATCTGGGATTTTCTCCGCAAGATGGGTTCAAACTTCACTATTGAGAAGTTTGATGAAAAGGGAGACTTTGCCCTTTGGAAGCGGAAGATCAATGTTGTTCTTATGCAAGAGAAGGTGGACTGGGCTATTGGAGAAGATGATGCTTTTCCAGCAAGTATCACGGAGGTCAAGTGGATTGAGATGAAGAAGATGGAATACAACACCATTTTCTTGCACATGTTAGATAGCGTGACAAGGGAATGTGGAGACTCGGAAGATCCAGCTGTCATATGGAAGAAACTATATGAGTTGTTTCTTACCAAAACTCTCCCTAATAAGATTTATCTTCTTGAAAGAATCTTTGCTTTTAAAATGGATCCTAATAAAGAGTTGCAAGATAATCTTGATGTGTTTAATAAACTAGTTCAAGATTTGGCTAGTTGTAGTATAAAGTTTTCGGATGAACAATTGGCTGTTATTTCTTCCTGATTGTTTTGAAAGTTTGATTAATGCAATTGAATATGGAAGAGATGCACTAACCAAGGAAATCATGATTAATGCTATAAGGGCTCATGATTTCAAGGCCAAGATGAGGGAAGCATCAAATGGAGAAGGGTTATTCGTTAGAGGAAGGCCATTAACTCGGAATGGCAGTAGCATTCATGGAAACTACCGAGAGAAATCAAAGGGTAGAGGGCAGAGCCATGGGAGATCGCATTCCAAATAAAAGTTTGGAGGGAAGTGATGCTTCTACTGCAATAAGAAGAGTCATTTCAAGAAAGATTGCCAGAAGAAGATGTGGGATGAGAGAGAAAGAAGCTATACGAACAATGGAGAAGCTTCGGTTGCCAAGTGAGAACAGTAAGATGATGTTCTTGTTGTGTGCTCAAATGTGAGCAAGAGGCAAGGCAGTGAAAAATGGATCCTGGATTTCGGGTGCACTTATCACATGTGCCCTCCCCAGAATTGGTTCAAGAATTTCCAGGAAACCAATGATGGAAAGGTTTTCTTGGGGAATTATACTTCTTGCCAAGTGAGGGGGATAGGAAACATCCAGTTGAGGATGTTTGATGGAGTCATAAGGCTGCTGCTGAATGTGAGGTATCTTCCGGATTTGAAAAGAAATTTGATCTCATTGGGGCAGCTGGATTCCATGTGGTATACATATAAAGCATAGGGAGGAAGGATCAAGGTAAGCAAAGGATCGTTGGTAGTGATCAAAGCAGCAATAAAGGATAGACTCTATGAGATGATCAGAGAGACAAAAATCAAGGATTAAGCAGCAAGCTTGATGGCTGAGATGGATAGGGCAGCCCTTTGGCATACTCACTTAGGACATATAAGCGAAAAGAGCCTGCAAGTTCTCAGCAAGGATGGTCTACTCAGTGGTGACAAAGTAGAGAAACTCGATTTCTGTGAGTGTTGCGTTCTAGGGAACCAACACCGAGTCAACTTCAACACCAAAGTGCACAAGTCTAAGAGCATTCTTGACTACATTCATTCAGACCTTGGGGACTAGCAAGAACACCAACAAAGAGAGGTAATCATTACTTTCTTTCTTTAATTGATGATTATTCCAGAAATGTTTGGGTTTATTTGCTTAAAAATAAATCAGATGATTTAAATAAATTTGTGGTGTGGAAAAAGTTGCTGGAGACTTAAACAGGTAGGGTAGTTAAGGCTTTACGAACCGATAATGGCTTAGAATTTTGCAATCAAGATTTTGATAAATTCTATGAGTTGAATAGGATTCTTAGACATAGAACGGTTATAAAAACACCTCAGCAAAATGGAGTTGCTGAGAGGATGAATAAAACCCTTATGGAAAAGGTTAGGTGCATGTTAATTTGGTCCGATTTACCAAAATATTTTTGGGGGGAAGCTGTGTTTACTACTGCATACTTGGTTAATAGATCACCCTCTAGAGCTTTAGAGCTCAAGACTCCCGAAGAGATGTGGAGTGGGAAACCCCCTGAGTTGAGTAACCTTAGGACTTTTGGATGTACTGATTTGCATATCAAAAAGATGATAAACTTAGCCCAAGGTCTAGAAAATGTGTGTTTCTAGGGTATAGTGATGGGGTTAAGAGGTATAGGTTGTGGTCCTTAGAGTCAAAAGGAATAAAACTCATAATAAGTAGGGATGTTATTTTTAATGAATTGTTATTTCCCTATTTAGAGAAAACTTTCCCTGCAGGGGCTAGTGAGCAAACCAGTCTAGTATTTGTGGAGTATTGCATCAAGGAAAATTCAGTTCAGGTAGAGCAAGGAAGGCAAGAGGGTTTGGACCATGTAAAGCCCATTGATGAAGGCCAAACTCAGGTCACTCAAGAGGAAGCTTAACTAAAAAGGGTTTATGCAACAAGTCAGAATGACTATCAGCTCACAAAGGACCGGGAAAAGAGGGTGGTCATACCACCTTTGAGATATGGGTTTGCGGGTGCTAATGTAGCAGCTCCTTGTTTAGATGGAAGGATAGTTGAACCAAAAACTTACATGGATGCCATGGAATGTAAGGATTCATCAAAGTGGCAGCTAGCTATGAAGGAAGAAGTGGATTTTTTAAGGAAAAACAACTCTTGGGAATTGGTGCCCAAACCAGAAAAATAGAGAGTTGTGGATTATAGGTGGATCTACAAGATCAAAGAAGGGAATCCTCCAGGGGATGAAGTCCGGTATAAAGCTAGGCTGGTGGTGAAAAGGGTTCACACAAAGGGAAGGGATAAATTTCAACGAAATATTCTCATTGGTTGTGAAATACAAGACGATACGGATAATATTGGCTATGGTGGTTCAATTTTGATTGGGAGATCGAGCAAATGGATGTGAAGACAACATTCTTGCATGGAGAGCTTGATGAGACCATCTACATGAGGCAACCCGAAGGCTATGAGGAAGGAAGGCAGGGAGAGTTAGTGTGCCAATTGAAGAAATCTCTTTATAGCTTGAAGCAATCACCTCGGCAATGGAATAAGAGGTTTGATTCCTTTGTAACTAGCTTGGGTTTCATGAGAAGCTACTATGATTCATGCTTGTACTACAAGCGCACAAGGTAGAGGAAGTGGTGATCATCCTCATCTATGTTGATGATATACTATTGGTTGGGAGCAATATGGAGAAGATAGGAAAATTGAAGTCTCAACTCAGTGAAGAGTTTGAGATGAAGGATCTTAGCCATGCACAGAAGATCCTTGGGATGAGCATAATCTGGGAAATGGAGAGAAACAGATTGAAGATTTCTCAAACTTTTTACATAGAGAAGATGATATCTAAGTTCTCTATGGAAGATAGCAAACCAGTGAAGGTTCCCCTTGCTAGTCATTTCAAGTTCTCCAATGATCAATGTCCGAGATCGGAGGCGGAGAAGAAGAAAATGGAGAAGGTCCCTTACTCTAGTGCGGTTGGATCAGTTATGTTCACCATGGTAAGCACTAAACCCGATATTGCTCATGCAATTAGTGTTTTCAGCAGATTTATGAGTAATCCCAGAAATAAGCATTGGCTTAGAATGAAGTGGTTGCTGAGTTACTTGAAGAGAAGCCCAGATGTTGGGCTGGTTTATGAGAAGAGGGTTAAGTCCATCTATCTTGAGGGTTTAGCTTATTCGGACTATGGAGCAGACCAAAATAAAAGAAGATCGATTACCTCTTACTTTTTCAACTTAAACAGATGTTGTATAAGTTGGAAGGCTCAGTTGTAGCCAGTGGTAGCACTCTCAACAACTGAGGCTGAGTATATAGCGGCTACGGAAGCCATAAAGAAGGCTATGTGGTGCAAAGGGTTGTTGGAAAAGTTGAAGGTCCTGAAAGAGCAAGTGGTGGTGTATTCGGATAGCCAAAGTGCGTTGCACTTGTGTAAGAATTCGGTGTTCCATGAGAGGACAAAGCATATAGATGTCCTATATCAATTCATTCAGGAAAATGTTACGAAATGATGCATTCAAGTGGACAAGGTAGCCATTGAGGAAAATCCTGCAGATTTAGGCACCAAAGTTCTACCTCTAAGTAAGTTCAATCATTGCCTTGGACTTCTTAGGATTGGAGTCGGTTGATATAGTGACTCAAGATGAGTTTGGATCATGATTTCTCTGCACATGGGTTCTAGTTTAATCGCTTAGACAAAGGTAGAGATTATTGGAGTTTGTCAAAGACCAGGAAGTCCAGCCTCCAGGCCGCGTCGTGGTTCAGCCTCCCCAGGTCGCGCCGCCCAGCAACTGAAGAAGAATTATGGAGTTTCAGCCCTGTATACGCCACGCCTGCCCTGTTCTAGGTCACAGCACCAGGCACATTGATGCACTCATGTTTCAGCCTTTTGAGTGGTGCGTGGGACATGCTTAAAATGCACAGGTTCACTCATGTTCATAGAGAGCCATGAGTCTTTGGTTCTTGAGATCTAAGGGTGAAGATTGATCTCCAAGATTGGATGAGGAGGTCACTACTCTATATAAAGGGTCTTCTAACAACAAGTGAAGATATATTGTGACAAGTTGTAAACACAAGATCATCATACAAGAGAATTCAAGTGCAAATGTGAGAGTACAAAGACACAAAAACATAAGGAAGGCACTAGAATAGATCTCAAAGAAAGGCTGGTTATTTAGAGAGAGAGAGTAGTATAGATTGGGGAGAAGGGCTTTTGTAATAGTTCCTTATCACTTTCTGTTTTTTCTTCTTTCGTTCTTCAAGAGCTTGAGATTCTTGAAGAGGTGTTGCTGTATCTATAAAGAACTCATTGATTTAGTGTAGAGAGTTCGGAGGAACTCACTGGGACGTAGGCTATTGCTGAACCTCGATAACAATTGTTGTGTTCTTTCTTTTCTTTGATTTTTGTTTCTGTTTTTGATTCATTACAAGTCATTCTAGACTTGAGTGTTTGGAAGATGACCACCTGGGCATCTTGAGGTGGTTTCCCAACAGATGACTTTCTTGTGATATTGGTATTTTCTTCTTGTTAAGAATTTAAGAAAAGTAATAGAAGGAAACTCAAGAATATCTTTACTCGTGCTTAGAAATTAAATAATTTACTTACTATAGTTGCAATCAAAGTAACATTTTCCTCCAATACGATTTCTTCTTGTAAAGTGTTTCTCATTGAGCTGTTTAGCTCATTCCTTTATTTTACTAACATTTCAAGAAAAACACCAAATGTTTCACAGTCAAAGTAGAGGAATCCATTTGAAGGCATTTGATTTCGACATCCTCATCTTGTGGGTTTGTTTGGAATTAAATTTGTGGTCATGGTTTGGTTGTTATAAAGGAAACGCATAAGTTAGTTGTAGCAAGGAAGTGTTCCTTCATTTGAGACTTTTGTTAAGTTTATAAAATTTGAACATTTTTTTTATATTTTAAGATTGTTTAGGTTTGTAAGTTGAATGTGTAATTTGACCTAGTATTTGACAAGTTTGTTTTTATAAATTCTAAATTTATATGATTTCATCATAAAGTGAGTCACTAAGTACTGAAAGGTAAACGAGTCGTTCCAAGTAAGGCCCACTCAGGATGGGTCATTACAATTTTGGTATCAGAGCTTAAAGTTTAAGGTCTTGTAGACTTACTTGCATGGTGCATGGGGTGGTTGTAGAAACTTGATTGTGTAAAGTTTGAGAGGATGCCATTAGGAGTAATAACCGGTGATGGTCTAAGTTGGGGGCAAGGTGTCTTGAGATTGAGGTTGACTTGACTTGTGTGTGGTTGTTGTGTAAATTTTGGTGCTGTTCAAATTGAATTGTTGTGATTTGAATTGAGTTGTTGTATTTTGTGAAATCTTGTTAATGATGTCATTGATGACAATGTTTGAGGAAATACCTTGTGGTAATGAAGTTTTTTGATCAATGTCTTTCTCATGAAATTGTGAAAATTATCTTTTAATTGGGTATTTGATGAAAATGTTGGAAGGTGAAGAGTGAAAAAGACATTTATTCTTTAAGTAGTTTTATTAACTTAAAAATCTCATATTGAACTGTATAAATTTGGATATTTATTGAATGAACTATTTTGAGTTATATGTGAACATTTGATTGATGATTTTCTTTTCATGACGTGTATGTTAATGAAATGACCCATCCCGAATGGGCCCTACTCGGAACAGCTCTATTACCTTTCAACACTAAGCACATTGACTCAAGTGCAAACATATAAATCAAACAACAATTATTTTAATCATTTTAATTTAATACAAACATAAAAATCTTTAATAAAATAAATCATTCAATAAAAATTATCAATTCTAAGGCTTTACAAGAGACACAAAAAATAAATAAATAAATAAATAAACTCTTAAGGAGACTTAACAATGACGATGCCGTGTATGATGACCTTATTAGGGTCTTCCATCAACCTTGACCACAAATCTTCCGCCGATTTTCCTAAAATGTTAATAAAAAGAGGGGGTGAGCTAAAAAAGCTCAGTGAGTAAAACATCTTACTAAGAGTAATTGTTTTCAGGATATTATTCTTAGATTCAAATTTTGATCATATATGTTATAAGTAGATATAGGTGTAAAATGACTTACATCTTTTAGATTTTTCAAAGGAGAGTTCAATCTTTAGAAAAGTAAATATTTATTATATAAAATAAAATTTGTTGTAAAATTTGTGAAAACTATTTATTTATAACGTTCATCTCCTTATATATTCTTATCATATAACAAGTAATTAGTATCCATATGTATTTCATTTAATAGGTCACATCATATGTCTTTCATAGGCCAAAAATCAAATACCCTTCGTGAGCCAAACACAAAACATCTTCATGGATCAAACACAAATTTTGTCTCTCATAGGCTAAGTATAACTCATGCCACTCATGGGCCAAATATAATTCATGTCTCTTAATGGCCAAACATAATTTTCACCAACCATCAATGGAAGAATGCAATGCAATTTGAGTTCACTTCTTTATTCACTTCTTTTCATTCCAATTTCAATTCATTTTTACTTGCCTCTCATGGGCTAATCATATAGCAATTGGGACGTTTCCCCAGGTAAATAATTTGGATCCCCTCCCTACCCCTTACTAGGCAGAGTCCTTATATTTAAAATTAAATGCAATAATTGAAAATCATAATCCAAATAAATTTCCAATCAAGCATTCGTTAACTTCCCATATCATTAAATTCATAACTTATATAAATCATATCACTACATATATGTTGTATAAACATTTCTCATTTCTATATTGTTTATACTTCAACAACCTTTCAATTTTATAGTCATCAACTCAAATAGTACATTGTTCTTTCTGGAAAAGTCATATCAAGAAAATTATACAAGCAATTATATATATATATATATGTGTGTGTGTGTGTGTGTGTGTGTGTGTGTGTGTGTGTGTGTGTGTGTGTGTACTTAATCAAGCATTCGTTAACTTCCCATATCATTAAATTCATAACTTATATAAATCATATCACTACATATATGTTGTATAAACATTTCTCATTTCTATATTGTTTATACTTCAACAACCTTTCAATTTTATAGTCATCAACTCAAATAGTACATTGTTCCTTCTGGAAAAGTCATATCAAGAAGATAATACAAGCAATTATATATATATATATATATATATATATATATGTATGTATGTATGTATGTGTGTATGTGTGTGTGTATACTTATGTACTAAGTACTTATTTTCAATAGTTTTGGAGTATGGTTCCAATTGTTATGCCCATTATATTCTCATACGTCCTTCATTACAGATTATCACTAAACCTTAAACTCTATGTACGTACCAATCTAGACATACTAATATTTATGATTTCATAATTAATTATATTGTATACCTTTAAGTCTTTTACATATTATTGAACATGCTATAGTGCTTACTAAAAGTAAGGTGAACCTCACATTTGCCATACCAAGCTCCAACCTTGGATTACTTCTTAGTCTTAAGTTTCTTTCTCCGATCACATCTAACGTATATAATTACTTAGTTTATTAAATCAAGAAACATATAATTTAAATATACCCAAGTATTTCATCAAGCTCATACTAACAAAGAAAAGTAAAGGTTAAGCCATAAATCTTCTTCCTTTTGTATAAAACTTTTATAAGCCTTGTTCTTGCATGGTTTTAAACAAACGAAATTCATTCAAAATCTTAGCTTTCAAAACCTTAACATGTTCTTAAACTCATAGCACCTTGGAAAAAGTTTATGGTTGAAATATTTAACAAAAGTGGATCATTTTGAGAAAAACAGGGTTGAAAAGAGGTTCAAGGGCTCAGACAGTTGACTATCCATATTTGGCAGTCGGCTGTCCAAGGTCCAGAGAGTTTCACAGTCAATTGTGTTCATTGGACAATCGAATGTCTAGTCACTATTTTAAATAATTTTTGGGGAAAAACTTCATTTTTATTCAAAAAAGCTTCTCGTCTCCCATGGGACTTCCAATCCAAATCAAATACAAGTTCTCAGGGGTTTCAAATCAAAGATTATACATCTTCCAATGCATATCTCATATGAAAACACATCAAACTTAGAAATCCATCATAAATCATTTTCTTTGAAAACAACTTTTTTCTCAAACAAACTCTTCAAATGAAGCCTCCACAGTCTTCATTCTCTAGTTTAATAAACAATCTTAATGCTTTAAAAGTAAAAGAGAACAAGATTTACCTTAGGTTAGCAAGAAACTCTAATCATTTCCATCCTTTTCTTCCCTTTCTTCCTCTCTTTCTTCTTCCTTCCTTTTTCTCTTATCTTTTTCTAGGGTTTTTTAGAGGGTTCCAGCATTTGCTGATCTCTCCCTCTCTCTACACTCTATTTATAGATAAAACTTTCTATTAATTGCATAATAACCCTTTTTGTTTGCACCTTTTTTTTATTTCCACTACATAACTTTCCAAATTTCTGTTTTTGCTTAGTTCATCTTATTATTCCTCAAAATTTCTAAAAATTTAAATGACAATTGTTTTAAATATTTGATTCTTAGTTGTTTACTAGTCCCCAAGTTCCATAAACCTAAGTACAATAGATAAACAAAAATTTAGCTCAAAACTGAACAAGCAACACCAATAACACACCAAAGTAAACTTGCATGACTTTTAATATTATAAATAAAACATCGGGCTCTACAGTTAATGATTTGAATACTTGGTATTGTGTGATCTAAGGAGCATCTATTATTTATATTATAAGACAAAATAGATGAAGTTATGAATGAAAAGCTGATATGTTTATATCTAGGTGTTGATTTTGAGAAAGGAGAGTTATTCAAATATCAACAATTGAAGTATTTTAAAATTTTGGGTTAGGAGACTTAAAAGGGTAATTAAAGTGTTGGTAAGAGTGTAGATCGAGTAATGAGCATAAAAGGGGGTATAAGTAAATTTTTGGACAAGTGGTTAGTGTAAAGAATAAGGTGTAGTAACGAGTGAGTGAAGTAAAGACGAGAGGACAATTAAGTAGAAGGATGATGGTGTTAGATAAATTACGAGTGAAGCTTTGTGATAGTTGGAGATGTTGATAAAGATAGAAAATGAACTATTTTGGAAAGTATAACTTATCTTATTAGAGACTGTGAAGGAGAAGATGCAATGAATTTTGAATGTTGGTCGTAAATACTAAGTAAAGTTTGATGCAAGTAGATAATGGATCTTGTTAATAGAATAAAAAGTGAATAATTAAATGATTGGTGCTAGTTAAGTGAGTTTAAGAGTTTTTTTTTTTTTACTGAGGGGTATAATTTTGAATAATACTTTTGGTATCTAATGAGAGATGAACGATATTAAACTAAGATATTGGAAGTGCTTAGAAATCCGAAAAATTATGGGTGACTTGTTTTAGATATGATCAAAATATAAGAAATGGTGATGATTGGTGAAAGTAAAATGTGTATACTTAATAAAGGAGATTACTGCCTAGTTCAATGTATCCATGAGATGTGGCGTAGGAGATCAAAAGTTTGGTAGGAGATTTAAGGTTGCCAAACGTTGTGAAACCACAATAAAGTATAATGTAAAGTAAAGAGGAGACCCTTAATCAAATCAAGGAGTTATTGAGAAGCGTGGAAGAGCTGAGAATAGACTTTTGCTAAGTGGAAGAATAAAAATATCAATTTTAATCAGGATTAGATATACCTTTTCAGGAATGATATAGATTTTAGGATGTGTGTTGGGAATTTGTCTAAGAATTAAAGGATGGAGATTGCAACATCAGGTGCAGGTTGGCGCCGCAGCACAGGTGGTGTGCGCCACGGCCTCCAGTAAATAAAGGAAGTCCTCCTCCAGGTGTGTGTTGCAGCCCAGGCCTTGGGAGCCGCGGCCTCCAGCAGGTAGCTGGTTTTCCCCCTGTTATGCGCCGAAGCTTACCCTGTTCTGAGCTACGACGCAAGGCACACCTGACACCTCATTTTAAGCCACTTCAGTTGGTGCGTGGAACTTGATTAAAGCGCACAGGTTCACTTAGACTCTTAGAGAGCCATGAGTCTTTGGTTCTTGAGATCTAAGGGTTAAGAATGACTTCAAGATTGGTTAAAGAAGTTGTTGCTCTATATAAAGGGTCATCTAGGAGCAATAACAACAAGAGTGACATAAGAATGCAAAGACACAAGTGTGAGATAGAAGAAACACAACACAAGAAGAAGTCTCATTCCAAGAGTGGCTGATGTTGAGAGAGATAGGCTCTCAAATATTTAGAGGTGTTTCTAGTGAGAGAGAGTATTCAAGAAGTGGGATTCAAGGACTTTGTAATTGGAATTTTCTTGGGCAAAATTCCAGGGAAACACTTAGTTCTTATCTCTTTCTTTTCTCTTCTTTCATGTATCAAGAACAAGAGGGTTCTTGAGGAGGTGTTGATGTAATTGTAAGAACTCATTGATTTAGTGTAGAGAGCTCAGAGGAGCTCATGGGGACGTAGGCATTTGCCGAACCTCAATAACAATTGCTTGTGTTTTCTCTTTATGGTTTGATTCTTGTTCTAGTACAAATCATTCTAGATTTGGGTATTTGGAAAGATCACAACCTGAGATTCTTGCAAATGTGATTTTCCCACAATGTGATTGCTAGTACTTTATTTGAGGAGTACTAGTGATAATAAGTTAAAGGAAATTGTTGGATTTCAACGTACATTGTGTGGCTAGACATAAGATTTAGTAAGGAAAGGTATTAAGATGAGAGTTTAGATGGCTTTTTGGAAGTTATGTTTTCCTAAAAGGGCCGGAAGAGGAAACAAGAAAGAGAAGGAGTTGAAAGTGTAGTTAGGTCAAGAGAGTGGTTCGATAGTATAAAAGGTTTGTTAGGAAGATAGAGGTGGAATAGGGAAATTAATATATTATAGTTCGGTGAGTTGACGAAAAGAGTTCCGTAAGAAGTAAGTAATCTGTACTACCCCCAAGATATTATATAAAGAGGGAAATAGTTGAGTTGAAATAAGAGAAGAAATTCCATATACAATGTGATAAGTTTTGTTATTAGAATTTAAGAAACAATTAAGTAACTCGATAAAATTAACAAGTGGGGTGACAATATAAGCAATTGAGAGTTTATTAATTTGATATAAGAATTGATAGAATTGTTTTTGATAATTTTGGAGATGGAATAATTAAAAGGAAAGAGGATTAAAAGTATAAGATGATGAGTCAGAGAAAAAATGAAAGTACAAATTCTAAAAGGAAAGACTAAGTATGAATTGAGATGTTACGTGTACGAATGAGTAAAAAGTTGGAAAATTAGGGAATTATTTGTTTGAGAAGTAGATGTGAGAATTAGTTAATATAAGGAATAATAACTATGAGGTTAAAAGACAGAGACTATTAGAAATTCTCGAGGTGGAGAGCTTCCTAAACAAGAGGAATAAGGATTGAACGTGAAGTGTAGTGTTTATAATGTGGGGAAGGAGTAGAAGATATGGACTCTGAAACTAGGTAAAGGATTGGAAAGATAGTAAGAGGATAATAATTTTGAAGTGCGATCGATATCAAAGGAAAAGTTCAAACATATTAAAATCATTGGGAAGTGTAAGTAAAGATCAAAGATAACTATGTAGGTTATTATTGAAGATAACTAAGTGACGGAGTTGGAACAGAGAATTGTAAATGGAGTATGTTAGCTATAAATCGAAATAATTTGTTCATCAAATGTTCACGTAATACTATGATTTGGATTGTGATGTAATATTGTTGTTAAATAGAGATTAATTTATTTGGAGTTGTATTGAAGAGTAAGTACTTAATTGTTGCTACTTCAATAAGTTATGTAAAAGCTTATTTGTAAAAATGCCCCGATTGGCAGAGGTTAAGTTAAGGTTAAATAGAAACGATAAATAAGAAAGTTGGATTAAATCTAAGAGAAGTGTTATGGAAGAATAATAAATTATTAATTTAGCTTTTACTTGTCAAATGCTAGAAATTTTGTAAATGATAGAGAAGTTAGATTGAGGAATTGAATAAGTTCTAAGTTAAAGTGAGTACAAAATTATGATAACACTGTTGACGGATTCTAAGTATAATATCTAGTTAGAGAAGGAGTTACTGAGTAATATTGAGGAGGTGATTAATTGGTAAGTGACCTTGTGAAGAGGTATCTTGGGGGAAACACATGATTTAAAAGTTATACTGTGTTTGAGACCCTTGAAGTATGAAATCGAGAGAAAAAAAATATTAAATGGCTAGGAATATGTGAATCAAGGGACCAGTTGGGTGAATTAAAGGTTAGATGCAGAAGAAAGAATGAATCATAAAGATGAATAGTTGATAGGAGGGAGATCACCGACCACTAAGTAAAAAGATTTTTTAGTAAAGTAGAACAAAGTTTATTTAAGTATTGAATTCAATCACTCTGGTAATAAATAGCTGGTTGACAATGTATAAGATAAAGCGAGTACAAAATTATGATAACACTGTTGATGGATTCAAAGTATAATATCTAGTTGGTGAAGGAGTTACTGAGTAATATTGAGGAATTGAATAAGATCTAAGTTAAAGTGAGTATAAAATTATGGTAACACTATTGACGGATTCTAAGTATAATATATAGTTGGAGAAGGAGTTACTGAGTAATATTGAGGAGGTGATTAATTGGTAAGTGACCTTGTGAAAAGGTATCTTGGGGGAAACACATGATTTAAAAGTCATATTGTGTTTGAGACCCTTGAAGTATGAAATTGAGAGAAAGAAATTTTAAATGGCTAGGAATATGTGAATTGAGGGACCAGTTGTGCGAATTGAAGGTTAGATAGAAAAGAAAGAATGAATCATAAAGATGAATAGTTGATAGGAGGGAGAACACCGACTACTAAGTAGAAAGAGTTTTTAGTAAAGTAGAACAAAGTGTATTTAAGTATTGAATTCAATCACTCTGGTAATAAATAGCTGGTTAACAATGATGGATATAAAGTTCGAGATAATGGTGAACAGGAGGTTTAGCCCTTTAACGATGAATTTATATTTAAATTTTAGAGCTTACACTTCGATGCGTAAAAGTGTGTATTTATTCAATTTTGATTAGTAAATAATTCATACTTGGTTGTGGAGAGCTTGGAAACAAGTAAATAAAGAAAGGTTGATATTAAGAACTTGTAATTAGGGAGTTTTTGGAGTTTTAAAAAGTGTTTGGCTAGGTTGAGAAAGGAGTTATAAAGTAGAAGGATAATTTTGTGATTTAGAAAAGTTTTGTGATGAAAAATTGGAAGAAATGTAAAGTGAAGATTGAGTTTGTAATAACAAATTTTTTTTATAAATATATGAAAAGGGAGAGGAGGACCAAAATATGTTGGATCCTTGTAGATAAAGAGAAAGAAATTGGGAGAGATAAGAGAAAATGGAGAAGAAGATGAGAGAAAAAAAAAAAAAAAAAAAAAAAAAAAAAGAGGAAGAAGAAGAAGAGAATAGGGAAGAGGATGGAAGTTTTTGCAAGAATTTCAAGGCAAAAGTTTGTATTCTTTATCCTTAACTATAAACCGTGCTTATTAGATTATTAATTTATGCCTCAAAGCTTGAAATTTGAAGAAAACTCCATGGAAAAGCTTGAGAAAAATGTTTGTTTTGAGAAAATGGGTTTTTGTACTAAGCTTGGTGTTTTGAGAGTTCTAACATGAAATTTTTAGCTATGGGTAAAGTAAAATTTCATTTAAAACCCTTTAGAATTTGTGTTTGATTTGATTTGAAAGTCTCATTAGAGGTAAGAGGTTTGATTTGAAGAAAATTGTGTTTTTGCCCTAAAATTTTTGGATTTCGGAATCAGACAGCCGACTACCCTGAGTGCGTAGTCAACTGAAAAACTCTATGGTCATTGAACAGTCGACTATCCAAATGCAAGCTTTTGGACAGCTTACAGTTGACTACCCAATATGGACAATCGACTATCGGAGCCCATGAACCTGTTTTTCAGCCTTGTTTTCGAAAAATAAGTCATTTTTGTTAAAGTATTTTAATCCTAGACTTCTCCCAAAGTACCATAGGTTTGATTACATGATAAAGTTTAAAAATTTAGATCTTGAGAAGATTACTTTCATTCTAAACGAAGTAAAAACTATTTATGTAAAAGTTTTAAGTGAAGTGATGAGGGTTTGTGACTTAACCCTTAGTTATATGTGGGCATGAAATTCTATGGTAGAATTTGGGTGTGAAATGCTTGAATTCTCTTTGAATGATTATATATATATATATATATATATATATATATATATATATATATATATATATATATATATATATATATATATATATATATATAAGGGATGTGGATGTACAAAATTTACTATGAAAACGACTTAATGAAGTATGTTGTGAGAATTTGTGATGTGTGTAGATAAAATAAAAAGGGTTGTTGTTTTCTTATTAATGATTTGGTGAAAGATTAAAGGAATACAAAAGATACCAAATATATGAAGGATTGTATAAGAAAGTAAAGTGAGTAGATCCTAATATCTTTACTTGTAAATGAGTTATTGTGGTGCGCATAATTATAATAGAAACTGATTGATGGATTGTAATAAAATTGTGATGTGAATGATTTATGGACGCTTGACTTTGAGATTTATTGCACCATGAATTACACTTCATACTACATGAATCATTTCATGATTCTTCTAATGAGGGGGAGTATTATGTAAGGCCAAAAACATTCATCTAACAAGGGGAAGTGTTGGGTGAGGTCGAGAATGAAGTTGATGTTGATGTTGTGATGATGATGTGGTTGAAACATACTGGTACGTGGGGAGATATCCCTGTGGTTTTTGCCCAACAGAGGGACATTATGATGAAAAATCTTCTGGATTTGTGCAATGGCAAGGCATTATGATGAAAAATGAATTGAAATGTGAAATGAAATAAATAAAGAAAGATTATGCATTGCATTTCATATCATTGTGTCGCATATCATGGATAATGGATGTTGTGATGGAAATTGCCCATGAGGGGTGTGTGAATGATTGGTTCATGAGAGGCATGTGATGTAAAATTTCCTAATGAAGGGTATTGAATGTATTTGGCCTAGTAAAGGGCGTAAATATTGTTGTGGAAATAGAAAAAAAAATGATGAAGTGGAAATCCCTTATAATTTTGTTGGTTCTATGATGTTTGCAAGTGTGTTATGAAATTGTATACTTCAATTTAAATTAAGGAAAAATTGATGACTTTCTTGTGATATTGGTATTTTCTTCTTGTTAAGAATTTAAGAAAAGTGATAGGAGGAAACTCAAGAATATCTTTACTCCTACTTGGAAATTAAATAATTTACTTGCTATAGTTGCAATCAAAATAATAATTTCCTTCAATACGATTACCTCTCGTAAAGTGTTTCTCAGAGGGCTTTTTAGGTTATTCTTTTATTTTACTAATATTTCAGGAAAAAACCAAAAGTTTCATGGTCAAAGTAAAGGGAGCCATTTTAAGGAATTTGATCACAACATCCTTGTCTTGTGGGTTTGTTGGGAATTAAATTTGTGGTCGTAGTTTGGTTGTTATTGTTGGAAATCACCTTGACAAGATGCCCAAGTGATGATCTTCCAAACACCCAAGTCTAGAATGACTTGTAAAGAAACGATACAGCAACCAAAGCAAGAAAGAAAAGAAGACAAGCGAATTGTTATCGAGGTTTGACAATAGCCTACGTCCTCGTGAGTTCCTCTGAACTCTCTGCACTAAATCAATGGTTCTTTACAATCTAGCAACCCTCTTCAAGAAACCTCAAGTTCTTGAAGAAACTAAGAAGAGAAGAAATAAGATAATAATAACTATTACAATGCTCTCTATCTAATCTATACTCTTCTCTCTTTACAACCAGCCTCAGTACAATGAGTCCCTCTTGTGTTTTGTGTCTTTGCACTCTCACAAAATTCTCTCTTGTATGTCTATCACTCTTTATAATTAATCTCAAATTATGTCACAATGTTAATGAGAATAAAGCTAGGTGACCCTTTATATAGTGCACCAAGTTCTTGTCCAATCTTGAGAGTCAATCTCCACCCTTAGATCTTGATGACCACTCAACCATGGCCCTCCATCAATCCTAAGTGATATTGTGCATTTTAATCTTGCACCCACGCACTTAACAAGAGGTTGAATCAAGTGGAATATGTGTGCCTTAGTGTGCCTAGCGCCTAGGTACTGAACAAGGCATGCTGCGACGCTAGGCAAAACACCCTTTTCACCACTTTCTAGGTGCCGCAGCCTTGGTGAGGGAGAGGTGCGGCGCTGCTCTTCCTCCAGCACTTCCCTTGATGGGCACCGTGGCTTGGGAGAAGGAGGACTGCAGCTCACACTAAAGCTGGACCCCTCACAGCTGTGCGCACTTCTTTGTCTTGCTTAATAGAGGTGTGCACACACACCCAAAGTGATGCGCACACTTGTGTGCACTTCTTTAAAATGCTGAAATTCATTCTTCCACCTCTTGTTTAACCTTAAACCATGTTTAAACCTTAGACAAATACCAACAATCTCTACCTTTGTCTAAGCATTTAAA
Source organism: Bretschneidera sinensis (assembly GCA_023935145.1). Classification (NCBI taxonomy): domain Eukaryota; kingdom Viridiplantae; phylum Streptophyta; class Magnoliopsida; order Brassicales; family Akaniaceae; genus Bretschneidera; species Bretschneidera sinensis. Next base: position 73,301,347 of record CM043700.1, on the reverse strand, counting down.
CCCAAACCATTGTGCAGAGAACTTCAAGATCCAAACTCATCTTGAGTCATCATTCAACCAACTCCATTCCTAAGAAGTCCAAGGCAATGATTGGACCTTCTTAGAGGTAGAACCTTGGTACCTAAATCTATAGACTTTCTTCTGTGGCCTTCTTATCATCATGAATGTATCCTTTCGTACCATTTTTCGGAATGTAATGATACCAAACATCCATATGCTTTGTCCTCTCATGGAACACCAAATTCCTCCACAAGTGCCATGCACTTTGGATATCCGAAGACACCACCACCTGCTCTTTTAGGACCATCCACTTGTCCAATAACCCTTTGCACCACATAGCCTCCTTTATGGCTTCCGAAGCCACTATGTATTCTACCTCCGTTGTTGAGAGTGCTACCACCGGCTACCACTGAGCCTTCAAATACCTCAGCAACCACTTCATCCCAAGCCAATGCTTCTTTCCAGAATTACTCACAAATCTGTTGAGAACATCCATTGCCTGAAAAAATGTCGGGTCTAGTGCTTACCATCATGGACATGACTGGTCCAACCGCACTAGAGTAAGGGACTTTTACCATTTTCTTCTTCTCCTCATCCATTCTAGGACATTGTTTGCTGGAGAACTTGAAATGACCAGCAAGGGGAACCTTCACTAGTTTACCATCTTCCATAGAAGACTAAGAAACCTTCAACTTGTTTCTCTCTCTTTCCCAAATTCTTCTCATCTCAAGGATCTTTTGTGTAAGGCTGAGATCCTTCCTCTCGAACTCCTCACCGAGTTGAGATGTAAACCATTTCATCCTTTCCCTGCTGTTCCGAACCAACAGCATATCATTAGCATAGATGAGGATAATCACCACTTCCTCAACCTTCTACCCCCTTATAGTACAAGCACGAATCATAGTAGCTCCTCATGAAACCTAAGTTGATCACAAAGGAATCGAACCTCTTATTCCATTGCCGAGGTGATTACTTCAGGCCATAGAGAGATTTCTTCAATTTGCACACCAACTCTCCATACCTTCCTTCCTTATATCCTTTGGCTTGCCTCATGTAAATGGTATGATCGAGCTCTCCATGTAAGAACGCTGTCTTCACATCCATTTGCTCGATTTCCCAATCAAATTGGACCACCATTGCCAATACTATCCGTATCATCTTGTACTTCACAACCAGTGAGAAGATTTCGGTGAAATCTATGCCTTCTTTTTGTGTGAACCCCTTCGCCACCAGCTTAGCTTTATACCGGACTTCATCTTCTGGAGTATTCCCTTCTTGGTTTTGTAGATCCATCTACAATCCACAACTCTCTGTTTTTCTGGTTTGGGCACCAACTCCCAAGAGTTGTTCTTCATTAAAGAATATATTTCTTCCTCCATAGCTAGCTTCCATCTTGGCGAATCCTTACATTCTATGGCTTCCATGTAAGTTTTTGGTTCACCCTCTCCTTCTGTCTAAGGAGCTGCTGCATTAGCATCCGCAAACCTATATCTCAAAGGTGATCTAACAACCCTCCTTTTTCGGTCCCTTGTGAGCTGGTAGTCATTCTGACTTGCTGCATCAATCTCATCCAGTTCAGCCTCCTCTTGAGTGCCCTGAGCATAGCCTTCATTAATGGGCTCTACCTGATCCGAACCCTCTTGCCTTTCTTGCTTTACCTGAACTGAACTCTCCTTGATGCAATGCTCCACAAATTTCGGACTGGTTTGCTCACTAGCCCCTACAGGGTTAGTTTTCTCCAAGTAGGAAAATAACAATTCATTAAAAATAGCATCCCTACTTATTAAGAGTTTTATTTCTTTTGGTTCTAGGGACCACAACCTATATCCCTTAACCCCATCATCATACCCTAGAAATACACAATTTCTATACATTGGGCTAAGTTTATCATCCTTTTGATGTGCAAATGCAGCACACCCAAAAGTCCTAAGGTTGCTTAATTCGGGAGGTTTTTCACTCCACATCTCCATGGGAGTCTTGAGCTCTAAAGCTCTAGAGGGTGATTTATTTACCAAGTATGCAGCAGTAGCCACAGCTTCTCCCCAAAAATATTTTGGTAAACCGGACCCAATTAACATGCACCTAACCTTTTCCATAAGGGTTATATTCATCCTCTCAGCAACTCCATTTTGCTGAGGTGTTTTTACAACCATTCTATGCCTTAGAATGCCATTTAATTCATAGAATTTATCAAAATCCTTATTACAAAATTCTAGGCCATTATTAGTTCGTAAAGCCTTAACTACCCTACCCGTTTGAGTCTCCAACAACTTTTTCCACACAACAAATTTATTTAATGCATCTGATTTATTTCTAAGCAAATAAACTCACACTTTTCTTGAATAATCATCAATTAAAGATAGAAAGTAAAAGTTACCTCCCTATGTTAGTGTCCTTGCTGGTCCCCAAAGGTCCGAATGAATGTAGTCAAGAATCCCCTTAGACTTGTGCACTCCGGTGTTGAAGCTGACCCGATGTTGCTTCCCAAGAATGCAACACTCGCATAAATCAAGTTTCTCTACTTTGTCTCCACCAAGTAGGCCATCCTTGATAAGAACTTGCAGGCCCTTTTCGCTCATGTGTCCCAAGCGAGTATGCCAAAGGGCTGCCCTATCCATCTCAGCCATCAAGCTTGCTGCTTAATCATTGATTTTTGTCTCTCCGATCATCTCATAGAGTCCATCCTTTATTGCTGCTTTGATCACTACCAAAGATCCCTTGGCCACCTTGATCTTTGCTCCCTCTACTTTGCATGAATACCTTAAGGAATCTAGCTGCCCCATGACTCCATCGAGCATCCTCAACTGGATGTCTCCTATCCCCCTCACATGGCAAGAAGTGCCATTCCCCAAGAAGACCTTTCCATCATTGGTTTCCCAAAAATTCTTGAACCAATCCTTGTGAGGGCACATGTGATAAGTGCACCGGGTATCCAAGATCCACTTTTCGCTTCCTTGCCTCCTGCTCACATTTAAGCATACAACCAGAACATCATCTTGCTGTTCTTTAGCAACTGAAGCCTCTCCATTCTTGGTATGGCTTCCTCTTCTCTCATCCTACATCTTCTTCTTGCAATATTTTCTTAAATGGCCCTCCTTGTTGCAGTAGAAGCACCTCTTTCCTCTAAGTCTTGTCTTGGAATGAGATCTTCCATGGCCCTGCCCTCTACCTCTTGATATTTCCCGGTGGTTGCCATGAATGCTACTACCATTCCGAGTTGTTGGCCTTCCTCTAATGAACAACCCTTCTCCACTTGATGTCTCCCTCATATTGGCTCTGAAATCATGTGCCCTTATGGAATTGATCACAATCTCCTTGGTTAAAGTATCTCTTCTATACTCAATAGCATTAATCAGATTATCAAAACAATCAAGAAGAGAATTTAACAAAATAACAGCCAATTGTTCATCCGGGAATTTAATACTACAACTAGCCAAATCTTGAACCAGCTTATTAAAGACATCAAGATTATCTTGCAACTCTTTATTAGGATCCATTTTAAAAGCAAAGATTCTTTTAAGAAGATAAATTTTATTAGGGAGAGTTTTGGTAAGAAACAACTCATCTAGTTTCTTCTATATGACAGCAGGATCTTCTGAGTCTCCACACTCCCTTGTGACACTATCCGACATGTGTAAGAATATGGTGTTGTATGCCATCTTCTTCATCTCAATCCGCTGGTCCTCTGTGATACTTGCTGGAAAAGCATCATCTTCTGCGATAGCTAAGTCCACTTTCTATAGCATAAGAACTGCCTTGATCTTCCGCTTCCAAAGGGTAAAATCTCCCTTTCTATCAAACTTCTCAACAACGAAATTTGAAGCCATCTATGCGGAGAAAATCCCAGATTTATGCAATAGCCACAAATGCTTTCTTTAACCTCAAGAACACGATCGAAGACGGATCTTAACACCGTTCTTGAATCACTCTCAAGAACGCGATCTGATCTTGATCTTTACTCCATTCTTGAATCACCCAAGAAGTTGATCTTTGATTCTTGGAGTCTTGACTCCGTCACCTTCTTGTTCTTACTCCGACACCCAGCTGTGCAAGCTCTGATACCACTGTTGGAAATCACCTTGACAAGATACCCAGGTGGTGATCTTCCAAACACCCAAGTCTAGAATGACTTGTAAAGAAAAGATATAGCAACAAAAGCAAGAAAGAAAAGAAGACAAGCGATTTGTTATCAAGGTTCGGCAATAGCCTACGTCCCCGTAAGTTCCTCTGAACTCTCTGCACTAAATCAATGGTTCTTTACAATCCAGCAACCCTCTTCAAGAAACCTCAAGTTCTTGAAAAAACCAAGAAGAGAAAAAAGAAGATGATAACTATTACAATGCTCTCTATCTAATCTATACTCCTCTCTCTTTACAGCAGCCTCAGTACAATGAGTCCCTCTTGTGTTTTGTGTCTTTGCACTCTCACATAATTCTCTCTTGTATGTTTGTCACTCTTTACAATTGATCTCAAATTATGTTACAATGTTAATGAGAATAAAGCTAGGTGACCCTTTATATAGTGCACCAAGTTCTTGTCCAATCTTGAGGCTCAATCTTCACCCTTAGTTCTTGATGACCACTCAACCATGGCCTTCGATCAATCCTAAGTGATGTTGTGCATTTAAAACTTACACCCACACACTTAATAAGAGGCTGTGTCAAGTGGAATATGTGTGCCTCAGTTTGCCTAGCGTCTAGGCACTGAACAGGGCATGCTGCGGCGCTAGGCAAAACACCCTTTTCACCATTTTCTGGGCACCGCAGCCTTGGTGAGGGAGAGGTGCGGCGCTGCCCTTCCTCCCACACCTCCCTTGCTGGGTGCCATGGCCTAGAGGGAGGAGGGCTACAACACACACTGAAGCTGGACCCCTCACAGCTGTGCACACTTCTTTGTCTTGCTGAATAGAGGTGTGCACACACACCCAAAGTGATGCGCACACTTGTGTGCACTCCTTTAACATGCCGAAATTCATTCTTCGACCTCTTGTTTAAACCATGTTTAAACTTTAGACAAATACTAACAGTTATAAAGGAAATGTATAAGTTAGTTGTAGTGGCGAAGTGTTCTTTCATTTGCGTCTTTTGAATAGTTTATATAATTTGAACATTTTGTATTTTAAGATTGTTTGGGTTTGTAAGTTGAATGTGCAATTTGACCTAGTATTTGACAAGTTTATTGTTATAAATTCTAAATTTGTATGATTTCATCATAAAGTGAGTCGCTCGATGCCAAAAGGTAATGGAACCATTCCAAGTAAGGTCCACTCGGGATGGGTCGTTACAATTGTATGACACTCAGTTAACGTATTAATTAATATATTTTTTAAACACAAGTATTTTTTTACTTATTTTCTTTCATGAGACAAATAGTAATGTATTAATTAACCTCCTTTTTTTCTAATATCATATTGCTATTCTTACGCTAATAATGAAAAGTACTAAGATAAAAAAATAAACAAAATTTTAACAAATATTGATACAAGGATATCGAATCTTAAAAAGATATTGTTAGGGAGATAAAAACAACACAAGCTTATACTATGATAGATTGTAGAATATAGATTGTAGATATTTGTTTTATTTAATTTTTTTGAAAATATATTTTAAGTTTTTTTTTCTTCCATAAAACTTGATTATATTGTTTACATTGGGCTTTTAAGTCTTTATAAGTTTAATAGAGTGATTTATTCTCTCTAAAAAATAGATTGGACTTTTTATAGTCAAAATAATTATAAAATAAAAATTTTTTAGTTTAAATAAGGGTATTTTTGTCCAATTTTTACATCTTATTCACACTTTTATATATACTAGCTATCATGAGGCGTGCATTGCACATAATAAATATTACACGTGATTAAATTTTTAAATATATAATTTAAAATAATATTAAGTAATATGTTTTCATTTCGATAAGAACAAATTAAGATGCAATCATAAAAATCTATACTATTAAAAATATTAATTTTATTTTGATGTAAATAAATTCATCTAGAAAAGAAAATGTAAAAAAAAATATAATATATTGGTGGATTTATTAATGTGATAAAAATCTAATTGAATATATAAGTAGATAATGAATATTCTAAATATTGTCTTTATTAACATTTTTGTTAATTTAATGTATCTAGTAAAAAAAAAAATTTTCTGAAAGACTTGTTTATGAAGTACTGCTTTTTTTTTTTTAAATTGTGTGTTTCTATTGAGTCTCTAATTTTTCCTTGACAAAAATCCAAAACTTTATATAATAAGAAACATTAAATTTATACAAAATTGAAACATTAAATTTATACAAAATTTAATGTATGGATGAATTTATTAATACAATAAAATTAGATAAAATTAATTTTAATTTAATAATTAGTATTTTTTTTAATTTAAAAAGTAACAATTTTTTATGGAATCCAATTATTTCAATTTAAGAAAATATAATTTTATTGTTTTAACTGCATGATATTTACAAAGTAACGACATGATATTGTTTTATACCACATTTGTACTATTACATAAGCTAACATGAATTTCGTTGAATCTCCTCCAAATAATTTATGGAGAAGGAATTTTCACTTTCACGAACCTCCTCCAAATGTCACGAAGATAAAGGTTGGCGTCAATGCCAGTTTCTCGAAATGTGTTTGATAGAATTTTGATGGGTCTAAGAAGATAAATTCATCCAAATCTATCCCCAACAAATTACATAAGATTTTACTAAATCTATCTTTTCTTGTCACTGTTTGTGCATGCATTCAATGTGAATAAGTAATACTTTATATTAAGTTTCTTGGTCTTCTTTATATGTTATAAAAAAATAATAATACTATGATTTATTTTCAATAATAAAAATAAAATTAAAATATCCAAAATTTTGAATTAATAAAAATTAAAAAATATAATTTTTTAATATAGTATGAATTTAGTAAATCAATAAAAAATACTAGTTTATATTATTTTTAAACGATTTAATGCATTTATTTACATATTTACTTTTTTTAAATCTTGCTTATATAGAGTAGTAAAGAAATATTTGCAAAGAATTGCATATATAGAATACAAATCAAATTATATTTCTATTACAGGAATTTATTAATGTGATAGAAACCATAATGAATATAAAAGTAGATCATAAAAATTCCAAGTATTATTAATATTTTTTTTTAATTTAATTTTTCTAAATACATGGTAATATTTTTTTTGCAAAACTTATTTATGAAGTAATGATTTTTTTTTTTTGTGTAAACAGCAGGTTTATATCGAGTATTCCAATTTTTTTAACAAAAATAACCAAACTTTATATAGTAAGAAACATGACTTTTATTGAAATTTATTAAAAAAAATCCACTATATTGATGAATTAATAAAAATATAATCAAATCTTATTAATAATTTTTAATTTAAGTGGAATGTTAGTTTTATGTTTTTGGAAAGTCTTGTGGTAAAGAATAAAAAAAGATGCAAGTGGAAGGGTAATTGTGTAATAAAGAGAAAGTTTTGTTTATAAATAGTAGGATAGAAGGAGAGAGACTAGCATTCTTGCTGAATCTCTCTAGAAGAACCAAGAGAGAGAGGAAATAAAAAGAGAAAAGAGAAAGAAATGGAAGAGAAAGAGAAAGAGAAAAAGAAAAGAAGAGACAAAGGAAGGAAAATGGAGGTGTTTGGCAAAGCTTAAGGTAAAAACTTTTGCCTTACTTATTCTTGTCTAATCTGGAATGTTTAATTAGTTAAGATTTGAGTGGGATTTTGAAAATCCAAGTGTTCTTGAAAAAATGGATTTATGTACAAAGTGTGTTGATTTAATGATTTTGAGTTCAATTTCTTCCTTGGGTAGTGTTAAATCTTTGATCTAAAACCCTTGAGAACTTTTATTTTGTTTGATTTGAAAGTCCCATGGAAGATATTGGTTTGGATTTGAAGAAAAATATGTTTTTGCCCTCAAGTTTTCATATTCGCAACCAAACATTTGACTGTCCATTGAGCACAGTCAACTGTGGAATTCTCTAGACCTTAGACAATCTGTGAAAGTTTCTGGGCAGCCTACAGTCAACTGCCAAAAAAGGACAGTCAACTGTCCGAGCCCTTGAACCTGTTTTTTAGCTTTTTCTTCGAAAATAAGTGACTTTTGTGGGAGTATTTCAATCCTAAACTTTTCTAGAGGTACTATGAGTTTGAATACATGATAAAGTTTTAAAATTTAAGATCTTGAAGCAATTTCTCTAGCTTTAAAATATATTAGAACGATTTTTACAAAAGCCTTAAATAGAATGAAAAAAGAGTTTATGACTTAACTCATAGATTTCTATATGGTCATATAAATTCCATGATAGAACTTGAGTGTTAAATGCTTGTACATTTTTGAGTAATTATAATAAGTATATATGTATTTGTTTAGTGAGATTGGAATGAAAACTCAAGGGCCAGGAAGTAAACCCGATGTTGGATCTTGGCTCGACAAAGGTGAGCACACCTTACTTTTAGTAAGCGTGTTAAATTGAGTAATAGAAATACAAGTATAAAATATGATATGATTATATAAATCACAAGTAATAGAATTATAAGAAAGGTGAGTACATAAGATTTTAGTGCATAAAAGATAAAGAGAATTTTTATGGGAATTATATACATATACGTTGAGATATAAGTTTAGAAATGATTTGATGTGGTTGTGTTTGAGAAATTATAGTGTATCCAATTGTATTGAAAGTGATTGATATTCTTGTTAGGAAATTGTGATGCGCATGATTGTGATGAATGCGATTAGTATGAAAATGTGATGTACTTGATTTGTGAATGTTTGTTTGCACGTTCGTTGCTTGGTGAATGCATTGTAAGTGTATAATGAAGTTTGTGCAAGAAATGATGAATTTGTTATGGAATAAGAATTGATTTAATTAAATGATGACTACTGAAAGTGCGATAGGTTTGCTTAGCAAAGAGATTTGAGTAGAAGGCTATTATTTGTAACAAAGAGATATTAAGAAGGTATATTACGGAAGATCAAGAGTTAGTGAAATATAGAGGAATTAGAGTAATTATTATAGGAGAGAAATAGATTTGAGACATAAGGCCAAGAGTTGTTGGACAAAAAAAATGAGAGAAATGATTATTAGTTGAGTCAATTAACCAGGTTTGAGGTTATCTAGTGAAGTGGTTTCTATGAGGAAGCTAAATGTCAAGTTAAAGGAAGATCTTAGTCTAATTAAGGAATTATCGAGAAGTGTTAAAAAGTTGAGAGTAGATTCTTACTAAGTTTATGAGAGAAGGTATAAATCATGATCGGATTAAGAAATACTTTTGAGAATGGTTTGATTGTATGAAGTAAGTGTGAAGTAATTAAGGGCTACTAGTGAGAGTGAGTTAAAAGGGAATCGTTGGATTTCATCGCTCAACATGGCTAGATTCGAGAATTTACGAGGAAAGGTATGGAGGTGATATGCTAAATGGTTTTCCATCATATTCAATTCCTTTAACAGACTGGAAAGCGAAATAAGAAAAGAAAAGAGAGTTGGAAAAATAGTTATAATATAGGGGTGTGATAAGTGCTTAAATAGTCATATTTAAGCCCCTTAATTTACATTTGTTAAGTTCTTTATTTATCTATTTCTATGGATTTTACTTCATTTTCGTGTTTTATGTGTTTTTCACAGGACGTGGACAAAAAGGTAATAATTTGGAGCTTTTAGGAAAGTCAAATTTCTGCCATCCAGCAAGGTGCACTCGAGCGCACCTCCCTTAAGATCGAGCACACTTGAAGAAGCCTCGAGCGCAGACCGCATACGCTCGAGCGTAATCACTCCAGAGGCGGCAGAGCCAGAATTGGAAAGAAGTCTTCCGACTTCAAAAAGGAATTAGGGTTTCGAGACACCATAAGGACCCTATAAATAGCCCTGTAAAACACATAACCCACACCTTTTGTTCTAGATTCGAAGTAGAGAGCTTAGGAGAGGAATTGACGACTCGTCTCCCGAGTCTTCTTCAGTTTTAGTTTTCTGTTTTTATTTAATTATGTTTAGCATGTTTACTTTACTTAGTATGTGTAACTAAACTCCTATAGGGCTCGATTGAAGCCCTAGTTATGCTTTACCACATATTCATTCATTGATTATCTTTGCTATAGCCTTGTTATAATATTTAACTTGATTAATACATGTTTATATTTACATTCCTCATATGTATATGCCTGATCAACATATGCATGTGGCATGGATAAGTTAGTCGAATCAATTTGGATGACCGAGTCCTAGGTTCGACATTAGTAACAAGGGATATCCACACTAGATTCCCGGCTTAATCAACATGGGAAACCGGGAGCGGACCAAGCCCTAGGTCCCGTATGGTTGCCAATCTCCACAGCCCTCATGCTCTCTTAAGGAACAACTCAGTATACACTCATGTTGAATCCTTTAAGAGAGAAAAGAGTTAGAGTATATGCCATGCCTAACTCGTTGCATAGGGAGATCAATAGCCTAAGGTGTGGGCTAAGCCCTTAGGTTGGTAACCATTAGATATTCATGGTAAGGCTAGAGCACTGAAACCTTAATTAGTGGGAAAGTATAATTAGTGGTGGATATCGTAGCCCTATGATCTCATTATTGTTATTTACTCACAATCAAATTGCTACTTCTCTTTTTAACTTGAAAAAAACTAATTCTAAAACGAAATTCACCAATCCCTGTGGAAATGATCTCGTACTTGCACACTATGCTACCACAGACCTTGTGCACTTGCAAGTAAAACTAGAACAGTTATTCGCTTAATTATTTAGGTGTATAATCGATCCAACAAGTTTTTGGTGCCGTCGCCGGGGATTGCACTAAATTTCTTTTTAGAATTAATTTCTTATTCAAATTAATTATTGTTATTTCCTTTTTATTCAATTCTTAATCATTGTGTTTATCTTATTTTTCGCTTCATTAAAAACACTAATCAATTTCTTTTTCTTTTTTTTTCTGTTTCTGGTACGCCAGGAGAGCCTTTTGTACCATTTGCGATCAAGCGTACTCTCTTGTGCGATCGAGCGCAATTGAGGCAGAGAGTCATCCGAGCAACAGTGTTTAACTGCTGCACTCAAGTAATTACCACCGATTCATGCACGGACGAAGATCCAAGAATCTAGCATTCCTTCCCTTTGATCCCGAGCTTGAGAGGTCTATCCAACTAAGGTTTAGAGATAACTCGAAAGAGGTAGGAGAAGGGAATAAGGAAGAGACACCACCAATGGCAGAACAAATATCTTAACAGCAACCACCTGAACGGAGGCCAATGAAGCAATCCTTCATCCCGCAGAACATCGATCAACCTTCGTGCATTGCGTATCAACCTGAGACAGAAGGAAACTATTACATATCTCTGCAGATACTCAGTGAACTAACTCACTTTAGGGGTACACCTAGTGAGGATCCACATTTGCACCTTCGCGAATTCTTCGACCTCTGCAAATTCCAGCACATCTGAGGCTTAGACCAAGAAGAAATAAGGTTAATTCTTTTCTCTTTTTCCTTGAAAGATAATACTAAATTATGGTATCATTCTTTGCTTTTAGTTTCCATCCACACTTAGGAAGAGTTGGCGAGCAAATTTCTAAGGAAGTTCTTCCCTGCCCAGAAGACAAGGCAAATGAGGAAAGAAATACAATCCTTCCAACAAAAGGATGGAGATCTGTTCTTCGAGGCCTGGGGACACTTCAACGAGCTACTACTCAAGTGCCCACACCACAACCTACCCCAAGACGAACTGGTACAAGCCTTTTATGAAGGTTTAAGTGATTCTAACAAAAACATTGTTGATTTAGGTTGTGGAGGGGTGCTGATGGAGAAGAGTAGCGAAGAGGCAATGGAACTTTTCGAAACCCTGAGCGAACACACACAGCAGTTCTCCTCTCGAGGTAGACATATAACCAAAAGTAAGGGTGTGTATAAGGTAAGCTTGAACGGAGGATCATCCCCTCAGATAGCCGCAGTGGAAAGAAAACTTGACCTATTAGTTAAAGCCATGGCCGCCCAGAACACCTCAACTAACCTATCAGCTGCACCACTATAGGTATGTGCCATTTGCTCACAGTTTGATCATAATACTGATATGTGTCCCTTATATTCATCTACAGATCATGAGCAAGCCAAATTTGTGGGACCAAATAATTATCCGCCAAAGAACAACCCCTATGCAAACACATACAACCCTGGATGGTGGAATCACCCGAACTTCTCATGGAGCAACAACCAAAACAGTCAAGGGCAGCAAAGAAACTTCCAACCAGCAGCCCAAACTGCCCCCGAACCAAAGAAGAATGACCTCGAAAGCCTTGTGAGGCAACTAGCATCTCAGCAACAACAAATCTTGAATAAACATGAACAATTCATGGAAGAGTCAAGGCAATTTTGGACTGAAATGAGGCAAATAATTGCTAAACACGGTCAAGCCATTCAAGGGCTAGAGGTACAAATGGGACAGTTGGCCAAAGAATTTAGTATCAGAAAACAAGGCGAGCTCCCAGCCCAGCCATTATCTAATCCAAGAGGACATCAGCAATTGAATGTTGTAACAACCTTAAGAAGTGGTAAGATCATCGGCACCAATGAGCCTACACAAGCATCTCCAGACCAAGCCTCCACATCTAAGGTAAGAGAGATGGAAAAGGTAAATACACCTCCACCCTTCCCTCAAAGGTTAGTGAAGCCTAAAAAGGAAACTAAAATGATTGACATTTTTGAAATTTTGAAAAAGGTAGAAATAAATATTCCTTTATTAGATGCAATAAGGAAACTACCTGTGTATGCTAAGTTTTTAAAAGATTGTTGCACTAACAAAAGAAAATTTCAGGAGCATGAGACGGTAACCTTGACCGAAGAGGTGAGTGCTGTATTATTAAGAAAATTACCACCTAAACTAAAAGATCCAGGAAGTTTCACTATTCTTTGCAGGCTAGGTGACCAGCTTTTCAAGCATGCATTATTGGATCTAGGAGCAAGTGTCAATTTGCTACCCTACAGTGTATTTGAGATACTAGGTTTGTGAGAACTCCAACCAACCTCCATTACTTTACAATTGGCTGACAGAAGCATCAAACAACCAAGAGGTATTCTCGAGGATGTTTTGGTAAGAGTAGGTAAATTTATTTTACCTGCTGATTTTATTGTATTAGACATGGAGGAGTGCCATATGCCTGTACCACTCCTTATCATCTTAGGGAGACCATTTATGATCACTGCTGACACAAACGTTAACGTAAAAAGAGGTATTGTAATAATGAGAGTAAATGATGAAGAAGTAGAATTTAAAATCTTTAATACACTAGACTCCACTAAAACTAATGATGAGGGTCACAATGTGAGTTTCATGCAATGTATTGATAAGGGAGTGTCTAAAGTCCATTACACTATTCCATTAAAGACCATCCATGATGACATGAGATTGGAAATTGGGCCAGAGGATAATGTGATTAAAGATGTCCATGGAGCTATGAACACCATCAAGAGCACACCTAAACCTTCAAGTAAGTATAATCCTCAAGTTAAAAATCGTGCACTTACTAATACTGCCTTTCTTTGTTTTATCTACCAGGTACCAAAATTGGAGACAAAGCTATCAACAGACCTAGAACCACCTGATGGGGGCCCTAAGTGCCTCCTTCAAGGGATGTAGCCTTAAAGCTACCATAGAGAGCACTTGAGCAATTCCATTTGCTCAATATATAGCTCAAGTGCCTCTATTAAGGTTAGTGGTACTGAGGCCACTACAAGTTGGTACGACTATATCGTTCCTATTCCACTTTAATTCATTTCTTTATCTAAACTCCTTTTTAGCAAATTTTTGTCTTGTGATCGAGCGTACACTGCATACGCTCGAGCGCCACCTCGCCCTGCATTGCGAGCGAGCATAGTACCCTACGCACTTGCGCATCGTGCGATCGAGTGCACTTCACAAATGCGTTCGAGTGCAATCAGGGTAGAGAGGTCACGTGGATGTTATAAACAGTTCCCCGTTCCTTCACTCACTTACGCTCAATCGCACTTCTGCTCTCTCTCTCTCTCTCTCAACCATCTCACACAGCAAAACTCTACCTTCTACTCTCATCCGGCACATCACACCACCATCACCTCACCACATAACCAAGCCAACCACAAGGAAAATACATTTTCTTCCTCCCTTACACACACGCCACTTTCCTAAAGCACACAAGGTACACGCCTGTTTTTGTTACTCACACACATACACAGTTTTGGATTTTCAGCTCACATATACATTCTATATATGTTATTCTTGTGTATTGATTGGATAGTTTTACATTTGCAGGAGGTTTGGATCAAGGATGTATAAATCCTACAGCTTTTGATTTTTGGTGCACATAAGGTGTTCGACATATTGCCTGGCCGAGTGCGAACGAGCGCTTGATAGTAGCGATCGAGCGCACCTCAATCTGTGCGATCGAGCGCACCAATAGCTGCGCACGAGCGCACCAATAGCTGCGCACGAGCGCAATCACATCAGAAGAACTACTATTTGCCCACAACTCATGGCTTCCACATCCCGAGCTTCCAGTAGCCATCATTAGACATTCCGACCCAGTTTCGAACAGTGTGAAATACTGTTCGAGACAACATTCAGTGTGGAAGAGGACTTCAAGAGTTTGGATGCCACAAGATGGGCGGTCCAAGAATTTAAGAATCGAGGTCTCAAGCAGCTATTCAAGCCGGTTAGCTCAATGGTATACAGTCGATTCGTGGTCAGTTTCTACAAAAACCTGACCTATGACTGCAACAGGCCGAAAATCTTATCTTCTTCAGTCCAGGGCCGATTTATAGAGCTGACTACCACTGACATAGCCAGCTCTTTACACTGTTGTGATGAATCCCCACCAGAGGACAGCCACATAGAGGAGCAGCCTGACTCGTTCCCTCTCCCACACATCATTGAGGACATGTGTGCAGGACCGCCACATAGGGTAGTATACTGACCGCCACAACAATGCGAGGAGTCGATCGAGGTTGCCTCCCCATCTATGGTTCGTCAACTCAGTCCTGCAACGTAATGTGTGTCCTTTAGGGCACAAGACACAGAGGCGAGATTGGTTTCTGCAAGCTCTCTACGCTTTCCACCGAGGTCACTAGTACTCCATCCCAGCAGTCATATGGAGTCAGATACAAAAATTCTAGGATGGGGTGCATAACTGGCAAACGACCACAGCTAATGCTTAGGGTCTTCCTTTCCTCTTCTTGCTCAGTCATATCTTCAAGAAGAAGAGGATTAGGGGATCCTCTATAGACGGCCCGGTTAGCAACCACCCTTTCTTTGGGAGAGCCCAGTGGAGCCTTAGCCAATCTCACATGCCCCGAGGACCCCGAGCATAAATTCCAGTTATCGAGCCTATAGCGGATGATCCGATGGAGGTCGAACATCCACCGATGAGCTCTTCATGGGAGGAGGATCAGACAGACATGGGATCCATGGAGTATCAGCATCTTCTAGCTGAGCTATCTTCCTTCCGATGTGAGCTATCCGACATCCGCCGGGAGGATCGTGAGGCAGCCCATTTGATCCATCAACGGATCGATGGGTTAGAGGTACAGTTTACATGACATGAGGCAATGCTACAGGCCATCCTTGACCACCTACCTCCTGCACCCGGTACCTCCTCGACTGCACCCACTGATGATCAGCAGTGAGAGGATACCCCATCTAGAAAAATACGTTAAACTTAGCGCTCATGGGAGGCACCCCAGACATATCCTTTTCATTTTAGTATTTTTCTTTTAGTTATAGTTATATTTACATGTCTAGTTTGCATATTTTGTTTTCTGACACAACGTTTATTTTTCTTTGTCAGGTACTTAATGCGTCCATCCAGTTCAAGTTTGGAGGCGTGTACAAGCAAGCAAGTAAGCAACCTAGTTCTCCATTTCCCAGGTCAGATCTTTCCATGCCACACACACATTGGGGATAATGTGTATTTTAAGTTTGGGGGTAGTGGGAGATACTAGATATTATCACACATGCACTTGAAACACATGCACACACTAAGTCCTAGTTTTTTTTAGTAAGATAAATGCATGTTCTTTTGGTAAACAAAAATTTTGGTTGATTTAAAAATTTTATAACACTTCATTAGTAAGCTTAAAAGCTAGAACACATAGTCTTGCAATGGGAATTTTATAAAGTTTAGTTACCTACCTCAAGGCACCTAAGAATTCACGAGTTTGATCCAAATTTGCACGAGCACATTTAACACACATTTGTGTGGGGTATGACATATAATTCTCTTGTATATGCTTCCATAATCTAACTGTAATCGGATAACTTGTTAAAAAGAAAACTTTGGCATAAGAAAAATAAAGAAGAAAAAAAACATATGTTCATCATGCAAAAAGTGATCAAAAAAGCTTCTAATAATCAGTAAAAAACTTTTCACTGAGTAACTGGGCCTCTTGCCTTAGTAAGCATTGAGTGTTCACGTCAAAAGGTGGAAAGTAAACCTTTAATGATCATAATAAATATTCCCACTGAATAACTGGGCCTTTCACTTCAAAAGGTGGGAAATTCATTAAGAAGTATAAAAAACCTGTTAGTTTTATAGCCTTTTTGACTCGAGTTAGTAAGTCCTTAGGGGTGTCTTTACACCTAATGCCCTAAAACCATCTGGTTTGGGAGTCTTTGGCCAAACACTCGTTACAAGGGTCAACTAGAAAGCTTGAGGGAACTCAACATGGCATCATAGGAGTCATTTAGAAGCACTAAAACTTGTTAGTTCCGTAGCCTTTTTGACTCGAGTTAGTAAGTCCTTAGGGGTGTCTTTACACCTAATGCCCTAAAACCATCTGGTTTGGGGGTCACTGGCTAAACACTCATTACAAGGGTCAAATAGAAAGCTCGATGGAACTAAATATGGCAAAGATCGCATGATAAAAAGAAAAAAAGAAAAATAAGCAAGTATTATGCCATTTTTGTTCTCTTTGATAAGTAATTCGATAAAAGTTTGGGCATCGAAACTCTATATGCTAAAATTATGTGGAAGCCCCATCTTATATGTGCTAACCCATCACACACAAATCAAACTTGCGATGCCTTAAGCCAACCTTAGGTAAGTAACTTAAAACTTTTGAAAGTCCTTTTGCAATCCAAAATATGTTTTTATTTTAAGCTTACTCATGAACAGTTATCATAGTGATTACGCCCAAAGTATAACACGGTTATTTAGTACAGCTTTGGGGTGTCTATTCCACAGGGAAACAAGTTGATTACAAAAGAAAATGTGTGAACTTTAAAACAAACAATAAAAGTTAAATGAAAGATTTTTAAGTTTTGATAATGAAATAATGTGAGAAAAATTGTGTAAATGTAAATGAAATATAAATAAGAAACAACAAGGTTTCGGAAATCCTCCCTAGGTTCGTTGCCCTAATTCTAACTTGATTCAGTTGTTTTTATCTCAATTGCAAGTTTCATATCCCAAACAAGTAATCGGCAAATATTCAATTAAAGTGCATGTATAAACCCTAATGTAATTGATATGAATTATTCTTTACTTTCAAGCACACATGACCTAACTTATAAATGATCAAAAGACGATGATATATCTAAATGACAATACCGCAGCAATTGACAAATCTATAAAAAAGATCTACCAGACTCAATCACACCCAAACAGATAAACATAAGAAGAGCATGACTAGACTTATATGAAAAAGAAGCATGCAATCACCGGACTAATAAAAAATCTACTAATTAAATTAAAGAATAAAACATAATATTGTTTAATGAAAATAATACCAAACTGCAACTGAATCAAATAAAGAAAAATAAGAATAACTACACCTAGGGATTCATCCCTACGCCTTTCTTGGAGACTAGTCGGCCATGAAGCTCATGCTTCCTTAAGTTGCCTCCGGCCTCTCAACGATCATATCCTCCTTGGTAGCGAAAGCTTCGGCGATTCCTCAGCTTGCCCTCCAAAAATATACTTCGGATTCCTCCTAAAGGCCATCTGGATTGCTCTTAAAGTCCCTCTGGATTCACTCTCTGATGATTTCAGATGAGCTCCGATTGATGCCTAAAGCTGAAGTGGACTGGGTCTTATATAGGCAAACTCCCAGAGTGATATGTGTTTTCTAACCGATGTGGAATACTACCCGAGTGCACTCGATCGCAGCCTTTGTGCGCTCGATCGCAGATTGGTGCGCTCGATCGCAGATTGGTGCGCTCGATCGCAGTTGCGCTGCAGAGTACTTCTTGGTCGATGTGGGATGTGCGCTCAATTGCACTGCTTGTGCACTCGATCACAGTGTAGGCAGGAGTCCATCTTGTCCTTCCAGAAGCATGGGATCTTGGCCTTTTAAGCAATGATCACTTCTTTTTCTCTTTTAAACTCGAAGTACTGAAAATTGCACTGAAATAAGTCAGTGGTCCAATAATATTACTATAGAGTTATTAACACATAAAAGCGCAATAAAGACCGAGATCAATCCTAAAATGCTAACAATTAATCACTGTTGAGAAGCATTTTATGGCTCTCATCACAACCCCCAACTAGCTTATTGCTAGTTCCTAGCAATTCAAGCGAAAACAAGAGATGAATTCTACGGTGGGAATCAAAGTAAATGAAAAGCAATATTAGTGTTAACCAAGATTAATTCACATTTTGTCTCAAAAATTGCACATAACACACAGCACAAAGAATCATTAAATTTCACTCAAATCCAAAAGTAATCCAAACATCAATCTTAAAATCGTTATTGACTCTTAACATCCATCTTACCACAAACCATTAATCCGAACACCCGGATGATTTTATGCATAACATTCATGAATACAAGTCTTGGCCTCTAAAACATGATAAATTTCATGACATCAATCGCAAAAACAAGCTCCATATGCTTACATTTCAAACCACTCTCCACTATTATAGAAAAATCACATTACATTGGATCAAAAGGTCTTTAATAAGCTTGTAACGTTAGGCTAAGGTAAAGACTAAGGAAGAATGGGAAGGATTCACAAGTAAAAGTACTCAATCTCTTAGCTTTAAACACAATCACTTTAAGCACTTGATAACCTTTACCTCAACACCCAACTCTTTCAACCATTTTTCGAGCATTTCTTTCAACAAATCAACATTTTTTTCTTTTCTTTTTCTTTCTTTCTTCTTTCTTTGCCATAATTCTTTCTTTTTTTTTTATTTTGGCACATAACCATTCACCTTCTTTTTCATCATTTTTTTTCTTTTCTTTTCCACAACCCCTAACTTATCTCCTTTAATGTACTTGGGTTGTGGTAGTGATATTTTTTCATATTTCCACCCTTACTCCTTTTAAGTGCTTCTCAAAACATGTGTATAACTAAGTTCTTTTAAAAGAAAGGTAAGGATAAAATAATTTTAGGCTCATAAAGGTAAGTAAATGGTTTATCGAAAGAAACAAGGCTCAATTTTTCTTTTCAAGAAAAAGGCTCAAATAGGTGACTAGTGATAAATATAGCAATGGTAGGTTTGAAAGGCTCAAACGGTTCAAAAATGGCCTATATCATATCCTAAGTAATGTGCATTCTAGGAATTCGCCTCAAGTGGTTATTAAGTAAGTTCTAGAGCTTGTTGAGACCGTAAAAATATTCACAAAATAATCACACATAAAACTTTTCTAAATGTTTAAGACTAATCATACTATCTTACCACAAACTAGAGTCTCAAACCAAATGAAGATTGATGCTTAAATTAATTTCAAACTGAAGCAAGATTTAACTTCTTCTACATGCTATCTGTTATCTTAATTAAGTTTATATCATTGATATGTAAATTGACTCTAAGGCTAACACCAAACGTGTTAAAAACAAACAAAAATGACACCAAGCAGTTCAATGATATGCAATAAGAAATGTATATCTTCCACCCCCAACTTAAGATAAGTATTATCCTCAATGAAAAAGCAAAAGTTAAGAAAACTCCCTTTTTAACCAACGGTGCATGGAGTTGAAAGTTGTGCATGATCATTTGAACTACGTCGTTTATTTGTCCCTGAAAAATAAATACTAAAGTAAAACTGGAAAACAACAAAATAATAATAATAAACAAGAAAAAGAAATATGAAAAACAGTAAAAAAAAAAAAGGATATGTTGCGGGTTGCCTCCTATGAGCGCTAAGTTTTACATCTTCAGCCGGACACTTTTATTTCCTCCACGAAAAACATGAGTTAGATGCACCAGCCACTGCTTTATTACTAAATTTGGTGCTTGTATGTTTTTGAGAGGCCTCAAGGATGTCATTAGTAACACCCGTAGATTCTGGCTCGATGTATACTCTTGTGAAGCCATGGGTGAGGGTGGACTCCAATGGATTAAGGTGATAGACAATTTTCATGAATGAGTCAATCATGTATACTTGGTGGTTCTCGTCCACATTCTCTGATTTGTTCGGTGTTGGGATGTGTAACGACTTACCACTAAGTGTCTCAATGGAATTCACCTCCTTTTTATTCTGTTGCGTTAGGTGCTGACCATAAGATGTGGACTGAGCTTGGGACGGGAACTTATCTCGCTCTGTCACACTCAAGTAGCTCGTCAGCTTGGACACTTGGCTTTTTATCTCTTTATATTCTTCAACAACCTGCATAATTAAAGATTCAAGTCTTTGATTAGTCTTACCCTGTGCCTCAATAAAAGCATGCAAAGTGTTTTCTAAAAGACTCCTAGAAGATACAGGTGCATGATATGGTTCATGATAAGGTGCAGGGGTTGTGCAAGCTACTGGTTTTCAGACTTCCAGCTGAAATTTGGGTGATTTCGGCGTCCCAGATTTTAGGTATTAGAGAAAGGTGAAGAAGGCTTCGTGTACATGCCTAAGGCATTACATTGTTCCTTATACATCCCTCTCATATTAGCAAATGTGGGACACTCTTGGGCGAGATGATCTACCCCGCCACACACAAAACATGGTTCAAACGATTTTCCATGATTAACCACGTGTGTTGGCTTTGAACTTTTAGTCTTTTATACCTCTAGTTCCCTAGTGAGCATCTCGACCTTGGCCTTAAGGTTATCCTCTTCCCTAAGATGGTAAATTCCACCACCATTTGGGTTCTCTTTAGGTCATGGCCTATTTATGCTTTCAGTAGCATTAGGTACAGTCCAAGTGTGAGCTTTTTCAGCAAGCTCATTGAGGTACTCTATGGCCTCATCAGGATCTTTCTCCAAGAACCCACCATTAAATATCATCTCTACAAATTATCGTTCTCTATAGGTAAGACCCTCATAGAAATAGCTCACTAAATGCCAATTCTCATACCCATGGTGAGGAGACATACTCAACAACTCCTTAAATCTCTCCCAAGCCTGATACAAAGTATCGCTGTCCTTTTGTGCAAAGGTGGAGATTTGTCTTTTTAAAGCATTGGTCTTATGTTGGGGAAAGTATTTATTAAAGAAAGCTCGAGTCATCTCAGTCCACGACCCAAAAGATCATGGTCTTAGTGAGTATAGTCAACTCTTAGCTCTATCCTTCAAAGCGAACGGAAAGAACTTAAGCCTCACAATGTCATCGGTTTCATCTTGATTATGAAAAGTCGCGACTACATCCTCAAACTCTCTAATGTGCACACATGGGTTTTCATTATCCAAGCCATGAAATGTAGGGAGTAATTGAATCATCCCTGGTTTAAGATCTAATTGGCGAGTATTGGCTGGAACATGATGTATGATGGTGTGGCTGTGCGTGTAGGGTGGAGGTAATCCTAAAGTGTCCTAGCAATATTCTCATTAAGGTTATCGGCCATGTTAACAAAATCCTCTAAATTCTCACTTAGGTTTCCACTGTTGGTTGATCTAGGCAAGGTTTCACTATCAGACTCGGAAAGAGAGGGTAATTCTAGTTCGGGTCCTCTAATGAATCTTCCTCGTAAATCTCTCGGTCTAAGCATACACCAAATGAATCAGAGGGGAAATAAATAAAAATAAATAAATCAGAAAATCAAAACTAAGGTAAAGGAACAATATTACCGTATTTACAAACTACTGAAAATAAAAATATTTACAATTCTTCTACCGTCACACTCAAAGTTGACAAGCTTCCTTGTACTTAAGCGCGTTTCCCTGGCAACGGCGCCAAAATTTGATTATGCCCAAAATATAACGCAGTTATTTTAGTATAGCTTTGGGGTGTCGATTCCACAGGGAAATAAGTTAATTACGAAAGAAAATGTGTGAACCTTAAAACGAACGATAAAAGTTAAACGAAAGATTTTTAAGTTTTGATAATGAAATAATGTGAGAAAAATTGTGTAAATGTAAATGAAATATAAATAAGAAACAACAAGGTTTCGGAAATCCTTCCTAGGTTTATTGCCCTAATCCTAACTTGATTCAGTTGTTTTTATCTCGATTGCAAGTTTCACATCCCAAACAGGCAATCGGCAAATATTCAATTAAAGCGCACGTATAAACCCTAATGTAATTGATATGAATTATTCTTTACTTTCAAGCACACATGACCTAACTTATAAATGATCAAAAGATGACGATGTATCTAAATGACAATACCGCAGCAATGGACAAATCTATAAAAGAGATCTACCGGACTCAATCACACCCAAACAGATACACATAAGAAGAGCATGACTAGACTTATATGGAAAAGAAGCATGCAATCACCAGACTAATAAAAAATCTACTAATTAAATTAAAGAATAAAACATAACAATGTTTAATGAAAATAATACCAAACTCCAACTTAATCAAATAAAGAAAAATAAGAACAACTACACCTAGGGATTCATCCCTACGCCTTGCTTGGAGACTAGCCGGTCATGGAGCTCATGCTTCCTTGAGTTACCTCCGGCCTCTCAACGATCATCTCCTCCTTGGTAGCAAAAGCTTCGACGATTCCTCAGCTTGCCCTCCAAAAGTATACTTCGGATTCCTCCTAAGAGCCCTCTAGATTGCTCCTAAAGGCCCTCTGGATTCACTCTCTGATGATTTCAGATAAGCTCCGATTGATACCTAAAGCTGAAGTGGAGTGGGTCTTATATAGGCAAACTCCCGGAGTGATATGTGTTTTCTAACTGATGTGGGATACTGCCCGAGTTCGCTCGATCGCAACCTTAGTGCGCTCGATTGTAGTTGCACTGTAGAGTACGTTTTGGTCAATGTGGGATGTGCACTCGATCGCACTGCTTGTGCACTCGATCGCAGTACAGACAGCAGTCCATCTTGTCCTTCCAGAAGCATGGAATCTTGGCCTTTTCAGCAATGATCGCTTCTTTTTCTCTTTTAAACTCAAAGTACCTGAAAATTGCACTGAAATAAGTCAGTGGTCCAATAATATTACTTTAGAGTTATTAACTCATAAAAGCGCAATAAAGATCGAGATAAATTGTAAAATGCTAACAATTAACCACTGTTGAGAAGCATTTTATGACTCTCATCACATAGTTTTATTTGCAACCCAAATCTTTGAGTATCATGAAATGAATTTTTCTTTAATTTTTGTTCTAACATAGTCTTTAATTTTGTATTGCTAAGGGACTAGCAATATGTAAGTTTGGGGATGTGATAAGTGCTTAAATAGTCATATTTAAGCCCCATAATTTACATTTGTTAAGTTCCTTATTTATCTATTTCTATTGATTTTACTTCATTTTCGTGTTTTATGTGTTTTTCACAGGACTTGGACAAAAAAGTAATAATTTGGAGCTTTTAGGAGCAAAAGTCAAAGTTCTGCCATCCAGTAAGGTGCGCTCGAGCGTACCTCCCTTAAGATCGAGCGCACTTGAAGAAGCCTCGAGCGCATACCACATACGCTCAAGTGCAATCACTCTAGAGGCGGCAGAGCCAGAATTGGAAAGAAGTCTTCCGACTTCAAAAAGGTATTAGGTTTTCGAGACACCATAAAGACCCTATAAATAGCCCTGTAAAACACATAACCTACACCTTTTGTTCTAGATTAGAAGTAGAGAGCTTAGGAGAGGAATTGACGACTCGTCTCCCGAGTCTTCTTCGGTTTTAGTTTTCTGTTTTTATTTAATTATGTTTAGCATGTTTACTTTACTTAGTATGTGTAACTAAACTCCTATAGGGCTCGATTGAAGCCCTAGTTATGTTACTATATATTTATTCATTGATTATCTTTGCTATAGCCTTGTTAGAATATTTAACTTGATTAATACTTGTTTATATTTACATTCCTCATATGTATGTGCTTGATTAACGTATGCATATGGCATGAATAAGTTAGTCAAATCAATTTGGATGACCGAGTCCTAGGTTCGACATTAGTAACAAGGGATATCCACACTGAATTCTCGGGTTAATCAACATCGGAAACCGGGAGCGGACCAAGCCCTAGGTCCCGTGTGGTTGCCGATCTCCACAACCCTTATGCTCTCTTAAGGAACAACTCAATATACACCCATGCTGAATCCCTTAAGAGAGAAAAGAGTTAGAGTATACACCATGCCTAACTCGTTGTATAGGGAGATCAATAGCCTAAGGTGTGGGCCAAGCCCTTAGGTTGGCAACCATTAGATATTCATGATAAGGCTAGAGCACTGAAACCTTAGTTAGTAGGAAAGTATAATTAGTGGTAGATATCGTAGCCCTATGATCTCATTATTGTTATTTACTCACAATCAAATTACTACTTCTCTTTTTAACTTGAAAAAAAATTAATTCTAAAACGAAATTCACCAATCCCTGTGGAAATGATCTCGCACTTGCACACTATACTACCACAGACCTTGTGCACTTGCAAGTAAAATTAGAATGGTTATTCGCTTAATTATTTAGGTGTATAATCGATCCAACATGGTGAAAAAGAGAAACGGGAATATTATAGTTAATGAGGTTATGAAAGGTGAGGTAAGTTGTGGGATGCTTGTATTCGGTTGTGTCTTATAGAGGATTGATTCCTGACATCGTCACTTACAATACTCTTATAAGTGGTTTGTGCCAATCGACCAGACTTGGTGCTGCGCAAGAACTTTTCAAGAAGATGTGTACTCATGGCCAACATCCTAATTTGATAACTTACTTAACTTTATTGGATGGCTTATGTAAACAATGTTATCTTGATGAAGCATAGATAATGTTTAAAACGATGCTAAAGGGTAGGATGAATCCTAATATTGTAGTTTATAGTATCCTTATTGATGGTATGTACAGAGTTGGAAAGCTTGAACATGCGAGGGAATTATTTTGTAGCCTCTCTTCTAAAGGCCTATAACCTGATGCTAAAGCATATACTATAATGATTAATGGACTTTGTAGAAATGAGTTACGGAATGAAGCAAATGAGATGTTTAGAAAAATTGAAGAGAATGGCTACCTGCCTAACAGTCGCACTTATAATACAATGATTCAAGGATTTCTTCATAACAATGACACATCAATGGCAGCAGACCTTTTTCATGAAATGGTTGATCAAGGCTTTTCAGCAAATGCATGCACTGCAACTATGATGGTTGATTTGTTACCTAATGGTAAATTAGATAAAATATATCTAGATACACTTTCTAAGTGATTAATGAAGTGAAATTTTCTTATTCAATGCCTTTATAGTAGACAGTTTGTAAGAGTACCCCTTTTAAGTTATTGTTACATCCATCTTTTTTGTCATTTGAGAAGATATTGATAGCTCCTTCGTATTTTCTTAGGAATTTATGTTCTATGGCCTAATACTTACATCATTATTTAAGCTTCTTCTCTTATATTGAATTATAAAGCCTTTCATAGAAGACGAGGTAAGTAAGTTCGAGTGCGTAAAGGTTCGTTAGAATATAGGGGTGTGTTGGGAATTTGTCAAAGAATTAAACAGTTGAAGAGTTCAGCATCAGGTCTAGTTATGCATTGCGGCCTCCAGCATGTCCGGGAGTTCAGCTCAAGGTGTCTGCGTTACAGCTCAAGGTGTCCACGCTACGGCCTCCAGCAAGGCACCAAGTTCTGAGCCTCAGTATGCCCTGTTCCAAGCCTCAGCAGGAAGGCACACCTGATGCCAATTTTCAGCACTCTTCTCCTAGTGTGTGGGGCTTGATTAAAATGCACAGGATCACTTAGACTTGTTAGAGGGCTATGATTGATTGGTCCTCAAGATCTAAGGGTTGAGATTGACTTCAAGATTGGTTCAAGAAGTTGGTGCACTACATAAAGGGTCATCTACCTTCAATCAAAAAGGTGAGAAAGATAACATCATTATACAAGAGAATTCAAGTGCAAGTGTGAGAGTGCAAAGACATAAAACACAAGAGAGGCACTAGAATAGATCTCATTCAAGAGTGGTTGGGATTGAGAGAGTGAGAGCATACAAGAAGAGGGGTTCAAGGGCTTTGTAATTGGAATTTTCTTGGGGAAAATTCCAGGAAAACACTTAGTTCTTATATCTTTTATTTCTCTTCTTTCATGTATCAAGAACAAGAGGGTTTTTGAGGAGGTGTTGCTATATTTGTAAGAACTCATTGATTTTGTGCAGAGAGCTTGGAGTAGCTCACGGGGACGTAGGTATTTGCCAAACCTCGATAACAATTGCTTGTGTTCTTTCTTTGCTTGATTGTTGTATCTGTTCATTACAAGTCATTCTAGACTTGGGTTTTTGGAAGATCACCACTTGGGCATCTTGAAGGTGATTTCCAACAGTGGTATCAGAGCAAGAACAGGGGGTTATCGGAGCAAGACTCCAAAAATCAAAGGTCAACTTCTTGGGTGATTCAAGAGCAGAGTAGAGATCAATATCTAATCATGTTCTTGAGGTGATTCAAGAATCGAGTGGAGATCAATATCTGATCGTGTTCTTGAGGTAATTCAAGAATGGAGTAGAGATCAAGATCTGATCATGTTCTTGAGGGTGATTCAAGAACGGTATTGAGATCAATCTGTGATCGTGTTATTGAGATTTAGAAGAAGTTAGAAAACAATTGTGGGTGTTGCATAAATCTAAGATTTTCTCCGCAAGATGAGTTCAAACTTCATTGTTGAGAAGTTTGATGGAAATGGAGACTTTGCCCTTTGGAAGCGAAAAATCAAAGCGGTTCTTATGCAACAAAATGTGGACTTGGCTATTGGAGAAGATGACGTTTTTCTAGCAAGTATCACGGAGGTCCAGCGGATTGAGATGAAGAAGATGGCATATAGCACCATCTTTCTGCACATGTCGAATAGTGTCAAAAGGAAGTGTGGAGACTCGGAAGATCTAACTGCCATTTGGAAGAAACTAGATGAGTTGTTTCTTACCAAAACTCTCCCTAATAAGATTTATCTTCTTAAATGAATCTTTGCTTTTAAAATGGATCCTAATAAAGAGTTGCAAGATAATTTTGATGTGTTTAATAAACTAGTTCAAGATTTGGCTAATTGTAGTATAACATTCTCGGATGAACAATTGGCTGTTATGTTATTAAATTCTCTTCCTGATTATTTTGAAAGTTTGATTAATGCTATTGAATATGGAAGAGATACACTAACTAAGAAAATTGTGATCAATGCTATAAGGGCTAATGATATCAAAGCTAAGATGAGAGAAGCATCAAGTGGAGAAGAGCTGTTCGTTAGAGGAAGGCCAACAACTCGGAATAGCAGTAGCATCCATAGCAACTACCAGGAGAAATCAAAGGGTAGAGGGCAGAGCCATGGGAGAGCGCACTCCAAACCAAGATTTCGAGGAAAGAGATGCTGCTACTGCAATAAGGAGGGTCATTTCAAGAAATATTGCAAGAAGTTGTGGGATAAGAGATGAGGAAGCCATACCAAGAATGGAGAGGCTTCAGTTGCCAAAGGAGAACAGTAAGATGATGTCCTCGTTGTGTGCTCAAATGTGAGGAGGAGGCAAAGCAGCGATAAATGGATCCTGGATTCTGGGTGCACTTATCACATGTGCCTTCATAGGGATTGGTTCAAGAATTTCAAGGAAACAAATGATGGAAAGATTTTCTTGGGGAATGATACTTCTTGCCAAGTGAGGGGGATAGGAGACATCCAATTGAGAATGTTTGATGGAGTCACAAGGCTGCTGCGGAATGTGAGGTATCTTCCGGATTTGAGAAGAAATTTGATCTCATTGGGGTAGCTAGATTCCATAGGGTACACATACAAAGTAGAGAGGAAATATCAAGATAACCAAGGGATCTTCGATAGTGATCAAAGCAGCAATAAATGATGGTCTCTATGAGATGATCGGAGAGACAAAAATCAAGGATCAAGCAGCAAGCTTGATGGCTGAGATGGATAAGGCGATTCTTTGGCACAATCGCTTGGGACATATAAGCAAAAATTGCCTGCAAGTTTTCAGCAATGATGGTCTACTTGGTGGTGACAAGGTAGAGAAACTTGATTTCTACGAATGTTGTGTTCTTAGGAAGCGACATCGGGTCAGCTTCAACACCGAAGTGCACAAGTCTAAGGGCATTCTTGACTACATTCATGCGAATTGTTGGGGACCAGCAAGAACACCAACACAGGGAGGTAATGTTTACTTTTTGTCTTTAATTGATGATTATTCTAGAAAGGTTTGGATTTATTTGCTTAAAAATAAATCAGATGCTTTGAATAAATTTATGGTGTGGAAAAAGTTTTTGAGACTCAAATGGGCAGGGTAGTTAAGGTGTTAAGAACCGATAATGGATTAGAATTTTTTAATAAGGATTTTGATAAATTCTGTGAGCTAAATGGGATTCTAAGACATAGAACGGTTGTAAAAACCCCTCAGCAAAATAGAGTTGCTGAGAGGATGAATAGGACCCTTATGGAAAAGGTTATATGCATATTACTTGGGTCTGGTTTACCAAAATGTTTTTAGGGGAAAGTTGTGTCTACTACTGCATATTTGGTTAATAGATCACCCTTTAGGGCTATGGACCTTAAGACTCCTGAGGAGATGTGGAGTGGGAAACCCCATGAGTGGAACAACCTTAGAACTTTTGGATGCACTATGTTTGCACATCAAAAGGATGATAAAATTAGCTCACGGTCTAGAAAATATGTGTTTCTAGGGTATGGTGATGGGGTTAAGGGGTATAGGTTATGGTCCTTAGAGCCAAAAGGGACTAAACTCATAATAACTAAGGATATCATTTTTAATGAATTGTTATTTCGCTATTTGGAGAAAACTAACCCTGTAAGGGATAGTGGGCAAACCAGCCCGGTATTTGTGGAGCATAGCATCAAGAAAAATTCAGTTCAGGTAGAGTAAGGAAGGTCAGAGGGTTCGGACCAAGTAGAGCCCATTGATGAAGGCTAAGCTCAGGACACTCATGAAGAGGCTGAACTAGAAGGGGATGATGCAGCAAACCAGAATGATTATCAGCTCACAAAGGAACCGGGAAAGGAGGGTGGTCAGACCACCTTTGAGATATGGTTTTGCGGATGCTAATATAACAGTTCCTTATTCAGAATGAAGGGTTGAACCAAAAACTTACATCGATGCCATGGAATATAAGGATTCATCAAAGTGACAGCTAGCTATGGAGGAAGAAATTGATTATTTGAGGAAGAACAAATCTTTGGAATTGGTGCCCAAACCAGTAAAACAGAGAGTTGTGGATTGTAAATGGATTTACAATATCAAAGAAGGGAACACTCTAGGGGATGAAGTCCAGTATAAGGCTAGGCTGGTGGCGAAGGGGTTCACACAAAGAGAAGGCATAGATTTCACAGAAATATTCTCACCGGTTGTGAAATACAAGACAATAAGGATAGTGTTAGCAATAGTGGTCCAATTTAATTAGGAGATCGAGCAAATAGATGTGAAGACAGCGTTCTTACATGGAGAGCTTGATGAGACCATCTACATGAGGCAACCCGAAGGCTATGAGGAAGGAAGGCAAGGAGATTTTGTGTGCCAATTGAAGAAATCTCTCTATGGCCTGAAACAATCACCTCGGCAATGGAATAAGAGGTTTGATTCCTTTGTAACTAGCTTGGGTTTCATGAGGAGCTACTATGATTTGTGCTTGTACTACAAGGGACACAAGGTGGAGGAAATTATGATTATCCTCATCTATATCGATGATATGCTGTTGATTAGGAACAGCAGGGAGAGGATAAAAGAATTGAAGTCTTAACTCAGTTCAAAGTTTGAGATGAAAGATCTTAGCCATGCACAAAAGATCATTGGGATGAGTATAATGAGGGAAAGGGAGAGAAATAGATTAAAGATTTCTTAGACTTCCTACATAGAAAATATGACATCTAAATTTTTTATGGAAGATAGCAAACCAGTGAAGGTTCTCCTTGCTGGTCATTTCAAGTTCTCCAGCGATCAATGTCCGAGGTCGAATGAGGAGAAGAAGGAAATGGAAAAGGTCCCTTACTTTAGTGCGGTTGGATTTGTAATGTTCACCATAGTAAGCACTAGACCCGACATTACTCATGCAATAAGTGTTCTCAGCAGGTTTATGAGTAATCTCGGAAAGGAGCATTGGCTTGGGATGAAGAGGTTGTTGAGGTACTTGAAAGGAAGCCCAAATGTGGGGCTGGTTTATGAGAAGAAGGGTAAGTCCATCTGTCTTGAAGGTTAAGCGGATTTTGACTATCGAGTTGACCGGGATAAAAGAAGATCGATTACCTCCTATTTCTTCAACTTAAACGAATGTTGTATAAGTTGGAAGGCTCAGTTGTAGCCGGTGGTAGCACTCTCAACAATCGAGGCTGAGTACATAGCGGCAACAGAAGCCATTAAGGAGGCTATGTGGTGCAAAGGGTTGTTGGAAGAGTTGAAGGTACTAAAAGAGCAGGTGGTGGTGTATTTAGATAGCCAAAGTGCATTGCATTTGTGCAAGAATTAGGTGTTCCATAAGAAGACAAAACATGTGGATGTTCGGTACCATTTCATCCGGGAAAATGTTATGGAATGATGCATTCATGTGGATAAGGTTGCCACAGAAGAAAATCCTGCAAATTTAAGTACTAAAGTTCTACCTCTAAGTAAGTTCAATCATTGCCTTGGACTTCTTAGGATTGGAGTCAGTTGATATAGTGACTCTAGTTGAGTTTGGATCCTGAGTTCTTTGCACAATGGGTTCGGGTTTAATTGATTTGACAAAGGTAGAGATTTATTGGGAATTTGTCAAAGAATTAAACAGTTGAAGAGTTCAGCATCAGGTCTGGTTGTGCGCCATAGCCTCCAACATGTTTAGGAGTTCAGCTCAAGGTGTCTGCGCCGCAATTCAAGGTGTCTGCGCCGCAGCCTCTAGTAAGGCACCAAGTTCTGAGCCTCAGCACACCCTGTTCCAAGCCTTAGCACGAAGGCACACCTAATGCCAATTTTCAGCACTCTTCTCCTAGTGCGTGGGGCTTGACTAAAATGCACAGGATCACTTAGACTTGTTGGAGGGCTATGATTGATTGGTCCTCAAGATCTAAGGGTTGAGATTGACTTCAAAATTGGTTCAAGAAGTTGGTGCACTATGTAAAGGGTCATCTAGCTTCAATCAAAAAGGTGAGAAAGATAATATCATCATACAAGAGAATTCAAGTGCAAGTGTGAGAGTGCAAAGACACAAAACACAAGAGAGGCACTAGGATAGATCTCATTCAAGAGTGGCTGGGATTGAGAGAGAGAGAACATACAAGAAGAGAGGTTTAAAGGCTTTGTAATCGGAATTTTCTTGGGGAAAATTTCAGGGAAACACTTAATTCTTATCTCGTTCTTTTCTCTTCTTTCATGTATCAAGAACAAGAGGGTTCTTGAGGAGGTGTTGCTGTATTTGTAAGAACTCACTGATTTTGTGCAGAGAGCTTAGAGTAGCTCACGGGGACGTAGGCATTTGCCAAACCTCGATAACAATTGATTGTGTTCTTTCTTTGCTTGATTGTTGTATCTGTTCATTACAAGTCATTTTAGACTTGGCTGTTTGGAAGATCACCACCTAAGCATCTTGAAGGTGATTTCCAACAGGGTGAAAAAGAGAAATGGGAATATTATAGTTAATGAGGTTATGAAAGGTGAGGTAAGTTATAGGGTGCTTGTGTTTGGTTTTGTTATTTGAAAGAAAGGAAGATGAGATGACTTAGTAAGGGTGACGAGAATCTGGAGTATGTTAAACTAGATATAGGAGCGGGTGAATTGCATTTGATTGATGATTCAGTTGGAACTTCATATGAAATGTAACCTTGATAATATTGAGGCTATTGTTAATGTTTGGAAATAAGATTGTTGAAAAATAGATGAAAGCCTAAGTGTGAATTGAAATGCTATAGGTAAGATTGAATAGAAGACTGAAAATTGGTTGTATAAGAAACAGAAATGAGAAATTGTTAATGCAAGATCTAATGGGGTATAAGGGCAGAGGATAAAGGAATTCTTAGAAATTTTTTAGTGGAAGATCATCTGAAATGTTTTTTTGAGAGTCTTTTTAAGAAAGAAAAGTTCTGGTTGGACACGAAGTGTAGAGTATCAGACAAAGAGGTTGAGTAGAAGGCTTGTCTTAGGGATAGATGTAAAGGAATGGAACAACTCTAAATGGATAAAAAAAAAAGTAGTAGAACTTTAAGTATGATAGGGACCAAAGGAAAGATTTATATGGGTAAGATCCTTTAGAAGTTCAAGTATAGGTTAAGGACAAAGTTAAATAAGTTATAATTAAGGACAACCAAACGATAAGATTGAAGAAGAGAATTGTAGAATGAGGCTAGTTAAATTGGAGTAGCGGTGAAAAGTAAAGTGCTCAATTATTGTTGCGATGATGAGTTTCATAAGAGTTTATAGGTGAGCATATCCCAATTGACGATGAATAAGTTAAGGTTTAAATGGGATCAACAAGTGAGGAAATTAGGTTATAGCTAAGAGACACGTTGAGTAAAGGGACTAGATTACTAAATGAAGTTATGTGCTTGAAGGATGCTAGAAATTGGTGAAGGATCGAGAAGTTAAATCATTATCTTCTAAGTATTTCCTTCCTAGGGTAAACTTGGAGTTTTGAGGTAATCAGATTGAGGAGTTAAATAAGACCTATGTTGAAGTGAGTACACAAACAGTAATAACATCGTTGATGGATCCTAAGTATGATTTCTAGTTAGAGAAGAAGTTAAGGATTAACTTGAGGAGGTAGTTAGTTGATAAATAAGCATATAAAAAGGTATTTGGGAAAGACACGATTTAAAAGTCGTACCACGTTCGAGACCTTTGAAGTATTAAGTCGCGAGAAGAAAATGTAAATTGATGAAGAGATTATGTTTGAAACCCAAGAATAGAAAGGAGATATAAGAAAGGATCAATCTTAAGCGATACTTTTGGTTAAGAATATGTAATGGTGGGATTGGTTGGGTGAATATGTAATTGATAGAAGGGTGAGTACTTCTTAGTATATAACAAAGTTTCTAGCAAAATTGAATAGAGTTTATTAACATAGTACATTAGATTACTTCAGTAATAAGTTAGATAGTTGGCAACGATTTATAGGAAGTTCAAATCGATGGTGCAATAGAAGTTTGACCTTATTTATGAGATAAAATAGAAAGGTTATGATCTTCATATCCTGCGAACCCTTCTCAAGGAAATTGGAGGATGAAATTTTATAAATGGGGGAGAGTTGTAGAGCCTGGTACGTTAATTTGAATATTTTAATTTCAAAGTTCGTATTTCGAAGCGTAAATGTGCATGCTTGTTCAATTTGAGTCTAAAGTTTTTACTAAGGCTTGTGAAACTTAGAAATAGATAGACAAATTTAGTTTTTAGTAATAAAGTTTACCTACGGGGAACTTTTAGAGTTTTAAGAAGTGTTAGGGTAATTTGAAAGAAAGTAATAGAATAAGAGGGTAGTTTTGCAATTTAGATAGAAATTTCTCTATAAATAGGGGAGATGGGGAGAGAATCCAGTACTTTGTGCTAGATTTACCTAGAACCAATGGGAAAGAGAGAAAAGAAGAGAAAAATAGAAAGATGAGAAGGAGAAGAAGAAAACGGAAAAGAGGGAAAAACAAGGTAAAGATATTGTTTTTCTTCTTTCTTATTATCAAGTTTGGTTGTTAAGATAAAGATTCGAGTTTTTGAAGTGTGATTTGAAGAAATTTTTAAGTAAAAATTTTGAAGAAAAATGGTTTGTCTCAAAATGGGTTTTTGGCAAAAAAAAAAAAAAGGTTGATTTAAGGATTTTGAGTTCATTTTTCTTTTGGGTAATGTAGACTTTTTTTATTTTAAACCTTTATAAACTTTTATCTTTGAAGATTTGAAAAGAAATTTTGAAATCTAGAAGGATTTTGGAAAAAAAAAAAAAAAAAGAGTTTTCGCAAACATTTTTATTGAAAAACAAGGATCCAGTCGACTGGATCAAGAACCTGAACCAAACAAGCACTGAACCACTTCATTCAGTTGATTGAATGAAGTGTTTAGTTAACTGAATGAAGGGGCTGAGCTTTCTGGACCCTTTTCAGTCCACTGAACCTTGCTGATTTTTGAAAAAAAATGACTTTTTTCTTTAGTTTTTTAGTGTGAAACCTTTCCAAAGTGATTTTAAAGTTTATATACATTTGAAATATGATTAAAAAAAACCTTTGAAAGTGTTAGTATTCATGAAAATTTAAATTTATTTTTAGGTTTTAAAGTAAATGATTTTAAAAGGGCTTAAAGCCATGATTTCTTTGATTTTGGTTTCATGCGAAGTGCGCTCTTGATATTCAAAGTGTGTAAATACCTTCGGCTTCCTAGTATTTTGTTATTAAATAATATTAATGGGGTTAGATGTTGTTTCACTCCTAAGTGCAAGTGGTGGATACCGTTAAAGATCAAGGGAGTAGTTTAAGACTAGTTGTGGAGCACGTACGAGGTGAGTGTACCTTACTTTTAGTAAGTGTGTTAGACTGGAAAAAATACGAAAAAAAATATGATTGGGGATAAAAATAATAAATAGTAGATTTTGAGTGATGTGAGTATAGAAGATTAGGAATAGGGAATATAATAAAGAATAATGTGTTGAAAGGTATATAAAAATGTACGGAGATATAAAGATATACTTATATATAGTATAAGTTAAGAAATGATTTAATGTGGTTGTACTTGAGAAATCTTGATGCTTGTGATTGTATTGAATATGATTGCTTGGATTGCTATGGAATTGTAATGTAATTGGTTGGCAAATGATTGTTTAAATATCATTTCATTATGAATGCATTTGCATTATAACAACTGCTTGACGGTATATTATTGAGGGGCGAGTGATGGGTGAGGTCGGTAGGTCCCTTCCCACATATTTGGACGAGTAAGACCTAGTACAGATCAAGAGGGTTCCAAAGATTTGATTTTATGATGATTGAATGTACCGGTACATGGGGAGACATCTCTGTGATGATGAGATTAGCCTAGTGAGGGCATTGATATGATTGTGCACATTTTACATTGCATTGTAATGCATTGCATTTCATAGATGCATTGGAATGATTGACCCATGAGAGGCGAACATTGTGGTTGGCCCATAAGGGGCGTGTGTTATAATTGGCTAATGAAAGGTATATGATATGTTGAGCCCAGTGAAGGGCGTGTATGTGGTTGTGATAACAAGAAAGTGTTGAGATGAAAAATTATCATATGTTGATTAACATTGTGTTTTGTGCTATGTGATAGAAATCACATGCTTGAAGTGGAACTAAAAAAGAAAATTTTGATAAACTCTGATTTAAATGACAATTTTCTGTCAAGAAAATAAGAAAGAAATTGGGGGAAAATTAAGAATTATACTACTTGAAATTAAGAAATAAATAAACTATGTGATAAAGGCTGTAAATAACAATGAAAAGCTTTCTATTACAATTACTTCTAGTAATGTGTTCTCACTAAGCTTTTTAGCTCATTCGTTTATTTTACTAACATTTCAAGCAGCATCGGGTATTTTTTGGTCAGAGTTAAAGGGAGTTGCATACAACATCCTCTTCCTTTGAGTCTTTTTTAAATATTTGATAAGAGTTTCAAACTTGTTTTTCTATAATAGTCTAGTTGTTGTGGGAAATGTTTTTCTTTAAATTTTACCTTTGTAAACTATAGAATTTTGAATTTTTTTCATATCAAAACGATTTGTAATTGTATGAATTTGTAATGTTTGAAAAAATTACAAATTGCCTTGTGAGTTTTGTGTGTTTGCACATAGGTCAAGGCGCTCGAAACTGAAAGGTGATGATGCCTCCTTGAGTAGAGTCCACTCGGGGATGGATCATTACAATAATGTTTCTACTTAGAATATGAAATATCTTGGGTGTACATTATAATAAGCCTTGCAAGCTCCCTACTTGGCAAAAAAACTATCACTAAGGAAAAAAAAAAAATATGAAGCTATGTTACTTTAAATGATACTGCTTACTTAATGCTAAACCATGACATAATGGGTGCAATTAATCTTTGTGTCAATTTATGTTCTCGAAGCATACAACTTATATACATAACTAA
Source organism: Bretschneidera sinensis (assembly GCA_023935145.1). Classification (NCBI taxonomy): domain Eukaryota; kingdom Viridiplantae; phylum Streptophyta; class Magnoliopsida; order Brassicales; family Akaniaceae; genus Bretschneidera; species Bretschneidera sinensis. The sequence goes on along the minus strand of CM043700.1, from coordinate 73,265,022 downwards.
AAGGTCACTTAGTAAATCTTTTACGTGCTCAACATTCTATCAAGAGATTTTACTCATTAAATTGTAAGAGGGGCTACTCTTGTGTGCTAAGCAATTTAAATGAGTTACTTGATCTATACATATTTAAATATGATGATTATAAGCAGTTTATCCAATTTATACCATTTCTTCAATTATATTCCATTTTATACTTATGGAGGAGACTTTTTGTGCCATTTATGTCACACCTTTTTCATCTCTATTTTCGAAATTTTATAAATTTCTTCCACTTTCAATAAAGTGTATTATGCGCAACTTAATTTGATCTTACATATAGCACACACTTATTTGCAGCACTAAACTAAATAAGTGAATATTAATTTTCCATGAATCGCGAGATCGAACATTCACTATGCTCTAATCATCTCCCACGCTACCAAGTGGTACATCACTATTCTCTATTTTATTCAATGCGCAAATCTTCGGGTAAAGATTTTTCAATCTCAACTCACCCAAAAACCCACAAGGACATAATTGTATATAATATATATTTATATTATCAAATTAAATTTTTTTAATTTATACAATTTCAAGTACTATGTATCATCTTAAATTATTTTAATTTCTCGCCACATTTGAGTCTTTTAATGACCTTTTGAATCTAAGTTCATACTTCTATTGGAATATAACGTACCAAGCGCACGAAGATGCTCCAATAGCTTTTTTCACTTATCCAATGAAGTGCGTGTCAAATACACATCCATAAGGTATAGGAGTCAAACTCGGTCATTCAAGATCTAGTCACTAGCCAAGAGACATGCAATCGCTATACATACAACGTTTGCATGAAATTGATGCTATAGCCGATAATACATAATCACAACAACTCTCTAAAAATTCAGTGTGTATCTCTTCAGCCCCCTATTCTCTGAGTCTAAAATCCTATATATAGTTGTATGGAGATGGCTTTTTAGACAGAAAAGTTTCCATAGGGTTTCTGTTCAGGCCGTGTGCTTCTATTGGTGTTCAGGCCCGGTTTCTGCTATCCAGAACTGGTCTGGTTATGCTGCTGTCCAGGTTGTGTAAATCCCAAAAAAAAATAGACTTTAATAGCTCATTCACTTCTGCCACGCTGAAATCACGCACAGCCATACCATTGTCTACTAAAACTGCCACAACTTTCTCTAGAAAAATCATTTTTATGAGCCGTGAAATTCTCTAGAAAATAGACATTCGGATCTTTCAAAGAATATATGGCTTATCTCCTAGTTCTTCTTAAATCAATATAGTTTAATCCACAAAAATGACTTATCTGTACGAGCAATTCTGGTAATTTAGTGAAACTCATTTTCACCCTTTGCTAGTGACAACATGACTTAGCAAAATGCTCAATTTTTCTTTAACAGTATAGAAATGATGGGTTTTGTTGCACTCCTCTTGGGAAACCCGGTTTCCCTGCTCTAAACTGGTCTGGATGTTATGGATTCGAACATATTTTATATATTTTTTTGTTTAAGGCTTCTTTGTTTTTTTTTTAATATGCAAAACAAACTAAAACACAGAATTCTCCAAAAGACCACACTTGTTAAGAAATTCAATGAATAATCAAAATTAATCTCAAAAAATGCATATAATTAACTCTATCTGAAGTGCATTTTCATGCCCTAATCACGACTCCCAACCAGCTCATTGATAGCACCTAGTGATGCAAGCGAAACAACAATGCATGATAAGTAACATAGCATGAATGTTGTTTATCCAAGAATTTTGCAAAACTGTCTAGCATTCAAACAAATCTTGACCAAAGCTCATAAATGCTAACAAAATTTTCAAATCATATCTTCTGAGAATCTATGAGTGTGTGCACTAAGCCTAAACCTTCTTACCACAAACCAATGATGCATAAAGCTTTAAATTCAACCAAGAAAGAAGCCTCAATTCCATTATCTTCACAGGTAAAGTGTTTATCAATTTAAAGAGGCAAGATATTTACTCATGGAGTTGGAAAGAAAATAAAAGCACTCAGTGAAAGGGTCAAGCAGTTTAGGACAAGCAAGTGAACAAGAATCGACAACAAGATAGGCTAATCACACAATTCAGAACACTTTGTTCAACTTACCAATATAATGCCTCGAAATTTCAATGGTTAATCAATAAGCCTTGGTGTTGAAGCTCATTTCTTCTAAGTGTGGTGCGACAACTTATCTTCCTTAAATTATTGAATCTTCATTCTTTCGAATACAAACTGAAAACTGAAGTAAACAAAAACTGATATTTTCTCCTTCTTTTTCTTTTTCTTCCCTCTTATTTTTTTCTTTTTCTTTTAGAGAATTACAATATAAATAAATAAACTAATGGAAGAAGAATCATTCCTAAAATAATGTCGACGATCAAAACTCTGTGCAAATGTCAATGATGGATTCAAAGGCTTCGACGACTAACCAAATAATTTCTCCACATGTAAGGTAAGCCAAACAAAGCATCTCAAATAGCTATAAAACCAATTCAAGTAGGCAATAAAAGTTCACAATGCTAGTTTTATCAGACTCTCCAATCAATAAAAACAAATGTGCTTCAAACATGGTTAAAAACCAAAGGTCGTATGCATCAGTCTCTAAACAATCCACAAAGCTTAGTATGTGCACAAAAATGAGTTTTCAGAAAACAGTCAGTGTTAATCAAGATAATGTCATTGGACCTTGACGAAAATAGAGTTGAAATCATGCATCAACAGTTCACAAAATCGCCAAATCTCACAAACATGCCCTAATAGTTTCACACAAAACAATATATAACAAGCATACATATGTTACCACCAAAAACCAGAATGTGACAGTGTCCTCATAGTTACCAAAAGATAAGAAAGTCATACTGACGGTAGAGAGGAACTCCAATAACATAGCGTAGGTAAACCTGCATCACACAAAACAAAACATAAAAAGCAAACAAAGCAAAACAAATGAAACTAAACTAGAAAGCAAAAAAATATAATATAGATAGAAGTACCGAATATCAATCAAAGTAGACAGGGGCAACCAGAGAGATCTCCTCTAGTTCCTCTACTTTCTCCACATAGTGCTTCAAACGTTGCCCATTCACTCGAAATACTCTCTCATCTTTTGGATCTTCTATCTCAACTGAACCATTGGGAAAGACTTGCTTAACCACGAACGGGCCGGTCCATCTTGATTTTAGCTTGTTGGGATGAAGGTGAAGCCTCGAGTCTTGGAGGTGGACTCATTGATTGGGCTCGAAATGCTTCCTCATCATTTGCTTATCATGAGCCGCCTTCATCTTTACCTTGTAGATTCTAGAGTTGTTGTAGGCATCATTTCGCAACTCTTCAGTATCAGCTAACTGAAGCTTCCTATGAATTCCTGCATCATTAAGATTAAAGTTAATGCTCTTTACAGCCTAATAAGCATGATGTTCTAACTCAACCGATAGATGGCAAGCTTTTCCACATATAAACTGGTATGGAGACATCCCGAGGTTGGTCTTGTAAGTAGTACGGTAAGCCCAAAGAGCGTCAGGAAGGCGCAAAGACCAATCCTTTCTATTTAGGTTCACCGTCTTCTCCAATAATTGCTTCACCTCTTGGTTAGTCAATTCAGCCTAGCCATTCATCTGTGGGTGGTAAGTGTTGATGACCTTATGGTGCACTCCATACTTGCGCATCAAAACCTCAAAAGAACGGTTACAGAAATGAGTGCCTTGATCACTAATCATAGCTCGAGGCATGCTGAATCTGGAGAAAATGTTTTCCTTAAGAAATTTGACAACAGTGTTGTTGTTGTTATCGTTGTTTCGGCATGCCACAACCTCTACCCATTTGGACACATAGTCCATTGCAAGCAAGACATATAGATACCCAAAGGAAGGTGAAAAGGGTCCCACAAAATTGATCCCCCAACAACCAAATATTTCAATGACAAGAATCAGGTTAAAGGGCATTATATGCCTTCAGGACAGAGCACCAAGCTTTTGGCATCTATCACAAGAACGACAAAAATTATTAGTGTCTTTAAACCGAGAAGACCAATATAATCTAAACTGTAGAATTTTTGCAGTGGTTTTTTTCATAGAAAAGTGATAGCCACAAGTTGAACTATGACAAAAATGTAAGACACTATCAATCTCAACCGCAGGGATGCACCACCTCATAATTTGGTTAGGGCAATACTTATAATGATAAGGGTTATCCCAATAGAAATTTCTTACCTCGAACAAAAATTTGCGCTTATCTTGCACACTCCATGTGGATGGCATTTCGCCATAAACCAAGTAATTTACAATGTGCGCATAACATGGTACTTGGCTTACGGCGAACAGATGTTCGTCGGGGAAGTCGTCTCAGATCGATGGCCCATCGGTAGACTCATTGAACTCCAGGCAAGACAAGTGATCTGCCACCACATTCTCCACCCACTACTTATCCTTAATTGTTAAATAAAATTCTTGCAAGAGTAAAATCCACCTAATCAATCTTGCCTTAGCATTCTTCTTTGAAAGAATGTACTTAAGGGCTGCATGGTCAGTAAAAACAGTGATAGATGTACCCATCAGATAAGCATGAAATTTATCTAGGGCAAAGACTACCACTAGCAATTCTTTTTCAGCAGTGGAATAATTCATTTGTGCATTATTAAGAGTTCTACTAGTGTAGTATACAACAAAGGGCTTCCCCTTCCTTCGTTATCCCAAAACTGCCCCACCGAATAATTACTCGCGTCACACATAATCTCAAACGATAATTCCAATCTAGTGACTACATAATAGGGGCGGATGTAAGCCTATCAATGAGTGTTCGAAAAGCGTCCTCACACTCTTATGTCCAATTGAACATGGCTTCTTTAGCTAGAAGGTTCCACAATGGTCTAGATATAGCAAAGAAACTCTGTATAAACCCTCTGTAAAAATCGACATGCCCAAGAAAGGATCTAACTTTAAAACTTTGTTTTCCAAGACTTCTTTCATAGTGGGGTTAAGTCATCTCTAAGGATCTCTATGGGGGTTAGCTTCTTCCTCTAAATGGATCATATGGGAACATAACAAGGGGCTAATACCTTTAATGTCAGCAATTTTCTATCCTGATGCAGCTTTGTGCTCACTTAACATGTCAATCAGTTTCTTTTCTTGTGAATCACTAAGTACAGAGGAAATAATAACAGGAAAGGTATCACCTGGTCCCAAGAATGCATGTTTGAGTCCCTTAGGTAGCGTCGCTAAGTCGACCTTTGGGGTCTCCTCAGCAAATGACTTAGGTCTCTCTCCATCTCTTGGTAACTCCTTGAAGCTTGGTTGCCATTTTTGTTCTTCTTTATCCTTTGACCCTGAAATAACATAAACATCAAAAATATTGTCAGGATAAAGTGAACTTTCAGAATTAGAAATACCAAGGAGATACTCTAAAGATTCTGAATTTTTACTCAAATGAGCTTCCTCTAGGATCAGTGTGGCTATCATATAAGTATGATATCAATCATCATCATCATCATGTGGTTGTCTTCCGATGATGAAAATGTTGATCTCTAGAGTCATATTCCCAAAAGATAGCTTCATTAGACCATTCTTACAATTAATAAGAGTGTTAGAGGTGGCCAAGAAAGGTTTTCCTAAAATAATTGGAACATTAGACTCCATATCAACCATAGAATGAGTATCCAGAATGAGAAAATCAACAGGATAGTAGAACTTATCTATTTATATCAGTACATCTTCGACTATCCCCCTTGGTTGCTTAGTCAACCGATCGGCCAACTATAGTACCACAGATATGGGTTTGATCTCTCATAGACCTAGTTGCAAGTAGATAGTGTAAGGTATTAGGTTCACACTAGCTCCTAAATCCAGCAAAGCTTGACCGATCTCATGAGTCCTAATTTGACAGGTGATCGTGGGACACCCTGGGTCTTTATATTTGGGTGGTGTTTTTTGCTCAATCACCGCTCTCATTTACTCAGTCAAGAACGCAGTCTTCTTAACTCGATGCTTCTTTTTTTATGGTGCACAGATCCTTAATCGCCTTTGCATAGATTGGTACCTGTTTAATCACATGAAGCAAAGGTAAGTTAATCTTAACTTGTTTCAAATGTTCTAAGATCTCACCTTGTATTTCCAGATTTTTTCCTTTTGGTCAAAGTACTTAGGGAAAAGGGACTTGAACTGAAAATTTTTCATTTGGCTTGTTCTTGGGGGTGTTCTCCTCGGTGCTCAGAGAGGTGCTCGTGGTCGTCATCTGACTTAGTCCATCTAACACCTTACCACTCCGAGTAGTTATGGCATTGACCTCTATAATATTTTGTGAATCTGAAGTAGAGGTTTGTGCCATATATTGTCCCCTTGGATTTGATTAAGGATGAGATATGAATTTGCCTCGCTCTTGCACTATGAGAGAACTTGTTAGCTTAGTTATTTGACTTTTAATTTCCTTGTTCTCTTCCATTACCAGTGTCACAGCATTTTCCAATCTCTGAATAATTTTACTTTATGACTCCATAAATGCGTTTAATTTTTCCTCTAAAGGGATTCTATTAGGTTACGCATTGTATGAGGTTGCAGGGTATGACACAGATGGTTGTGCATGTGCGTGTGTGGGTTGGTTTGAGTTGGACTTCTAGCTAAAGTTTAGGTGGTTACTCCAACCAAGATTATATGTATTGGAGAAAGGATTATGAGGCTTTTGGTAAATCCCTAAGGCGTTACATTGTTCATCAAAAACCCCTCTCATCTCTGCATAAGTCGACAATCTTGAGCTAAGTGTTCCACTCCCCCACAGATGAAACAAACACCTTGTGACTCGACTCTTGCAATAGTTTGCATGAATCTACCATCTTGGGTCTTAAGTGCCTTTAACTCTCGAGTTACTCGCTCTAATTTTGCTTTTATGCTATCCTCTTCCCTAAGTTGGTAGATCCCGGTCGATCTTACTCTATTTGTGCTTTCAATAGCACTGGGCCCTATCCAAGTGTGGGCCTTCTCAGTCAAGTCATTTAGATACTCAATTGCGTCATCGGGGTCCTTTTACGTAAAGTCCTCATTGCACATCATCTCTATGAATTGACGCTCTCTACTCGTAAGTCCCTCGTAAAAATGACTAACTACGTGCCATCTCTCGTACCCATGGTGTGGACACATATTTAACAAATCCTTATACCTCTCCTATGCCTGATATAATGTCTCGCTATCCTTTTGGGTAAAGATTGAAATTTGTCTTCTCAGACCATTGGTTTTGTGAAGTGGGAAGTATTTATTGAAAAATGCTTGCATCATTTCTTCCCATGAACCTATGGACCTCTACCGCAAAGAGTATAGCCAACTCTTTGCTTTGTCCTTCAAAGAAAAAGGAAAGAACCTCAGTTTAACCGAGTTAATAGCCTCAAGTCTGCCATGAAACGTGGCCACCACTTCCTCAAATTCCCTAATGTGAACATAAGGTTTTCGCTTTCTAAACTATGGAAGGTGGCTATCAATGCTATCATGCTCGGCTTAAAATTTGTATGTAGTGTGTTTGGTAGAAACATGATGCATGATAGTGTAGATGTGCGTGTGGGATGAAGGTAGTCATTTAGGGTCCTAACAGGGTCATCTCCGTGATTGCTCATGGTGTTAGAGCTTGTGTTTGAACTCGTTTCACTCCTAATGTAATTCAGTGGGTATTCTAACTGAAGGATTCTAACCAATCGTCCGTGTTCATCTCTATCCCAACGCATATACCACCAACACTCTCTCTTTTTTTCTTATTTTTATTATTAATTTAAATTATTAATTAATTAATTTTTTTCTTGAATAAAAGAAAATTGAAAAATAAACTAAAGCTAGAATTAAAAAGAAACTAAAAGAAAGAATTTTAAAAGATAGTACCCGAAAACCTCTTTGTAGATTGACACTCTCCCCGGCAACGGCGCCAAAATTTGAATTACACCCAAACAGTACTATGCGATAGCAACAGTATAGAATGGGGGTGTTGATCCCACGAAAAGAACGTTCTACAATCAAACTCTCAAGCAAAAAATAATGGAAACAAAATTAAAAATTAATATTAAGAAAATGTTGAAAATTAAATGATACAATTGAATTAAGTGAAAGAAAATCAATAATGAGTAACACAAGGGTCCAAGAATGCGTCCTAAATTTCACAACTTCAACTTGTATCAATTTAGTAATTATAACTCAACTACGTATTTTACATCCCAAATACGTAATCAGAAAATAATAGTGAAAGCACCAAAAATATTCTTTTGTAAATTATTATGAGAAATCCCCTTCTTGTTTTTACAAGTAATGCAACGGTCAATCATATATGATATGTTAAATCGATGATATATTCGGACACGATAACGCAATAAAGGGCTAGCATATATAATTAATATACTGAAATCAATTGCATCCTAAAATCCACACATAAGATAACTATGACTGAACTTATATGGAGAAAAAGAACAACACTCAACGGAGTTCAATAAAATCTATGAGAGAAGAAAATATAATTGTTTGTCACACAAAAATGTCAACTTTAATATTAAATAAAGGAAACAGCTCTAAATAATTATTCAATGTTAAAAACACAAATATTGAATTAAATATAAGCCAAACCCGCTATGTCTAGGAGTTCATCTCTTCGCCTTGGTTGGAACTTAGCCTAGCCGATAATACATAATCACAAAAGTTTTCTAGAAATTTAGTGTGTATCTGTTTAGCCCCCTATTCTCTGAGTCTAAAAGCCTATATATAGCTGTATGGAGACGGCTTTGCAGACAGAAAAGTCACCCTAGGGTTTCTGTTCAGGCTGTATGCTTCTCTGCTGCTGTCCAGACCCGGTTCTGCTGCTGTCTAGGCCGTGCATTTACTGCTGTCCAGGCCCGATTTCTGCTGTCCATAACTGGTCCAGTTATGCTGCTATCTAGGCAGTGCAAATCCCTAAAAATTCAAAATTTAATAGTTCCTTCACTTCTACCATGCTGAAATCATGCATAGTCTGACCTTTGTATACTAAAACTACCATAACTTTCTCTAGAAAAATCATATTTACGAGTTGTCAAATTCTTCAGAAAATAGACATCTAGATCTTTCCAAGCATATATGGCTCATCTCCTGTTTCTTCCTGAATCAATACAGTTTAATTTGCAAAAATGACTGATCTGTACGAGCAATTTTGGCAATTTAATGAAACTCTTTTTCGTGACAACATGACTTAATAAAATGCTCAATTTTTCTTTAACAGTCTAGAAATGATGGGTTTTGTTGCACTTCTTTTGGGAAACCCAGTTTCCCTGCTCTGAACTAGTCCGGATGTTGTGGATTCTTTCGAACATATTTTATATATTTTTTTTGTTTAAGGCTTCTTTGTTTTTTTTTAAACCTGCAAAACACACTAAAACACAGAATTCTCCAAAGGACCACACTTGTCAAGAAATTTAATGAATAATCAAAATTAATCTCAACAAATGCATATAACTAACTTATCTGAAGCGCATTTTCATGCTCTAATCACTTTTGCATAAGTATAAAGATGTGTTTGCATGGTTGTATAAGTACATGCTCGGTATTGATATAGAAATTGTACAACATAAGATCCCCTTGAATTCAGAAGTCAGGCCAGTCAAACAGAAGTTGACAATAATAAGGGCAGATTGGGTTTTCAAGATCAAAGAAGAAGTCCTCAAGCAGTTGCAAGTCGGTTTCTTAATGGTTTCCGAATATACTCAATGGGTAACAAATGTGGTAGTAGTGCCAAAGAAAGATGGTAAGGTCAAAGTATGCTAAATTATAGAGATTTGAATTATGCCAGCCCTAAAAATGACTTCCTCTTGCCTCATATAGACACCCTTGTGAACAGTACAGCTGACAATGCCCTTTTGTCATTCATGGATGGTTATTCAGGATATAACCATATTCTAATGGCTTTTGAAGAGAGAGAAAAAACTATATTCACTACTCATTGGGGGACCTTGTGCTATAGGTGCAAAATATTCGGCCTAAAAATGATGGGGTAACTCATTAGAGGATGGTCACCACTAGTCTGCATGATATGATCCACAAGGAGATGAGAGTATGTATGGATGACATGATTGTCAATTCTGAAAGAAAAAACGAACATTGGGATGCCCTCTTGAAGTTCTTTGATAAAATTCAGAAGTGCATGTTGCGATTGAATCCTAAAAACTTTGCATTCGAAGTCACTATCGGTAATCTCCTAGGCTTTATGGTCAATGAAAAGGGAATCGAAGTAGATCTGAAGAAGGTGTCTGCAATTGTAAAAATGTCAGTGCCAAAAACATAGAAAGAGGTCAAAGGATTTTTGGGAAGACTTCAAAATATCAACTAGTTCATTTCCAAAATGACCTATACTTGCGATCCCATTTTCAAAATGCTTAGAAAAGACTAGCCAATAGTGTGGAATGAATAGTGTCAAGAAGCCTTTGAAAATATTAAATATTATCTCAAGAACCCTCCAATGTTAGTCCCATTCAAGCATGGTGCTCCACTTTTACTGTACTTGTTCGTCACTAGTACATCCATAGGGCCATGTTAGCTAAAGACGATGAAAACGAAAAAGAAAGGGTTATCTACTATCTTAGCATGAAGCTTGTGGTTTACGGGTTAAATTATTCTTGGGTAGAAAAGACATATCTTACTTTAGCTTGGCCCACAAAGAAACTCCAACATTATTTCCAGTCCTTCTCAATGAAAGTGATCTCTCACCTAGATCCTTTAAAGAATATGTTTGAAGCCTCGACTTTAAGTGAAAGGATGATCAAATAGATGGTCATTCTCTCCTAGTTTGATCTTTAATACGTGACCCGAAACTCAGTTAAAGGGGGGATAATTTTAGATTTCATAAGGAATTTCCCAAAAGGAAAAGAAGAGATTAAAAAATCCAACTTTCCGAATGAAGGAATTCTAGAAATCAAAAACTATGAGTGAAAGATGTATTTCAATGGGGTAGCTAATCAGAAAGGTTTTAAGATTGTGGCAATATTAGTTTCTTCGGAAGAAATCATCACTACCTTGCTACTTCGCCTGAATTTTGAGTCCACCAATAATTTAACCAAGTATGAAGCATGTATCGTTGGTCTAGAAGCACTCGCTGGGATAGGAGCAAAAGAGGTCACAGTGTATGGAGATTTTTCCTTAGCCATTTTTCAGTCTCGTGGAGAATGAAAGACTAAGACAAGAGGATGAAGCATTATTAGAGTCATCTTGAGAATTTAATTCAGTGCTTTGACAGGGTATCTTTTGCTTATCTACCTAGGGCCCAGAATCAATTTGCCAATGCAGCGACTACTTTAGCTTCAACGTTGAAGATGCTTGAAGAGATTGATGCAATTTCGTTAGTGGTTGATCAAAAGGATTAACCGACCTATTGCTCAGCCATCGAGATCCAAGCTCGGGCATCTAACAGTTTACCCTGGTATACTAATATCCAAAATTTTCTATAAAAGGGGGAAATCCCGGCTAATAGTGAATATAGGGGCAGACGAGCGATACAGTCAATAGCTTCCTGGTTTGTCATTTGTGGCAAGAGACTGTATAGGATACATTTGATGAGATCCAATTGCTCTGTGTAGATGAAAACACTGTTGAGAAAATCATGATGGAAATACATAAAGGTACCAGAGGTGCACACATAATGGAAGAATGCTGGAAAAAATGATCCTCTATTTGGGTTACTATTGGATTAGCATAGAGACTGATTACTGTAATTATACGAAGAAGTGATATAAGTGTTAGTTGCATGGTAATCTACAATATTTTCCACCTCGAGAGCTCTTTAGTATGACCAAACCCTGGCCTTTCGCTGCTTAGGGTATAGATGTGATTGGTAAAATATCCCCTTAGGCTTCTAATGGTAACGAGTACATCCTGGTGGCAATTGACTATTTCACCATATGGGTAAAAGTCACGTCATCTTTCACCTTGAAAGTTGAGCATGTGGCATGGTTCATTAACCATAACATCATCTGTCGTTATGGAGTACTTTTTGAACTTATCTCACATAATGACACGTATTTCTAAGGAAAGGTAGTGGATTTACTCAATAAGTACAAAATTGAGTGTCACAAGTCCTCACCTTACCGACCTCAATCCAACTGGGCAGTTGAAGCAACCAACAAGAATGTCAAGATCATTTTGGCTAAGATGGTGGAAACTTGTAGCGATTGGCATGAAAAGCTTCCTTTTGCACTATAGGGATATCAAACTTCAATAAGGTCTTCTACATACGCCACTCCCTATTCTTTGGTCTATGGTATGGAAGCAGTTCTCCCAATTGAGGTGAAAATTCTTTCATTAAAGACAACCATAGAGAGCTAGTTGAAAGAGGTAGTTTGGATTTGAGGGTGATATGATGAGTTAGCAATGATTAACGAAGATTGACTAAAGGCTCTCTATCATACCCAAATATATCAGAAAAAGCTTCCACAGGCTTTCAATAAGAAAGTAAGGAACCAAGGCATCAAGAAAGGAGATTACGTGGTGAAAGAACTTAAGCCACCAATCTGTGACCTGGAGAGAAAATTTAGACCAAATTGAGTTGGTTTATGTCTAGTCAAGAATATCATATCTAGGGGAGTCGTGCGACTCACGAATATCAATGACAATTAATTTGTTGAACCTATCAACCTAGATTGTCTCAATAAGTATTACCTATGATTCCATTTATGTTTCCCTCATTGTTGTATCCCCATTCCCCTCATCGTTTTATCCTCACCCTGTCTACTATTTTTTTTTTAAAAAGCTCACTAAGTTGAAAACCCAAAATGGTGGCTTAGGTAATAGTTAGAGTAACTCGCTAACTTGAAAATCTAAAAGGGCAGGTTAGGCAAAAGTTAGAGCATTTCCCTATACCGAAAACCCTCAAGGGAGGTTTAGGTAAAAGAAAAGTTAAAAACTCCACATCTCTTGAACTACATAAAGGTTTGATTCTAGTCATGGATACGTAGGCAACCACTTTGGTTCAATGACATCTCTCTTGTAAATCTCATTTCCCCCCTTTTTCATACTTGTAATTCCTATGTAAATACATTTTTTTTTTAAAATGTCAAAAAGTTAATAAAAGAAAACTCACACTTTGAATAAGATATGTTGAGCCAATAAAAGAATTGAAATATGGATCAATTTAGTGCATTAATGGCTTGAGTTTGTGAACATGTCATTTCTCTTTCATTCTTCAAGGATTTTTTATTACATAATAAAAACTTAAGTCCATGATATCATTTCGAAGTCACATTAAACCCCTTGAAGCAGTTTTCTTTTTTTTTCTTTTCCTCATTCTTGGACGTTTTCCCTTGACCATCGGATGGCCTTCAAGAAGTTCCAGTCAATCCTAATGGTTTTGAGTGAAAAAATGTGTTGATATCATATCGAGACAAGCTATGAAGCCCAATGTCCTTCACATTGTCGGTCTAACATATTCAACTGAGCCAAGTTGGCTTCTATGGCTATTTTTGGGAAAAAAGATAGATTATAGACAAATGATGAAGAATTCTTGAATCTACTATAAGATGTGAACCAACTGGGAGGAAAGATGAGTTTGACTGCAAGTTTTGAGTCAAATAAAGTAAGTGGTCAAAGACTATTACCACTCTGTAAAAGTTTGATTCTAAATGCAAAAGTTTTTCTTTCCAAAACTTCATGATTAAAAAGACAGAACTTAAATGCCATGACGCGTCTCATTCCCAAGTTTTTTTTTTTTTTAGATTTAACAAATTTGAATGAAAAGACTCTACATAATCAACTATTAAAAGTTCTCATCAGCAGGCAAACCAAAGTCTTCATTAGCCAACAAAATCACAAAACCAAAGCCCTCATTAGCAGCCAAAATCACAAACCAAAGACCTCGTCAGCAGGCAAACTAAAATCCTCATCAGCGGACAAACCAAAGTACTCATTAGTAGGCAAAATCATAAACCAAAGTCCTCATCAACAGACAAATTAAAATCTTTATTAGTAGGCAAAATCACAAATCAAAGTCCTCATCAGTATACAAACCAAAGTCTTCATTAGCAGGCAAAATCACAAACCAAAGTCCTTATTATCAAGAAAAATCACAAACCAAATTCCTCATTAGCAAGCAAAATCACAAACCAAAGTTATCATTAATAAGCAAAATCACAAACCAAAGTCCTCATTAGCAGGCAAAATCACAAAACAAATTCTTTGTCAGCGGTAAACCAAATTCCTCATCAGCAGGAAATCAAAGTCTTCATTAGCCGGCAAAATCAGAAACGAAAGTCCTCCTCAGCAGCCAAACCAAAGTCCTTATTAGGAGGCATAATCACAAATCAAAGTCCTTAATAGTAGGCAAACCAAAGTCCTGACTAGTAAGCAAAATCACAAATCAAAGTCCTCCACAGTAGGTAAACCAAAGCCCTCCCAACAGGAAAATTCAAACCAAAGTCCTTACAATAGGCATGACTCAATCCAGAAGTATCATACAAGTGAACAAACACTAACTCTATCACTTCAGGTATGTATTAGTCTCATGGGTGTTCCTATGACACCAGCTTTTCCCAACAACATGTTTAATTTTATGCCTACATCGCATATTTATTGTTAAAAAAACTTTGAAACGAAACATGGCCACTCACAGCTTTTGATTGGAACTCTCAAAGGAGGACAAACAATAGACATCCAATTTCGTTCCAAATTTTTTTAATAGGCCGTGTATGGATTTTTTATGATGAATTTTTGATCCCAATGCGTTTAAACTTGGTAAATTCGGAGGTTTGAATTTAATTTCATAGTAGAACTAATTGCAAGCCCATTCTACTCAATCTATTAAATCCACTTTAAGCTAAAGTTAATATGGCCTTATTTGATTCCATCAATTTCAATCCTAAAGTTAATATGACTTAATCCAAAACCAATAAATCCCTTTGATTTTTGCCAAGCCCAAATACTTTTAACCCAAATTCCAAGTGTAAGAGAACTTCCAATTTTCAAGGGTGAATTTCCAATTTCACCATTCACTTAGCACCTTTTGATTGGTTTCATCTTTTAAGACAAACTCTCTCATTTGTACTAAAAAAAATGTTTAATTCTTTTCTCCCTCATATGGTCGGCCATATGAGTGTTTGAAGATGAAGTTTTCATCCCCTCTTTTGCCTTGTTCCTTGCACATTTCCTATTTCAGTTTTCACACTTTTTCATGTACCAAAATCACATATTACACTTAAAAATCTGCACTATTTTCCTCTTATGTTGGCCGGCCATTTTGAAGAAGAAAATATGATTGCTTTTTTTTTTCTCTCTTTTGCCTTATTAATTCCTCATTTCCCCTTTTAGTTTTCATATTTTTTTATGCACCAAAGTCAAATGTTGCACTTAAAAACCTACATTATTTTCCTCTTATATTGGTCAGCCATTTTGAAGAAGAAAATATGAATTTTTTCTCTCTTTTACCTTGTTAATTCCCCATTTCCAATTTTATTTTTCACACTTTTTCATGCACCAAAGTAACATGTTTCACTTAAAAATCTTCATTTCTCCCCCTTTTGTGGCCGGCCATGTAAGGAAGAAAGTCTTCCTACTTTTTTTTTTACATTTTTTGCCAAAACACTTTATCTATTTCAAGCTTTCTTCACCTCCACTAAAGAGGAAGTCTTCCTCTCTCTTTTTGCTTTATTAGACTCACTTTTCCACTTCAAGTTTCCACCTTTTTCAAGAACCACCAAAAGAGAAGTCTTCATCTCGCTTTTTTACTTTGTTAAACATACTTACAACTTTTAGCTTTCACCTTAAAAATCACCATTTCTCTTCCCCATGTGTGGCACCATAGAAGAAGTTTTCCTATCCTTTTTTTTTTTACTTATTTTCCCACACCAAACCATTTCAAGCTATCACCTCAAAAGTTGGAATCCCCTTTCCCCACTCTTCATAGCCGATCACTCCCTCTATCTCCATTTATTTGTTATTTTTTTATTTTATTTAAGCTCTCATCCTCCCACTCTAAATACCTCATTTCAACATAAAACATAACAAGAAGATGAGAAACTTTGTAAGGACAATTTCATTTTAAAAAGGAGAAAAGTATAGAGAGAAAAAAGAGAATAATACAAAGATTAAGGCAAAAAACATAACAAATAGAGAAATATAAACACAAGAAAGAAAAAAACAAATAGTGAAACAAAGGAGAAGAATTAGAGAAAGTTTTTCACTAATTTTGGCCAAACCATTTACATTTGGTTTCTAATCTTGAATTAAACCAAGCCTTTAAGTTCATTAAGTCCACGAGAGCATGCAAATCTCTAAGGATTATCCCTGTATGTGGAAACTCTCCTTAGCTAAAAAGGTTGGTTAACATTTCTTTTGTTTATGAAATAAAATTGCTAGTATGGTTTTCCTGTTTAAGCCACTTTGAAAACGAATTAGATAGTTTAGTTTAATTCTTACTTGCTAGAATCCATCTTAGCCTTAAATGTTCACTTCCTATCTAGTTCTTTTAAAACCTTAGTATTTACTTTTTCCTCACTAGATGTGTGTTATTATTTTCTTAGCTTGTGAATAGTTTTAAAATGTAATGTTAAACCTATGGTAGTTTTAATGTTCATTTTCTTAGTTTAGTTTTTTAAAGTTGTTCATTTCATGCTTTCTAAGTTAGATTCTCTCTTTTAAGTTGTTTTTTAAAAGTATTCTAAGATTATTTAAATTCGAACCACTTTTGGCCCATGAAGAATTAGGAACCCCTTTTGGTCAATTTCACTCCAAACCCACATGCATGTGCACCCACTTGCACACACCCATATGCATTTTCACACATCCGTACACACCCATACTCACACACACACACACCTGAACATAGTTGCATGCATCCACAAAGACTTAGCCCACACCTGAACACATCCACATGCACATCACACATATTTAGTTTAATCTCTATGTTTAATCCACTTACTTTAAATTAGTTTAGTCAATTTCCTTTTTTAATCTATTCTTTACAAGTAGTTTTGATAATTTCCTTATTTAAAGTGCCATTTCCTTCAAATATTTACTTTAATGAAATTACTTTTACCGAACCATTTCTTTTATGTATTTACTTTCAGATATTTAGTTTTACCATGTCATTTTAATTACAATGTTTGGGTGTTATCTTGTGTGAATATGTGTTTGGCTTTATTATTAGTGTATGGTATTAATACTTAGATTAAAGTTTTGAATAATTTTCCTTGAAACATAAAGGGCTAGGCTTCGGTCAAGACAAGAGAGGGAGCTTTAATTCCTCACTCTCTTGTACCCAAATCTTTTGAGCCTCGGAATCTCTTACTCAGACCTATGACAAGAGATTTGATCCCTTTCAAGGTCAAATGGTGACTTCTTTCACGTCATCCTTGCTTTGTGCTCGAATAACGACAATCACTTGTCTAATACATTAAAAGTGCACCAATCTTACTTTTTATAAAGGTTTTGTATTAGACTTGGTAGGTTTCACTCGTTTCTATATGTCTATTCATCGTAATTCGTACCCTCGCCATATCCTTCATTCTTCAAGGGGAGTGGCCTTGGGTAATAAGCCGGATGTATGGGTAACAGATGAAAAAGAACGGTACCTACATTGCTGGTGTGAGAGAGCTGACCTTTTTCTAATCACATACTTTCATATATGTGTGTGTTTATGCTAGTGTCAACATGTATAAGACATCTAACCTGCCCAAAAATACATGGAATGAACACCAAGTTCAACAATAAACTAGTATATAGATATTAAATTAATCAATACGCATACCTAATGATTTCAATGTATGACAAAATAATAGATTTAGCATAACTATCTAATGTGCAAATATGTACTGTAGGATCACATTCTTTTGATCCACACTGTCTCTAAAGAAAGTTATTCTTATAATCACTATACTTGGTACCACCAAAACATTAAGGATCTCAAATGTAAGCAATATCAACTTGACTATTAAAGTTGATTGTCACTACTTTCAAGATATTAGTGACAAATCTCAGGTTTTTTCAAGAACCTTTTAAGCTATACTACCTCTTGCACTAAGCAAAACAAGCTATGAACTCAACCTACATGGCATAGTCATATGCAGTGCTTTAAGGTATTTGTGTATCTCTATTAACCATTATTTAATGCTTCTTTTCACTTATAACTATTCACTAGCTCTAAGGCTTAGCAAATATCAAACATAGTATGCCTCTAATATATAACATGTTTTCACAAACACTAAAGTAAGAAGCTCTTCCGATTTCTTTCTTCTTTTTTGGAGTTTTAGACAAAATTCAAGGTTTAGGTCTTCGTCTTTAGACATATGGATGTCTTCAGGATTGCTATTATGTAAACTGAACTATTGAAGAATCTTGTTAATGTAAGGCTCTTATGACATAGCTAATAGATTCCTTGAACGATCTCTATAGATCTTAACATCAAATACATAATCAGTTTCTCACAAGTCCTTCATCTTTTAAAAAAAAAAATGAGAGAACAATCATTCTTAAATGGTGACAACCCCCTTATCTTTCTAGCTAATAAAACTCATCAACACAGAGCGATAAATTTACAAATTTATCCTTGGATTATTTTACATACATACAATGATCCTCATCGATCATGCAAACTCAAAGGTTTTCATAGCTCGATGAAATCTCAAATACCACTGTCTAAATGAATACTTCAGGCTACATACAAAACATTGGAGCTAGCATACTTTGAGCTATTAGCCTTCTAACAAAAAACTACAGGTTGTTCCATGTAGATTTAGTCATCCATTTATCCGTTGAGAAATGTAATCTTAATGTCCATCTAGTGCTCAAGCCCAAACTTGTGATGATAGCTAAAATAGGATGAATAAAGATAAACCTAACAACCTATATCCTATTATAGGATATAGTCTTTCACCACTAAACAAGTTGTTTACCTTTTAACGAACTCATTTACCTATCACTTTTCACGTGATCTTAAAAACCTATTTGTTCTCAATCACTTTGTGATAGATAAGAGTTTGACCAAGTCCTAGACATGGTTAGTTTTCTCTAAACTCTAATACTTTATCTATTGTTTTTAATTCAATTTCCTTTCCAATGATGAAAAAAATAAAAAATAAAATAAAAATAAACTTATTTCCTAAGCTCATATCAGCGACAAGAGAACCTTTTCTAATTGTTTCCATGTAACCATGATTCTTGAGGTAAGCCTCAAGCAGAACAAACAATCAATGTATCGCTCCCACTACTTTGATAATATTTAGGAATAACCTTATTAACCTCATCTTATTGATTGGATGTGCTGACATGATTAAGATCTTTCATCTCATAGAGTGAAAAGAAACTTATCGTTCTAACCCCATTTAAGAAAAAAATCTGATTTCTTAAAACATCGCTTCTATCGAGTTCAGTCAAACTTCTATTTGCTTATTCGTCAATAAACATATCTTTTTGGAGTGTTCTTTATATTTACTAAAGATACACTTCTACGTTTTGAACCCAACTTCCAAATTTATGAGAATGGCCATGAACATAAGCAATGTCATCAATTGACTTAGATCAAGTATCAAACTTATTCATAGTCAATTAAATAGAAGTAACTAATATTGAAGGTACATGGTTAAGCATACATGCAGTAATTAACAATGTATTTCAATAGAGATAGCTCGCGCCAAAAACTTATCCATTTAAACACTTTCGAAATGTCCTAAAACAATTATTCTGGACTACAAAAGTCCAGATGGATTACTAACAATGAGATATTAGTTCTAGTTTTTATATCAAATGGTTCTTAGTTGTTCTATCAGCTAGACAAAATTCACATGCAAGAAATAATAAAACTAGTGAATGAGCTAAAATGTTGTTACTAGTCAAACGATTTCATTATTTCAAACCCAATGTGAAATAGTCTAGCTTACCAAAAAGTTTCACATCAACAATTCACACAGAAAGAAGATGCAATTAAATAAAACAACCACAATTATGATTATCTTACAAAACACAATCCACATCAAGTGTTTTGAAACCATTTAATACATAACCACAACACAGAAGTTCTCTTTCAACAATACATTAATACAACACCAAAGTAAATAACAATAAAACTAGGCCTAAAAGGACTAAACATAAAGACTAACTCCATCGAATTAAGTTACATATAAGACATCATGTAGGACTTAGGTTTGACCACCAGTCAACCTTAGCTGATAGATGTCTACGCCCTTGACTTCAACTCTTAAGATGTTTTTCACACATATTCATTGTGCACTTTGTTAGATTCGATGGTACCCCATAATACTTTATGTTCTCCAGTTATATAGCATGCCCCACCCGAGTCTACAATCCATAAAAGATAAGATTTAGTGAGCAACATATGACTAGAAACATAAGCATCAACTAAAGAAATGAGGTAGGGTAATACAATTTTTCGGCTCAGTGCTATCATGAGCGAAGTGACCCAGCTCACCACAATTGTAACATTTCATCTTGGTCTTGTCCCTCTTACTACTGCATTACCCTTCTTGTGCTTCTTTGTCTTCTTGGGTGTGTGAACAATCTCCTTACTTTTCTCATATTTTAGTCCCAAAGCCTTACGCAAGTTGGATTCAGCAACACAAGCTTGACCTGAATGCCTAGTAGCCTCAAAGCACTCATCTTCAAGTTTTAGGTGACGTGCAATGTCATCAAAACTTTTAAGTTTCTCATTACGCATCATTTCAACTTTTATGTTCTCCTAGTTCTTAGATAGAGATCAAATCACAGCATGAACCTCTTGTCCATCAGTTAAGGGACAACCTTCTACCTTAATCGCCTTTATCACGTTTAGCATCTCAACAATATGTTGCTTCATTGAATGATCTAGGCATTTCTCATAGGTGGAAAACTTTCCACTGAGACATCTCAACTTGGCAGAGAAACCATATACTTCCTTTTCAAAGTAACTCGGATTGCCCGAGTGGTATCATACTTCACATGCTCATATGCGAGATCATCTTGCATATTACTTAGCATCACCATGTGAGCAAATCTCTTTCGCTTTGAGCAAAAGTTCCTCCCCCAGGTTCACTCATTGCGTGGCTAATGATTTCCTTAGCAACTAGTGCTTCAAGGATGCACTGAACCTTTTGGTTTCAAAATTCAAAGTTTTCATTATTCAGTTTTTCATCTTCATTCAACTTAGCCATGAAAATCTTAGGATTTGAAGCCATGGTCTAAATAACTACACGGAGACATATCACTTAATAAAATACTAGCACATTCATATCTTTATTCAAACAAATTTATTTTTCAACTAATACAAACTAATTTGATGATAATTTTACTCAAGACACAAAGTTGAAAGTTCGCTATGCTCCCTATCATCTCCCATGTACAAAAGTTTATTCATCATAAACTTAGTCCAATTAGTGCAAAATTGAAGTCCTAAGTGAGAATTAATTTCAACTCTACCAACCTTAGAACTCATACAAAGTTTAGTATGTTATATACATTATACGTTAAGCACATTGCATGAGTAAACATCTATGAAATTTATAAAGCATTCTAGAACAAAACTATTTCATCTCGTTCACTATGCAAACAAAAAATATTTACAGAGGAAAATACAAAGTTCCACTCCATTAACTTGGATTCATTCACACATATATACATATCACTGTAAAAGGACATAATCAATTAGCATAGTCTACACTTTTTTCTTTCTTTTTCTCATCAAGAAAATTTGTGATAAGTAATTTCTTAGTCAAATGTCGATCACTTTTTGTAATTTTTTAAAGTAATTTATCTGAACAAATAAGTTTATTTCCTCATCTATTACTCGTTTTGTCATCTTAATCATCCAAGGATCTCTCTTTCCTATGGAACTCAAGTGCCTTGCACTGCGAAGATTAGGAAACTATAATAATACTACAGTACACCTTATTCTTGAAAGAAGACGACACTTTTTTGCCAGTTCCAACTCATTAGCGACCTTCATAAAACTATTTCTGACTTTGGGGTGATATCTTAGAGTGGTCTTCATAGTTTCCCATTCATCAACTGGTAGGGACTCAAACAGGACTCGAGCCTTAAGACGTTTACGAATAGTAGGATCATCAACTATAACTTCACCCTACTTCATTGTCGCTGCATCTATATGCTTAGACATTATATGTTTTGGATAATTTTCATAATCAAGAAACTTTGATAGGAGTGTTATGTTCACTACATTTAATAATCATACTGATGTATAAGTATTTAAATTGATATAATTAATTATTAAATTCATTTACATGACAACAAAACATATGCACGCAATTTTGATTCAATTTGATTTCAACTGTGGAGAAAACCGAATATCTACGAATTTTTACAAGTTTCCATTAGATATAGACCCTGTTTAAAATAATTTCAAGCTCAAAAATAAGTTTGCCGCACTTACATTTGAGCAAATTTGAATTTTAGAAATTTTCCAAAAAATATTATTTATTTAATTTATTTAATCAATATTAAACAATCCAGGGAAAAAATAGTTTTTTGAAAAATTTATAGAAAAATCATAAATAATTTTTTGATTAGAATGGATTTTTCAGCCCCGCCACTGTTTGCAGTCATGCATCGATGGCGGTTGGAGGTGGCAGTTACTATTTAAAACTATTAGAATACCACAAACTCGCGCAATGTGGCATGTTCAGGTCACGCTTCGTTTTCTCGGTGTTGAAATGTGATCGGATCATTTGCGAACTTTTAATCCGATAGTGCTGATTATGGTGGTGCAGTTCGTTGGGGGTTTTGGCCTCTAATTGTGGGAGAGAGTGAGGCGCGTGAGATAAAGTTCTTTCTAGAGGTCACTTCAACTTCCATACTCGATTTTTTCTCGAAAATCTCAGAATTTTCATAACTGATTTCTCTCTCTATAGTCAACCAAAAATTACATGCCGTACATCGTTGAAAAACTCTTGCACAACCATGTAAGTAGATTTCCATGGACGTTCGATCCAACCCGAAATTTCCAACAATAACAATAATGGTGAGACTAATATTTTACTTTATTGTTGCTTGAGCTTAATTTAGACAAAAATAAGATATCTTTTTGTGGACATCGAAATCGTTGGAACTTGATTATATTGGATTCTTTTAAATTATAGTTTATGTGGTTGACAATGTAAAACTCTTACCTTAGTGTCAAGGTAATTTAATAATTTTATATTTTTCATGATATTGATCATCAAACATACATATCACTTGTTAATTATTTAATGATGAAATTGATGTTTAAGATTTTTTTTAATATAAGTTATGGTTTGAATTTTGTTTAGACAATTAAATTAAATAAATAAACAGATTTACAGCTTTGATGTTTGGTAAAAAGCAAGAAGAATCTATTTTTACTCTTAACCTAAATTACAAATAACCAGAGGCCCTTGCTTTATAAGTGTTTCGTAAAAAAAAGAAAAACACATTTTCTATTTTAATGAATTACAAAGTTTCAAACATGGCCTTAAATTTGAGCCCCTAAACCCGCGACACCTTCTCCTTTCTCCATCTTTTAAACCTGCGATCTTCTTTGTTTTGGTTCTTCCATTGCACGACAGCATCAGCATGACTTTTCACCTGCTTCACCTCTAAATGTCACAAAAACCATAAATTTCTTTCCTAATCACCTATATATCTCCTAAACATCACGCCACTTCCTCTAGAATTTGAGCAAACAAAAACTTTAAAAAATTTGGGATTTTACAAAGCCCATTAAATCCAGCCATCAAAATCGGGTTCCGGTGACTTCCCGGCGACACAAGTCGCGGATTAGTGGAGGTAAATTCTTCCTCCTCTCATCCCCTTTCTCTTTTCCTCTTTCCTTTGTTTTTTCTCTGTTTTTCCTTTCCCCTGTTTACCGAAAATTTTTATCTCTGAAATTGTCTCTCCTTTTGATTCCATAACTGGTGGCAGCAGATTTTCGCCGCCGTTTCTGCCTCCTGAGACCACCATCGACTTCAAATTTGCATATGTTAATTTCAAATCGAACCCATACAGAAATATTGATTAGGTATTTAAATTTTTTCAGATTTATAGAGTAAATTCTTTCATGCAGTTCTGTTGTATTGAAGGTATTAAGTGTTTGTAATCTGAAATTTACTGATTTAGCTGGAAATTTAATCTGCTTATGAACATGTGAAATTGCTGTTGCTTTGATTTACTATTCCCAAAACTCTGTTCTAATTTCGTAGTGTTTGTGGAATTAGTTTCTTTTGATTATGAATTGTTATACCATTTAAATCATAGCTAGAAAGTTACTTTGTGAAAATTTGAGGTTTGAAGCTGTGTTTGGGTTCTGTTAACATGAGCTTTGAGGTTAATTTAAGTACTGATACTAAGAAAAATTTTAAATAATAAAAGGGTTTCAATTGTCCGGTAAAACTATCTATAATCAGTTGTAAATCTCTCTCTCTATTTTTTTTTTAAGTAATTACACTTGAAAATTTGTATCTTTTTATCCATGTAAATTTTCTGGGGCTGTTTAGTTCAAAGATAATTGTAGACCTCAGTTTTAGTAGAAATTTAATCTTGGTTCTTTGCAACTGTGTTGTATCAAATTGATTAAATTATAGTCCTTGAAGTGTCTTATCTGTGTTACCACGAAATATGTCACACCATTCTCTGTCAGAAAGAATTTAGTTTTAAATTTATATTGTATGTGCAGGAATGCACTTATGAGGGTTGTTGACACTGTATTTTCAACCGCATTTTAGTTCATACCTATCTATTAGATTCTAATCCTTAAAAGTAAGAAATAATTAAAAAGAAATCCAAATTTAATAGTAAACTCAATTTTTCTAAAGAGACATTTTTTTATTAAAAAAATAAAGAAAGTTATTTTTAGGTTTCTTTAGTCACTTTGTACGCTAGAAATTTTTGAAGACTTTGTATATAGGTTTATTGAGCGATGGTGACTATAATTATAGAGACGTTAAAATGTCCATATAGTTGAGGAGGATTTGAATTTATTTGAAAAAGTGGGGTTTAACAATCTTTAAGAAATAGAACTATAAATGTATGGTTTCGTTTACAAGTTAGTATGTTTATGCATTTATCATACTTCAAATATCTCGAGTGTTACTGTTTTGACCTACTTTGCATTTATGAAGTTAGTTATAAACATTAAACCCTTGCATTCCCTGAAAAAGTTATTACTTAGTAGCTTTGAATTTAAATCTTGATATGGTTGATTTTCTAAATAAAATTTATCTGAAACTTACATTCTTAAAACTATTGAATTATTGTGGCTTGAGTGTGAATTTTTATTGATCGACTTTATGGATACGGTATTGGTTGGATAGGATATGCTTGTCTGTAATTTGAAATTTTGTTAGTTGAATTTTATTGTTTACAGGTATTTGAAAATTTGTGAATGTCCGAAAAACAATGGAAACTCTACCGAATTTTCATTAAAATTTCTCTTTATTTTCTTTGAATTTTTGAAGAAAGAAATAGGATGATAAATTTACTTATTAAAAATGAGAGAAATGAGCTCAATTAGTTATGGTTCTTCTTGAAATTATTTAAGAAGTTCTTAATTTTTTTTTTAAGATCTCAAATGAATTAGTTATCTTTGATATTGGTTAGAACACGCATACATGCGTTCATGCATTATAACTTATCATTAAAATTTAGGTTGAGTCATGGGTTAATATCTCATATTAGCATGTCCTTTTTATAGGTCGTATATTAGGAGGAGCAGTCTGCTTATTGAGAGCCTCTCTTTTGGTTGTAGCTTAAGGTGAGTTTTTACTACCAAATTTGGATATTCTCCTCCCTTCTTATTTTATTGGAATGTGGTTGTGCTATGAATGTTTGAATTATCTGAAATTTACAGTGGTTGAGGAGATATGAACTTTTGTCTTTGATCGTTGTTTCTTAGAATTTATGGTTATTATCAATTTTCTTAGATGGGTTATGAAGAGAGGATTTGTTTGAAAATTATTTGAATTTTCTCCATTATTACTTGAATAGATTCTTATGAGGTAGTTTGTGATAAATAATGAAAATGTCGTCCCTATGGAGAAAATTGAATAAAAAGTTAAAATAATATATTTAAGAATGGGCTTGGTACCAAAGTGTTAATACATAGATATATCTTGTTATATGGGGATACTCAATTGGTATTTCTTGATTGTGATTTAGGCGTAGAGAGATTATTCTGCCTACAGTTGTATATATATATATATATTATATTTCTTCTCTTTTCATATGCTCTATGTATCATCACTTTGGATATATAGATGTATCTTGCTATATGGGGATACTCGGCTAGTATTTCTTAGTTGTGATATAGGCGTAGAGATTACTTTGCCTACAACTGCAGTCATATATATATATATATATATATATATATATATATATATATATATATATATGAGATATCCTGACGATGATACATCTCTTCTTCTCTCTTCTTGTGCTCTATCTATCATTGCATTTGGTGACCAACCTAGCAAAGTTAAATTAAAATCATTATAAATGTTGAGATTTATTCTGGATATGAATATATGGAAGGAGAGAAATAAGATGAAACTTAAGGGGTGACAAGGTATTTGTACGATGTTATAGATGGTTTATTAAATATCTTTCAAGTTGGTGATTCAAACTATGAGTATGATTAAGTAAATTCTTTTGAGTTGACGTATGTATGTGTATATGTGTAATTGTACCTCGTTTCCTGTGTTCTTCGTTTTCTCTTATGAATATCCAATTGTGGTATTTTAAACTCATATTGGCTCTTTAAAGTTGACTGGTCGTTTCTCTTATGAAATGGCCAGGTTTGGAGAAGTGTTAGACACTTTTATTCTAGCAGCAGTGTCTCCTGTATGGCATCCTTTCCTTGGGCTGTATTTCTTCAGTAAGCTAAGTTAATAAAAGTTTGGATGAAGAATAAAATTTTGGCGTTTTATTTATGGTTATTTTGGAGAAAACTTTTCAGCTTAAATTGGGATTGTAATTAATATACTCTTCTCAAATTTTCTTTGGATGTGACTGGTGTATTTTGGAAATGAACTATCATGATCAATTGATTTTAATTAAGTTTACACTCCGAGTCTAGAAGGGTAACTTTATGTATTCGGGTCGTGCCAGGCAAGCAATGTTCATTTCAATTCAAAGCACTTGAGTATCAATTAGATGCAAAAGCGTGTTGCTTGAAGCAAGAAAATTGCAGTTGGAGGTCTTTATACCCCGTTGTTTTTTTTTTTTTTTTTTTTTTTTTTCATTTGGTTGCAGACATATATTATTTGACTTATGAGATGGATTTTCGTATTTCTTTAAATTCAAAATTTTTTTCTTCGTATAGTGTGACTTATGCATTGTTTGGGATTGAGTGCAAATCAATTTGTTTTTGAGAATTGAAAGAGGCTAAAGAGTCATTTTAGCTTCAGGTCTCTAACCTTTAATGATAATTATGTTTTCATGTATGACTTATGATACATTTTTTTTGTGCCAGTTGTCACATTGTGAGTCTAGATTTCTAACCATTTTTTGGATATGTGATTCGTCTAACAAAAATTGCAGTGAATGTGAGATTGTGCATTTGTTTTAGTTGTCACGACTACAGCAAAACCAATTTTGTTTTCTTAAAATAACCGAGTGATATATACCAAAAGTCAGCTACGTTTTTTTTTTTTTTTCTATTCTTATGGTCAACTTTTAGAATTATTACATCATTTGATAGTGTAATCATATTCGGTTCTTTTACCTATAAACAAAAACATAAAAAAAACCATGCAACGCATGGACTAATCACTAGTATATATATATAAAATAGTCTTTTACATTGTGACTGTTCCATGTGTAAAGAACATTAAAATCTTAAATTCTTAATATATTAAAACCTCTCTATTTGCCTCTAATAATTACTCTTTTTTTAAAGGAATAATTACTCTTAAATATATTGTAGTACTACCTTTTTTCTCTACCCTTTACAAAAATTTCCTTTTACTTCTTATATATATATTTTTTTTCAAAACCCAAAACAGTTAAATTACCATAAATATTGTTTTAATAATTAAAATACATATTAAGTATATAATAATATTCTTTATTATAATTATTATTATAATATAATAATTAGAATTATAAAAAATATAATAATTATATATTATCAAAATATATAATAATTACTTTTTGAAGTCATGGTTCATCACATTAAAATTTTATCACTATTATGTGTCAATTAAAAATCTAAACACAACACGTCCAAAGCATGTGCATGTGGCTAATATATATATATATATATAAATAGAGCGCTATTAGTTTCCTCACTTTCTCCAATGTCTGCCTTCCCGTTCTTTCTCCTCGCTACTCTCCCCTCCTTCCCTTGCCATGTCCGGTTCTTCTCTCTTTGCTTCATTCAATGGGAACAAAGCCATCAACCCAAAGGCCAAAGCCTTCTCTCTCTGATTTGAGCAGTGTATTTCCCTCATCTCCCTGGTTATTCTTCACTCTCTCTCTCCCTGCCATCACCGATATATATATATATATATATAAACAGAGCGCTATTAGTTTCCTCACTTTCTCCAATGTCTGCCTTCCCGTTCTTTCTCCTCGCTACTCTCCCCTCCTTCCCTTGCCATGTCCGGTTCTTCTCTCTTTGCTTCATTCAATGGGAACAAAGCCATCAACCCAAAGGCCAAAGCCTTCTCTCTCTGATTTGAGCAGTGTATTTCCCTCATCTCCCTGGTTATTCTTCACTCTCTCTCTCCCTGCCATCACCGATTCATGCTTCTCTCTCCCTGCAGCAAGGTTTACTTACAAAATCAGAGCCAAAAGCCAGTTTCTCCCTCAAGCGAAGCTGAGGAAGGAGTTGTAGTTGAAGATTTTTGCCTCATTCTTCTCTATCTCATTGCAATCACGGTTCTTCTTAAAGGGTTTATTGCTGTCAATCAGCAAGGTCTCCAAAACTGAAAATAATTTGATGTTCGATAATGGTTTAAAGGGTTGGCTTACTAAGGGAAGGTGAGTTTCTGAATTTTTTACCTACTTAACTGTATTCACGTGAAATGGAACCCATACCTATTTTCCTTTTTTTCTGGTTTTGGCCTGTTCAGCTCAATTGAATGTTTAAGGTAGATTTAAAAATGCTTCAGATTGAAAATAAAAGGATTTGAATTGCTTTATTATAGACAGTTAGTTACTTGGTTTTAGTTCTTAAAGTTGGTTTGCTCAGATTCGTTTGTTTTATTACATTATATATATATAGACACACACACACACGCACATGATGAGTTTGTTTTATTATATTGGATCTGGATTATCTTATTTTGCTTGCCTTTTGTCTGCAATAAAGTGATAGCATGTTTGAGGTGATTAGACTAATTGTGTGATGCAAAGTAGAAGAGAAAAGAAGTTGTTGTTTCCTAGGTATTTTGTTATGCAGCTAGTAATTGTAAACAACATTAAAATATTTTGATGATACTTAAGCAATTTGTGGTTTTGATGCTTCAAGGACAGTTAGTGGATCAATACTTCTTAATGGAAATAAATGGACCAAGTTACAATGAAATGAATTGTTAAATTTTTGCACATTATGTCTAAATATTATCTAATGAGAATGCCAATTTTGTTAGCAAGGCGAGAGTTATGTAGTTAGGTTTGTTGTTTATCTCATCTTTTGTATTTAATATAAGTTGTTTCTGCTAAAACCTTTTGAAGATTTTTCTGTAGTCTTTTCAAACCTCTTGCAAATTTTGCTGCAGTCTTTGCAGTGTCTTAAGCTCTTTTAAGATTATGCAAAGTCATCTTAGGGTTGTTGAGGGCAGGGGGAAGGATTATATTAAGGGGCATTTTTGCCAATATCATGACCTTCTTTAGGTGCAAAGTAGGTTACCCATCCAGAATTTCTTTTTACTTGGCGATCCCTCTAGATCATTGCATTTGGTCTTGCTTTTGCAGAGAAATATTATTCTCCTGCAATTATATATAGTTGGTGTTGAAATTAAGAATTGAAAAGAAGAATTTTTTTTTTTTGATAAATAAATAAAAATTTATTATGAAAGCACCAAGAGGGTGCAACTCCAAGCCAAAGGCTAATTAAAATGGAGAAACTCCACAAAATCTAGAAGATCATCATTACTTACAAAATAATTCCCTTTAAACCAAAAATTAAGAGTATTGAACCAACCATCTCTAATGTTCACAATAGGTCTTTCTATACCATCAAACGCGCTTCGATTTCTCTCTCCAAATAATCCACCAAATAGAATGAAGAATTATCTCTATAGCCTTCTTGACCTCCTTAGAAACCCTTAAACCACTCTAAGTCTCAATTTCATCTCTCATGGAACCCGAAACCACCCAAAAAATCCCCATAATTTTATAGGCCATCTCTCACAAACTCCTAGCTTGAGAGCAATCCATTAAGAGATGATACACAGATTCGACACACTCCTTGCAAATAATCTATTAGAAAAGAATTTGTTATTATTTATTATTATATGAATACAATTCAACAGTCCTATATATTGACTTATGAATATCAAACCTAATAGGACTAAGAGACATAACTAGATAAGATAAATATAAATTAAGATTAAAAAACTTACTTGGACACATAATAGAAAATCTAATTATAACTCTCAACATAAACCTAATTAAGACTCTCAACACTCTCCCTCAAGTTGGAGCATACACATGCACAAACTTGTTACAAAGAAACCCATACCAACAACGAACCTCATCTAGTCTGAAACAAATAAACCCAAACCCATAAACTACAGTAACCCACGCGAATAAGCAGGGGCTCCACATTCACGTCAAACAATTAGCTCGGATCAACAAGATTTTGACCTTTTTTTCATCTTATTTTTTTATTAACGTTGACTTTGACTTGACTCGGCTGCAATCATTGAGTCAGGTTGGATCGGGTCGACAATATCAACATATATGGGTCAAGAACATCAACATCGGGGTGAGGAACTCTTCTTCTTTTTCAACTTCTTCTTGAACTCTTCTTCTTTTTCTTCTTGAACTCTTCTTCTTCTTCTTTTTGAACTCTTCTTCTTCAACTTCTTCCTGAACTCGTTATCTTCTTTTTCAAATTCTTTTTTTACCACCTTTGTTTTTTTTACTCTTTTTTTCGTACGAATCTATTTATCAAACTTTCTCTGTTACTTGTGAACAGTACTCGAAAAAGTGTAGTGAATAGTCTCGGAAATAGATCCATAGTTTTTTTTTTTTACGTACAACACCGGGGTCGCACCTGAAAAATTGCCCCAAAAAAAAACAAAACAGAAACCAAAAGATTCTAAACTATATATATATATATATATATTAATTAATTAATAGTGTTTATCTCAGATCACTTCCAGGCCTTGAGCTCTGACACCTTGTTGAAATTAAGAATTGAAAAGAATTTTGTATTATTGATTGATTATATGAATACAATTCAACAATATTATATATTGACTTATGAATATCAAACCTAATAGGACTAGAGACATAACTAGATAAGATAGACATAAACTAAGATGGACTAAAAAACTTTCTAGGACGCATAATAGAAAACCTAATTATAACTCTCAACATAAACCTAATTAGGACTTTTAACGGGAAGGGAATATTGCTAGGAAATCCATGTTCATTTAAAATGACTCTTCCTCAAGAGGGAAAGGATATTAGATTGGCATAAAATCTGATATCTGGCACGTTAGCAATCTCATTTGGGAGCACTTCTATTGAATACTATATTTTATACTGGGATTTCAAATTGTGTATTTTCTTCTTTATTGTGAACTGCTGAACGCTACTTATATCGTCTTCTCGGTTAGGATTTCGTGTGTGGATGAAGGACAAATAGAAAATTGGAAATCATTAGGTTTTATTATTAGCACATCCTTGTTTGAGAATAGAGTCGCAGATTTTATGCTGACAGAAAAATATTCATCTCATTGTAGATGGTTTTGAAATGTGATGCCTGTGAAGTGGCTTGGTCATTGAAGGGTATAGTTCAATTTATATTTGATGTCCTGAGAGGACCTGAGCAAAGGGTTATAATATATAGTGAGAACATTGACCATGAAGTCGTAGCAGGCCCTCTGCTAGTTGTGTGTGATTTCTAATAAAAAAATTCATGCCTTATTCTTGTGCTGGCAGTGGAGTTTTCTTGTTTTCTCTTATAGGTTTCTTTAATTTCTCCCCACTTCTTCTGTGCTTGTTTTTTTCTTTAATGTTAATTTTCCTAATTAGCTGATTTGATTTTGAACATGATTTATTAATTACTAATAAAGGTGTTTGGGCCTTTTCTAAGAAGATAATAATAATTAAAATAGCGCTTGATTTTCTTTTCTTTTTTTTTTGCAGGGTTTTCATCAGTTTGACTTATAAAAAAGAAAGGGTTTTCAACAGTTTGTGTTTTGGCTCTCCCAATTTGCCCCTCATCTCAGTGTGCAGCAGCCACTAATTAAGTACGCTTTGTAGTTCTCGAGTTTTTTTTTCCTAGTGGGTGTGTATATATATAAAAAAATTTTGACAGGGATTTTCATTAAGTTCTTGTCCATCGATAAGATTTTCATATGATATTTATGGTTTGAATAGTTCTAATGGGTGAATGATAATTTTTTTATTTGATTTTGTGATGAAGTCTTTGGTTTCTGCTTGTAATGTGTTAAAATGCTGGGTTCTCTGGTTGTTTTTGCTACCTAAGTGATTAAATTATGTGTGTGGCCATATAGGATTAAGTCTTTACCGGTTGTTCATTTAATTTTGTTTGAAGTTCTTCTGGTTCTCATTCTTTCATGCATTTTTACTTTGGCCGTTTATTCTTACCTCAATTCTGTACAATTGGAGCTTGAAGGGATAATTCTACTTAATATAAAGTTACTTTCTATGTTGAATAGAAAGAAAAAGAATGGAAGGGGCAGGGTTATTCAAGTGCCTGGCCAGGCACCTGTGCAGCCTTGTGCAAAGCTGTTCAAGTGCCTGGTCAGGCACCTGAAAAGCCCTGTATAGGGCTTCCATACTTGTGCAGCCATACATTGCGAGACCATTAATTTGTGTTCTTAATTCTAACCCCAAAGTTGCTACTAGGAATGCTAATTTTTTTTGTTTGCTTCCAAATTTTTAATGGTAAAAGCCATAACGAAGAATGAAATAATAATCCTGCCATCAACCTTTTTCTCCAAAGAACCGCAAATAGGTCTCTTTTAAATAAAATAAAAAGAAGTGGTCTTTGATTAAGGGAAATGTAATGGATTTCATGGGTGGTTGGCTAAACTAGGTGTGGGCAGAAAAGATGATCATGTTGCCTGAATGTTGGCCTATTTCTAATGTCTTACAGCTGTGTTGACTATCAGATGGAGGGGCTTGAATGGATTCAGGTGCTGTTTTTGTTTTGCAATGTTGGTTGGTAGGTGTTTATTATTTTTTGGATCTTTATACTTTTTTGCTGTCTGCTGTTCTATGGAGATTTTGTACATTGGTTCTCACTCTCTCTGCTATGTAGAATTTAAGGTTATGGTTTTAAGGGTTGCTTGCTTCTGTCACCAAAAGTTCTGATTAGGTGCTCTTTCCAGGCTTTTGCCTGTCTTTTATGGTGGCCGTCTTTGCTTGGTTTTGCTTCTACTATTTAGTTTTGCTTTGTTGGTTGACAGGGGAGTCTCTCTTGGAGATTATACTACAGATTCTTGCTTCCTGCTG
Organism: Bretschneidera sinensis; assembly: GCA_023935145.1. Lineage (NCBI taxonomy): Eukaryota > Viridiplantae > Streptophyta > Magnoliopsida > Brassicales > Akaniaceae > Bretschneidera > Bretschneidera sinensis. Next base: position 73,231,449 of record CM043700.1, on the reverse strand, counting down.
TATTGAGGTGTTGTTTAGCGAAAATCCTTGAAATGTTGTAGGATGCTTACATGATAAGATCAACGTAGAATATTCCTTCAAAAGAGAAGAAAAAAAAATCAGCTTAGAATATGAGATATGACTGCATCTTACAGAGTGATCTAAAAAGATATATTTTGAAAAGGCGAGAGAAAAACGTGGGAGGACTGCAAGTGTTTTTTTTATGAGTAGTGGGAGGACTGCAAGATGAAGATTTTAATTGAAATTTTTTGAAAAAATAAAGAAAATTTAGTTTAAAAAGTTTATTTCACAGTTATTGCTAGGTTCTTGGTGTTCAAAACTTTAATCGGTTCAATTTCAAGAGATTTTGGAATTTTGTGTTAAGATAGAGTTTCTACCATGCATCATGTTTTTTGTACTTTAACGAATGAATTATATGCTGAATTCATGCAAAGAATACTTGCAATCATGTCTTGTTAAAGTTTGAAATCAAATATGTTAAAACTGGATTCAATAGAGATAGGTTATGTTATAGGTCTAGATATTGTTCTCTAGTTATGCAATGAACCTGAAATTTTAGTATGTTATAGTTTTACATGTCTAGAGATTGCATAAAATTTCAGCGCAATTAGATATTTAGAAGTTAGTCTATCACTACACTTAGTATTGCTGCGTTCTAGAAATCTTAATCTAGGCAGTTTCTGTAGTCCAAATTTATGATAATGTAACTCATTCATTTTAAGACCAAATTAGATAATTCTTGAGTCCATGTTGAAGATCTAGAAGTCTAGTTTATAAACTATTTTGAATCATCCAGGAATGTTATGTAATGAGTGAGATAATGGCATTTTAGTGGACTATGCTCAAGCATGACAAATTTATATAGTTCCTGTTTTTACTAATGAATGTGCATGTATATGTCGCGTGCATGTGAATGAAGGGTAGTTATCAGCACTAAATAAAAGGGATGCATGTTGGGACACGTCTTATCAGGTTAACCTCCCTATTGAGTGTGTGCATGGTGTTACACTATTGATTGTTTGGACGAGATACTTGAATCCATCCTTACGGTGATTGATTGAACGTTATTGACGTTCTCCCGAGGTTTCAACTAGATCGATTGAGATCTTTGTTTGATTGGCTTAGACCTTAATGGATTGGTTTGAACTAAAGTGAGGTAGGGAGCTTGGATGGATGGATTGATTGTTAGTGAACAATTAAATATTGTTTGGACGTGATACTTGATTTCATCCTTATAGTGATTGATTGAAAGCTACTTATAAAAATAAATAAAAAAAAAAAAAATTGATTGAAAGCTATTGGAGTGATCATGAGGTTCCTACTAGATCAATTGAGATCTTTGTTTGATCGGTTTGGACCAAAGTGAGGTGGGATGAAATGGATTGGTAGGAAGAGTATCCTTTCAAGATTAGTTAGTAATGCATTGCATATGATTGCTTAGAGTAGTTGGTTGTAACTATTGGTATGGGATGGTGGATTACTCGCATTTACTCAGCCTATTAGTGTGCTATGCGTTCTTGATATAATGCATACATGAACATCACTACATTCATATCTCATTCATACATGCATGTATAATTATACACTTGCACATATCCATCCATACTGAGCCTAGTTGTTTGGCTGACCTATTCTTTGAATGGCCTACTTTTTAGATCATGAAGAGTGTATTGAAAGCTGGCATAATGAGGCGAATAAAGAGTTCGGTTTTTAAGAGAGTTGGGTATCCTCTATATTTGTAAATAGAGTGATGGAGTGGTTTGTACTAGTATGTGTGCAAGAGTATTGTGTAATGTAATAAGACTTAAACGATTGTATAGGTACAAAGTTATGTATCAATGTGAAAGGTTTTGATGTAATGCTTTCTCATATTGATGATTTCTAGTTCATTATGATTACCTTTCGAGGTATTTGTACTAACTGAGCGATCGGAGGGCGAAATGTCCTACCTAGGGAACTAAAGAAGGCTTTTTTGTTGATCATTCTCTCTATTATTTGGTTTGTGTGGAAGGAGAGAAATATGAGGGCTTTTGTCGATGAAAAGAAGTCTATAGATATGATTATTGATAGTTGGCTTAATACCCTTTTTTGGTTTAAGGGTAGTTTTTTTGTGTGGATGACGTAGATCTTCTAGATTTTGTGGAGCTTCTTTTGTGTAGACAATTTTGTAAATTGGTTGCAACCTCTTGGTGCTTTTTTTATATATACTTATAAAAAAACATCTTTACTAGTTGCTTATGTAATTTTGTTTGAAGTTCTTCTGGTCCTCATTCTTTCATGCATTTTTACTTTGGCAGTTAATTTGAAGCACTTTCATTAAAAATGTCCTTTTTTTATTCTTCGTTCATGAACTGGCTCTACAAAGTGATCCACAATGGTTTATATATATCAATTTTATGCTCTTTATCATATGGTTCTGCATTTATTTATTTTTTTTTTAAAAAAAAACTGTCCACTTTGCTAATTGGACAACCATTTTGTGGGACTCTGGTTCAAATCAACAGTCACTAAGGGTCATCATCTCTGCGTATTTGAGCCAGATTCCCACAAAATGGTTCTCTTATTTCGGAAACCTGGGTCCTGAGCTGCATTGTGCAATTTAGATACTCAATATTTGCACTGCCCCTCCTCACCCCACTCCCAAATTTTGGATGTAGTGAAACATGATGTTAAAGTTCAAACCAGAGCACCAACTCCATTGTTGCTGAGTACTCCTATTAGTTTCAATCGAAAATAGATTTAACAAATCATCAGTGAGTTCAAAAGAGAGTTGCAGGACTGAGCTCTGTACCTTGATCTGTCAAGTCAGAGATCGTTACCTTCTCTCTGCCGCCAAATGGTACACTATAAAAAATCCTAACTCCTAATCTCTTTCTATCTCTCTTGCTCAATTTCTATTTGTGTTCTACTTTAATTCTACATCTTGCATCTTTGATTAAAACCACTTAAATTCTTGTGTGTTTATAAGATGTAATGATTTTAAGTGTCTTTTAATAGTACTTGTTAACCACTCACAAGTTGAAGTTGATACATGCCTGATCTCAAACAACTTATGTACTCTTTGTTTTTGCTTTAAATGTGCATTTGGTTTGTTCCAATGAGATAAAGTTATGACCTTGATGTTTCATTTTGATATCAAGAAACTTGCGTACCCTATGTGGTTTGAAAGTGATTTAAGCCGCCCAAGAGATGAAGAATTTGTTTCATATGAAATGAAATCTTTTTAAAATTTTATTTAATTTTTATGAGTAGTTACTGAGTTTTGAGAATTGCATTTTGTTTGTGTTGCATTCTTATCTAAACCCAAAATAGTAACGAGAGGTTAGATTTTATAATCAAAGGCTCTAATATCTTTTTATATATTTCTTCTGAAACTTTAGATATCTTTACCTGATTTGGTGGTCAATGGACATTGATGTGTTTGTATGCAGGGCAGCGGAACAGCTTGTGGGAATCGAGCAAGACCCAGCAAAGTTTACACGTTTAAACACCAGATTCCAGCGTGGAAGCTCAAGCATTCCCAGATATGAACTGTAAGGCTGCAACCCCCAAAAATGCAGTTTCTCCTCTACAAACCCCCCGCCCCCACCACTGCAAAGCCTTTCTTTCTCCTCTTAAAACCCCTCACCACCACCACCACCACCACCACCATACCCCTACCACCAGACATCACCACCATAGCCAACCTCGTTCTCTCCTCATCCACAACCCCACAAACCCTAACGGAATCCCTCACCTCCCCCTCCATCCACTGGACCCCACACCTCGTAGACACCATCCTCAAACACCTCTGGAACCACGGCCCCAAAGCCCTCCAATTTTTCACCCACCTCGACCTCCACCATCCCTCTTACGTCCACTCCCCTTCAACCTTTGATTATGCCATCGACATCGCCTCTCGACTGCGCGACTACAAGACTGTTTGGAGCCTTGTGCACCGGATGCGCTCCCTCCGCCTTGGCCCCTCTCCAAAGACCTTTGCCATCATCGCTGAGAGGTACATCGCTGCTGGCAAACCCGATAGGGCTGTTAAGGTCTTCTTGTCTATGCATGAACATGGTTGTTTTCAAGATTTGAATTCTTTCAATACAATTCTTGATGTGTTGTGCAAAGCCAAACGCGTAGAGAAGGCTTATAACTTGTTTAAGGTTTTTAGGGGCAGGTTTAAGGCTGATGTTGTTAGTTATAACGTGATTGTAAATGGGTGGTGCTTGATTAAGAGGACACCTAAGGCGTTGGAGGCGTTGAGGGAGATGGTGGAGAGGGGATTGCGCCCAAATTTGACTTCGTATAATATAATGCTTAAAGGGTATTTTAGAGCTGACCAGATTAAGGAAGCTTGGGAATTCTTTTTGGAAATGAAGAATAGGAAGTGTCAGATTGATGTTGTTACTTATACCACTATGGTTCATGGGTTTGGTGTTGCAGGGCAGATTAAGAGGGCTCAGAAGGTTTTTGATGAGATGGTTAAGGAAGGAGTGCTCCCTTCTGTTGCCACTTACAATGCTTTGATTCAAGTTTTGTGTAAGAAAGATAGTGTGGAAAATGCTATATTGGTGTTTGAGGAAATGGTCAAGAAGGGTTATATGCCCAATTCAAAGACCTATAATTTGGTAATCAGAGGATTGTGTCATGTAGATGAGATGGATAGGGCAATGGAGTTTATGGAAAGAATGAAGCATGATGAGTGCGAGCCAAATGTGCAGACATACAATCTTCTGATTCGGTACTTTTGTGATGCTGGAGAGATCGAGAAGGGTGTGGATCTGTTTGAGAAGATGGGTGGTGGGGAGTGCTTGCCAAATTTGGATACATACAATATTTTGATAAGTGCAATGTTTGTCAGGAAGAAATCAGGTGATATGTTGGTGGCTGGGAAGTTGTTGATTGAGATGGTTGATAGAGGATTTATGCCTCGAAAGTTTACTTTCAATCGTGTTCTGAATGGGCTTTTACTTACGGGTAATCAAGGTTTTGCGAAAGAGATATTGAGACTGCAGAGCAGATGTAGCCGTCTACCTCGTCAACTCAAACTGTGAATGTGATCCATGTGGACTTCTTTCATATCCCTCCATTTGATTGCTAAATGTGGATGAGCTGGGATGAGCTGCTCCTTTAATTATTTATATGCGTCAGATGGAACAACAAATTTTATGAACAATTAACTTTCAACTTTCAACCGCTTGTATTTCCAAGCAACCCATTTGTGATGGAGGGGATTATGAAACTCCTGTGATTCCAGAGTGGGTCTTTGATGTCCTCTTGCAGACTTTTAGAGGGAGCAAAGTACCATTGATAAATTCCAAGGTTCATTTTCTTTTCCTCTGTTTCCATGTCATATTTTGGGGCTATTATTACCATCAGTTCAATGATAACATCTGTTTGTATAAGTTAATCCTCATGTTGTTACACTATATTAAGGGTGAAGAATAAAATGATTATTTTAGCTTTCCTGTTTATTTGTTAGAAGTATTAGGGTTAGAAGTGTTGAGGGTATTTTCACATTATATATATATATATATATATACTAGCCTTGAGGTTAGTAAGTAGTTCACTTTCATAAATTACAACATGGTGTCGGAGCATCCTTGGGACCCTGATGGCAATTCTGAGTAAACCCCATCAAAAGAAAGAAAAAATAACCCTAGCCATCATCAACCTCTAGTCCTCTACAGTCAACATCTCTGGCAACCATGCTGTGATCCCCCTTTCTGTCCGGCAGAACTCCAGTTTGGCGCGCTCTTCAGCTTCTTCTTTGGTTATGAAGATCCTACAGCAACACAGCAGGTATCGAAGGTCTGCCAGGATGCGCATTTGTCACAGGTCTGTTTGGTATGTAGGATCCATTTGAAGAAGACCAGACCTGGATGTGAGTTTGTGTTGTTGAAGAGGACCTGATCCAATTCATTTCGTAGATCCAATCCATAGATAGCAGCTTTTCCTATCCAATGCTATTGTTGTTGGGTTTTGTTGACCCGGTGTTCTGGGTCTTGTTGGGGCTTGTTGACCCGTTGTTTTTCTTTATGGATCTTATTGTGCTCGGGTTGGGGTTATTTGTAACTAGTTGGTGTATATATATACTTCAACTTAAGGAAGAGTGTTCGGAGTTTACAATTAGAAGTGTTGAGGGTATTTATGTATTTTTCACATTATTATGTTTTATATATGATTTTTAGCCTTAGTAAGTAGTTCAATCTCATAGACTACAACATTTTCCTTAAACCTTTGCTTAAAATATTCCTGTCAATTGATGTGATTGAGATAAAGGGTTAATGTAATTTAGTGTAGTTGATAAAATGAAAGGGCGTTATCATCAGCCCAGATTTATCTGTCTAAGAAAGCAGAGAATTTTTATAATGGAAAATGTAAAGTAACTGAAAGATGGTGTTAGTTAAATGGCTTTCCTATAAGGCTTTTTAGTTTTGAAATCAAGACTCGCAGTTAAATTAAACATTCAGTTTAAAGAACTGAAAATATGCACAACCTATTAAGAAGAGTTTTAACAAAGGTAAATTAGCCTTATGGGGTTTATTATCGGGATAAAACTGTGAAATATGCATATGATCACATAATAGAAATGTGATCATGCGTAGTACATGTTTTTTTATAAAAAAAAAATTTATCAGTGCCTTCATGGTTATTGTTCATATCTTTTCTTGCCTATGAGTCCAATGACTAATGGTATGTTTTGTTTCGATAGTGTTGCTAGGGCTTGTCCTGATTAGATTCATATAATTGTTTCACTATTTGATGACTTTAGAAATGTAGCCAATGAGAAAGGACATGTGGCCTATGATAGTGGCAGGCTGGTTTGTCATTACTGTGAGATTGCATTGCGTCGTCTATGTTGTAATTCCATCCTTTCAAATATTCCTTAAATATGATTGTTCTTGTTTATTTTGTATGGACTGATATAAACTTATCCGATCTTGGTTTTTTCAATTTAAGGAAAGATCAAGAGACTCTATTTAAGTTTATTTTAATATATTTTTTATTATATTTGACATACATGATTAGATCACATCAAAAAATTATGCCACTTCATTATTTAGATTATTTAAAAGGAATTTTTATATATAATATATTTAACTATTTGTACATGATTATCAAAACTGATAATATTTACCCAACAATAGGAAGATATTTCATATTTATATGAAGGGTAGCCATGGACAGGCCGAACAGAATAAAGAGGTTTAGTGTGGAACAAAACCAGATCTGAAGTAGAAGGTTTACCGCGTAACCAAGATCGATTATGCATAATTCTTACATATATGGTTTTGATTTTCTGTCATTTATGAGAGAAGTTTTTGCCTGGCACAGTGTTATGAGAGATTTTCACCGTTAAATGATAAGAGACGAGATAAAAAATATATATTTTATTTTTATTCAAAAGTGAGATAAATCTTTGTACAATGTATCTCTCATGGCACTGTGTTAACTAATTTTTTTTTCATCCATAAGCATTAGACTTTTGCCTATTCTTAGAATTTTAATCAAACTAGATATGAAACCAAACGGCTAAACTCTCAATGATGGAGTTGATTACCCGATGAGATCAGTTGGTGAAATAATTTTTCTACGAAATAAAGTTTAGGGGAAATGAAATAAGAAAAATAGCAAAAGAAAAACTTAACAGCAATTTTTTTAATGTAAAATTGAGGGCAGTTCAGACGGTTATGTATAGCTTTGATTTAATATTTTTTTGATAATTAAAAAGTTGAGATGAGTTTAAACTGAGTTTTCCGTTTTTTTCTTCTTAAATCGAATCCAAACGTATGTTATAACGCTTTCAATCATTGATGTTGAACATGCTTTCACTGTTGAGCCTGTCATATACATGAAAATGCCACCTTGTGGTAAGCATTATTATTCGTCTAGCATATCCAGGTCCAACTTCTCAATTTTGTGCGATGTGCAATTTTGTCGCGGTATCTATGATTGGAAATTTGAGAGGAGCAATATTTTTCTAAGCTTTGTATAAATCAAGTTGTCCTTTGGATAAAGATGACAGGGTTGCTTGGAAGTAATGTTTTGAAGTTAGTCATTTTATAGATTCTTTTAGATGGTATCTGTTGATGTCTAAAATACGTTATTGAGCTGGAGGTTGGTGCTTTACTGACCTGCACAAGGAAGTATGGGTGAACGAGAGGGTCACCGGAGTAGAGGAAGAGTGATGCCTTTGAGGACACTCCAATGCTCTTGCCAGTATATAGTTTTTAGAGAAATGAAGAGGAAAAAGACGTCTAGGGTTTTCAGTAAAATGAGTTTTAAAAGTGAAAGAGAGATTGGCCGGTGCCTACATACCTTGATTCTTTTAGTGTTCGGAAGGAGAGGTTGCACATGTGGTTGGGATGGGGCAATCCCAAAGATCCCGCTTCTCTATCAGTAGGCACGGCCGGGCGCCCAAGGAGGATCATAATCCCTGGAATCATGTTGGCAGGCCTGTACAAGGATGTTCGGGAATGGTATTCCCTGGAATTGCGGTGGTGTCCAGGAACAATAATAGGGTTGTCTACAGCTTGTCCATATGTCATCTTCCTATTGGACATAGGAATGTTCATGTGTCATCTTGCTGTTGGACCTAGGGTTGTCCACGTGTCGTCTTACTATTTGGTGTATTTATTGGTTGTATCAGTATCAATGGAACGCTTCTCTAATGTCCCTAGAACTCCATTTCAAAATCTTATGCACAAAAAAAATCAACTTTGCCTAGGAGAAAATTTTAAAGTTGGATTGTTTGGATAATCTATAACAGAGAGGGAAGATGATTGTTAAGCGATGTTATATTGCAAAAGAATGGTCGAGTTTGTGAATCATCTTTTGTTACGGTATTTTTTGGCTTGAAACTCATGAGAAATGATCATGTTTTGGGGATTTGGATTGTGTTTGGTTCCATTTGTGATGAGGTTTGGGCTTAGCGCGACGTTCATGCTCCTTCAAAATAAAAAAGAATAGGGTATGTTTGGGTAACAGTTTTCAGTTTTCGAAAACTGTTTTGGAAAATGAAAACTGAAAACAGTTTTCAGAAGAAAACATGTTTGGATAACTGTAACTCGAAAACTGTTTCCAAAACAAAAAACAATGAAATGTTGTTTGGATAATCCTATTTTGAAAACTGTTTTGATACACCTTGTAATTATTTTTAGTTTTGAGTTTAAATTTAAAATCTATATTAATTTTATTTCTTAAATTTACTAAATATTTAAAAATAATTAATATTATTTTATTTTCAAATTTTCAATATTTTTTATATACCATGGAGAAGGAATGAAATAGAGAAATGAACACTGATTTATGATTATTTTTCGAAAATTATGTCAGAAAACACCAGTTTGAAAAACAGTTTTTAAAAACTGGTTTTTCGAAAATTGTTTTAGAAAATCGTTTTTAAAAACTGTTTGTCAAACATAGATTTTCAGTTTTTGAAAACTGAAAACAGTTTTCAAAAACTGTTTCCAAAGATAGCCATAATCTTTGACTCCACGTTTGATTTTTTTGGGTTGTATAAAAAAGAAATTAAAAGGTTTTTTTATTATATTGAGAGGTCTTTAGAGATCACTAGAGATGTTTGATTTAATATCATAAGTTTTTGATTTAAGGGTGATTTTTCAAAACAGATTTATTAAATTTTGTGGAGCAATTAGCTTAAGATGATAATAACTCTCTTGCAATATTTTGATATTTGTTTTGTTCTGTTTATTTTTTCCATTATTTTATCTGAGGCTTTGCCTTTTCATTAATATATTTCTGATTTCTTCTAAAACAAAAAGTCTGCTTGTAAATAAGACAACTAACCCATTATTCAAGTACCTCAGAAACCCGCTCAATTAACATTAATTGTAAACATACCATGCCGTAGAGGGTTCAAACATTAACCTATTTTTGTAGGCAAAATATGTACTTCAATAAATATCATAAAATATTAGCCTATTTCTATAGACAATCAAGAATTTAAATCTATTGCAAAGCAATAAGATAGTGGAACCTAATCATTCGAAGCAGCACAAATTACATGCTTGATTGAAAGCAAGAATAAAGTTCTGCCTTTATTACCCAATTAAGAACTTAATAAATGTGGTGATTAATATGATATTAAGTGATTAAAACAAAGAAATTAGAATAACATTTCATGATAATAAATGTCCTATACATGTGCTAGTAAGCATAAATCCCATGTTATGCACGAGAATCAAATTCACATCATATTAAGTATAGAAAATTGTAATAAAATAAAATAATTTTATAATAATTTTATTACCAAATATAGAATCAATTGTAAAAAGTATAATATAACGATAAAACATATTAGTTATACTAAGGTGAACAGTTTGGGGAATGAAATTATTTTGAAAGACATAAGTTGTACGAGCATGACTTTTATGTATACATTTGTATAAATATTTAATCAATGCATGATATTGATGATGCTGATTTATAATCTACATATAATTAAAAATAACAATATAAATTTTATAATTTAGAATTTTGTTTAAAAGCGAGTTTTGTTTGGAAAGTGAATTGATAGAATAAATTTAATATTTTGTTATATAAAAGTACCTGTACGTGTTCATGACTTGAGGAGTAGATTCAGGATAGCAAATTGACTCAAAAATGTGAACCATTGTCATATGTTTCAGATGCCGATAAATGCACTTCACTTGACAATGATAATAGTGATGTCATTTCCTAACTTGCATACGGAAGGATGCTAAGTAACATACTAATATGATTCATGGGGGATTAATTAACTATGAAATAAAACATAAAACATTAAGTGAGTGTCAAAATAAGAAGTCATCTTCTTAGAATACATTCAGTCCTTAATAATGAATTAATTTGTAAATACAAAGCTTACCATAAACCTAAAAATATCTTTGAAGTCTCATTTAAGAAAAAATAAATGAAAACCAAACAATAAAAAAATGAGTTGTCCTACATTCAAATTTTTTTTTTTCAGTAACCTTGAAGATACTTAAGAGAAATCAGTTGAACCGTATAAAGAATAAAATAAAAAAGAAAATACCATTAAACATGTAGGATGCATATTGGCAAGAGAAAAGAAAATAATCAATAAAGAGAGTTTTTTTTATATAATTTATCCATTTCTTTAGCAATTAACAAACGAACCAGAAATTCTAGAAAAAAAAATGATGAGATCAACCATCTCAATAATGAATAACTCGCAGTGCATGAAAAGGGATAAATTATACTATATGATCATCCTAACATAATTGATCCGCGTTGTCGTTGTGGCCATTCAGTTCAATATCTTTGACCTTACCCGACACCGCACATCCCAAATGAAATTTATAGCACAAACAATACTTATAATACCTAAAACAACAATTTCAAAAACAAAAATATATTTTAAAATATAAATAATAAATAATAAAATATTCAAAAAGTAAAACTTACAAAGTTCCTATTACCAATGACTCTCAATTTAATTTCCATTACAAACAAAATTATTGTCTTTAGTGTTCTAAATTACAACTAAATCATTGTATGGAAGTTTTAGGATTATCATTATTTTACTCAAAATTTATGTTTAAAAGAGTAACACAAATTAAAGATTTGGAAGTGTGATAGGCAGATTACGAAACCATGATGCTCAATTTGCCAAATGGGGCATAGTTTGATCAAGAGAACATACAATTCCAAGCCACCGTGTACACCTTCACATCCCAAAAATAGATTTAGAAAATAAGTAAATACCAATTAAAAATAGGACCTGGAAAACTAAAGATAGGGTTTTGTAGGAGAAAAAAACCTTTTGAGACCTTGATATCCTCTACTGTAAAGATTCTTAAACAAATGAATTAAATCTCCATTAAAATTAAGACAAAACCATGGTAATTTAAACTTAATCCAATAAGAACATAATCAAATCACAACTGAAACATAATATTATAATAGCATATAAGAAAAAAAAATAGAAGTACTTAGTTTTGTGTGAACACATCAAAAACAACAATGAACTCTCAATTATCTGGGAGAGGAAAAAAACGAAATAAAAAAATTCATTTACTGATATAATGTAGGAAGTCCATAATTGCTTATTAACTTACATTAGGGAATGAGTTGGAGGAGACTTAAAATATATCCAAATTATCAACTTACCTTATGAATGATTATGAAGTTTTAATTGGAAATCAATGATTGCTTTCAATTTGCGAATTAATACAACTTGTATGAATTAGAATAGTTGACTTTTAGGATTAAGCAAAGAAAGGAAACCAGTTATTGCTTTTCAATTTGAATTATTGCATTCAAATTGGTAATTAATACAACATGGATTAATTAGGATAGTTGACTTTTAAGATTAGGCAAAGAAACCCTAAAAGAATAGGCAATATTTGTAAATTTTTTTTTTTGAGTTGTGGACATTTTAAAAAATAGAAAAGGTTTGGGGAATTAATTAACCATGAAAAATCTGAGAGCACCATGTAGGAATTTTTTTTATTATTATAGAATAAATTAAATTTATCTAATTTATTTAACCGCTGAGTAAGCTTGTAACTTTAAAGTTTAAAAAATCCACTGAGGTTGTGTTTGGTATTACGGTGGGGCACTCAAACCCACCTCTCCAACTGCAATAATGTCTAATTTCGTGTTTGGTAAATATTTTCTTTTGATGCAATGGTTGATGCTGTGTTGAATCCTAAGGAGGAGATTTTGGTCAGTTGGAAGACTCCTCATGGAGGATTTGTGAAGATGAACGTCCATGGCAAGTCTGTTAGTAACCCAAGGCCTACGGGCGCTGTGGGTATACTCCGTGATGGTCATGGTCATTGTCTCTTTGGTTTCACTGCTAGAATTGGATCAACTTCGGCCTTGTGTGCTGAGTTTTGTGCGCTGTACCATGAGCTCAAGCTTAGCTAGGAGCATGGTTATAGACATGTTCTTGTTGAATCTGATTCATAGGTGACAGTGTTGAAGCTTATATCTGATCTGAGTAATTTGGATCCTAACAGGGGGATCATTCAAGTTTTCCGGAAGATGATTAATCTAGAGTGGGAGTGTCCTATCTCTCATGTTCATAGAGAATCTAATTTCTGTGCGGACTGGTTAGCATGGAATTTTGAGAAAATGGAACTTGGGCTCCATGTTTACGATGACCCTCCCAGTGAGCTTGTTCCGTTGCTGAAGAACCATGAGTTAGGGCTGCAATGGCCAAGGCTTAGTGGAACTAGGTTCCTTTCCCCTTTATCTAAAAAAAAGTGGTTTTAGGTGTTGTAGGAATCCATGTTTTGGAACGTAGGTATTGTTTAATATAACTATGTTAACCCCAAATACCCCTTTGCTTTATTAATTACAATTTACTAATCCTTAACATATACATTTTATTTATTATTTATATTTTTATTGTGTAGCTTTGATTTGACACAGAGAATTGAGTTATCAATGGACAGAGACATGAAAAAACATAAAACTTATACTAATAAATATAAATAATATTACTACAAAATGTTTTATATACAAATACAAAATAATAAAGGGTCTTACAATTTTTTTTAGTCAAAAGATTCATTTCCCGAAACATTTTTGTTACTATGTCTATTTTAGACATTTTATATAACTACAACACTTTCTCATCTAACTTTCCAAAAAACTTTGATTATTAAAAGTAACTCTGCAAAAGTAGTTTACCAAACATTATTCTGTATTTATCTCACAATACTTTCATCACAATATTTTTGTCAATGCACTTTTGTAAGCGCTACAACAATCTTAAACTCACTCTAAATGATTTTGACACATGAATTCCTCACGTGTTCTCACCACCTAAGAATTTTTCATCCAGTTAAATACGGTAAGGGAACGACCTCAAAATAAATAAATGATAAAACTTTTATGAAATTTTTTATACAAAATTCATGACAAGTGGTGATTTGACACATGTTATCCTTTATTTATGTTTAGCTTTTTTTAGACCATTTATGTGTAGCTGTCAAACTAGGGATATCATACTAGGGGCTAATATTTATGCTACTAAAGGCACAGTTATAAGAATGGGAACGGATTACACTACAAGAAACTACATTTTCAGTAACGGACAAAATTTGTTGTTGAAAGTGTAAAATTCGTTGCAGATATCTATTTGTTACAGATTTTCATGGTTGATAGGTTCGTCATAGATGTGATAGTTGCTGATATCCGTAGCAAATAATATTGTCTGCAACGGATCACTATTCACATCAACGATGAAACTTTCCTAACTAATACATTTTTTTAAAACTTTAAAGTGTCTTTTTTGAGAAAAAATATATAATGATATTTTCCGCAATGGAATACTATTCACATCAACGACGAAAATATCCCTAGCTAATAGTTTAATTTTTTTGCAATATTATCAGTGAAAGACAAGAATCTGTCACTAATAATAAATTTTTATTACTATTTTATTTTAAAAATATATATTTTCTATCTTGTTCCAATCTTGCTTAAAACCAGTTCAAACCTCATCCAATCTTAATAATTTTATATCATCGAATGTTAATTAAATTAATTAAAAATATTAACAAAAACTAAATATCAATCAACAAAAGGCATAAGATATAATATTCAAGCATTTTTTTTTGGTCTAATACAATGTTCTCATCTAAAAAACCATCACATGCCCATCAACTCCTAATCATCGGGATCTCTAAAAACAAAAGCCATAAGATATATATGCATTATATAATAATAATAATAATAATAATAATAATAATAATAATAATTATATAATATCGTTTAAAAGTTGTAAACATTTGCTATACATAACTATTTTACATTTTCACCATTGAAACCACTAAGAGTTAGACGTTTTTGGCTTAAAACCCACACTTTTGCTAACCAATGATCCAAAATTGATTCTGTTTATTTCCACGAGTCACATTAAACCCCACGGACGTGTCGGTACCCCGTCTCGTCACTTGAATAGGTGTTTTACATTTTCACCTCTAAAATGCTAAGTGATAGATGTTTTTAGTTTAAAACCACACTTTTGCTAACTGGTGAACCAAAATCGATTTTGTTTGTTCCCATGAGTCACGTGGACCCCATAGATGCGCTGATACCATCGGCTCATCACTTAGATAGATCATTGTTAGGATGAGAAATGGGAAAGAGAATGAGAGAATAGAAAGTAATGCAAGAAGAAAGAGAACAAAATGTAAGACAGAAAGAAGGAAAAGAAAGGATGATCTGAATGTAGAATTTAAGGGAGAAAGAAAGCCACTTTTCGAGCAAGTGGGAAGCTCCAAAGATTTGAGTTGAAATGCCTAAAGATTCTCATTAATCAATGCTTTCTTACACTGGAATACAAGTTTTTATACTATAGGTTTCTTACTAGACAGTAGTAAGAAAATTAGTTACAAATACAACTGGTATAACCTCCCTAGCTAACTGTAACAAAAAAAATAACTACTCTGACTTCTCCAATCCGAGCTTAGAGTTAGGCGTAGAGGTTCTTAATATAGGCACTCCTCTTAAGTATAGGAACCAAATTAGTGTTAGGGACCTGATCAATGTTCCCCATCTCTTCACTTGTTGTCCCTTTATCCTCTTTCAATGTCCTACCATTGTCATTCTATACATCACCTCATCAATTTGTTTTGAATCATTCCCATCCTTTTGGAAAATCACCTTGTTCTCAAGGTGTAAGGATGGATAGCACTTTTAGAGTTTATAGAAGTGTTCCCAAGATGTTTCTTCAAGAAGAAATCCTTCTCATTGGACTAAAACTTGTAGGATTAGGTGACATATAAGAAAGATCTGTCTCTTAGCTAGTATAGCTTGTGGCACAATGATGGGCATATTGTTAATGCTTTCTAGTGGTAGAGAACTGATGGATGGTGTTGTAGATGATCCTGTGTAAGGTTTGAGATTGGAAATATGGAAGACAAGATGGATTCTACTATCTTTAGGAGGTTGAACTTTATAAGCCACCTTACTAATATGTTGAAGGACTTTGAAGGGACTATAATACCTTTTGCTCAATTTTTGTGAGCTCTGTGTGCTATAGAGGATTATTTGTAGGGTTGGAGTTTGATCAAGACCAAATCATTTTCTTGAAAAGACCAATCCTTCCTATGTTTATCTGCCCGAGCCTTCATTCTAGCCTGGGCTTATAGTAAGTTAGTTTTAAGTTGATGGAGTAACTATGTTCTAGAAGAAAGCTGGGTGTCCAGTGTTTCAATGTTAGAAGACTGTTTCATGTAATCCAGAATAGTAGGAGGGTTTCTCCTATATATAGCTTAGAATAGTGTCTTGCTTGCAGTAGAGTGATGACTGGTGTTGTACCAGTATTCTGCCTAGGGTAAGAATGTGTGCCACATCTTGGGGTTGTCATGTACCAATGCCTTGAGGTATTGCTCATGTCTATTAAGTTCTTCAGTCTGTCCATCAGTTTCAGGTTGGTGAGAAGAACTCATATTGAGTGTAGTGCCACTAAAGATAAACAGGTGTTGCCAGAAGTTGCGAAAGAATATGGAGTCCCTATTAGAAACTATAGACACAGGGAAACCATGGTGTTTAATAACAATTTGGAGAAAGATCTAAGCTACTATGGCAGCAATATTGATGTAGGTAATGCTACAAAGTGTGCAACTTTGGAGAGTCTATCAATGACCACTAAGATGATAGTGCACCCTTTTGATAATGGAAGCCCAGTGATGAAATCCATAGAGACCTCTTCCCAAATTTGATCTAGAATTGGTAAAGGCTGTAGCAAACCAGCAGACTTAGTTGTAGAATATTTAGTGGATTGACAAACCATGCAACTCTATACAAAGCTCTGGACATATTTTCTAATGTGGGGCCAAGAGAAGTTAGCTGACAGCCTCAAAAAGATCTCGAGTATACAAGAATGCCCTCCAATAGGTGTAGAATGGAATTTAATGATTAATAGTTGTCTTAACTCTAAAGTGGAACTAAGTCTTTGTTTGCCCTTGTGATATAATAACCCTTCTTTGTTAGTATATCCTACGTACAATGGAAAACCATCTTGGATTTCTTTGTGTATGTTAAGTAGCTCAAGGTCAGTGGTGTTCTCAAGTTTGAGTTGATCAAGTAGTGCAAAAGAAATAGTAGAAATAGCTAGTAAATGCCCTTTAGAATTGGTGTGAATTTTTCCAGGAGATATAGAAATCTTTGGAATTCTGGACAATGTATCAGTAACCTTATTGTCTTTACTAGGCCTGTAGACAATAGTGTAATCAAGCCCAAGCAATTTGTTTAAGTAATGGTGTTGTTTAAGTGTTTGAATCACCTGATTCATAAGATTTTTCAAACTTTTATGATCTATTTTGATAAGGAACTTTCTGCCTAACAAGATTGTCTCTATTTCATTACTGCTTCAGTGATGGCATGTAGTTCCTTAACATAAGTAGATATTGATCTCAACTTAAGGCCTATCTTTTTACTAAAAAAAAGCTAAAGGATGACCATTCTATGTAAGCACAGCTCCAATGTCCACCTTTGAAGTATCTGTCTCTATTTCACACTATTTATTGAAGTCAGGCAAAGCTAGGACAGGAGCTTGAGTCATGGTTGTCTTGAGGGCTATAAAAGAGTGGAAAGCTTCAAGACTTTATTGGAAGGCATCTTTTTTTAGAGATTAGTGAGAGGAGCAACAATAGTAGCATATTACTGGACAAATATTCTATAGTAACCACTGAAACCCAAAGAACCTCTCAATTTTTTAATGGTTGTGGGTACATGCCATTCAAGCATTGCTTGAATCTTATTGTTGTCAAGTTAGACCCCTTGAAATGTGTAACGACCTATCCCGGGTTGGCCACCCCCAAGACGGTGTCGTCACATTTTGAAATCTCAGTATGACACATATATGCAACAATTAAACAAAATAAACTAACAAGAATTTTTACTATAACCCTCAGCCCTCAACAGGGGAGGTACATCGATTTGATATAATTTAAACATAATATACAACTTAACATGCATGAATATTTACAAATAAATTTTTGTTTTTCATTTTCTCATTTGTTTGAGGATATTGACACGTACGTCGCTTACAACAAATCATTTCGTCTGACTTTCAACCCACCAGACTACTAGTCCTGTCTGCTACCTGAAATCATTGTATAATGAAGAGTGAGCTTCACAAGCTTAGTGAATTAAATTTACTAAAAGTATTCCAATTTCGTAAATAGTCCTTTAATATTTAATCTTTTATTTATCCTATAACTGGATAATAGCAAAAAGTCTAATATTTAAATAATTCTCATATTATCATATTTCTATGTCTTTTTCTCATTTTCTCACTGTAACTGTCTCTCTCTAGGAGACTCATCCACCTATAATTAAATTCACAAGAATATACCACACCTCATCATTTCAATAATGCAAGCAATAATTAAAACAGATGCAATGCATAAATGATTATGATGGGAACGTCTTCCCACCTGTCGACAGGTTATTATTATTTTAGACCGGCCCCTTTCCGGTTCTTTACAGCTTATCCCGGCTGTCACGAAATTTATTTCCAGCATATACCGGCTGTCACGGTGTCCTTATTATTTCCAGCATATACAGGCTGTTACGGTTGTTCCATTAGACCGGCCCTTTCCCGGTTCTTTCGGTTATCTTATTTAATGCATATGCATATGATCAACGATATGAAATATGCCTATGAACAGTAATATAACAATAACATACATAAAATATTTAAATTGACTACCATGATCATTCTCAATTTATTATTGAAATAAATTCCCCAAAAATTTTCTCCTCATATATCACATCTATTGATTAATCATAAATCATCAAGAATTTTACTTATCTCTTTTAGTATTAAATCAGATTATTATCTCACTAATTTCTTCTCCTCATATATCACATAAATTTATTTACCCAGACTTGTACCGAATTTTTATTTATCCCCTTTACTGTCAAATTAACTCATTATTCTAATAATGTTTCTTTTTACATAATAATTTTCTACGTGTCCAATATTTATATCATATCTATTGACCAAATATTTATCTACCACCAAAGCATACGCTAATAATTAAATTTAATATTATCACTAAATATTTGATTTTTATTTAGACTACTTAAAGTAAATCCAACTCACCACGTAGCATTTAAAGCTACCCGTGGATCACTTCCTTGCCTTTTTTATTCTTCTCCGAAACTTCCTCTGATTGCTGATCGTCAACACCTGACATAATATTTGTATTCAATTTCTAATTATTTCTTCATTTCTTCATAAACCACATCCTTTGAAAATTCTCACTTTGAATTTGGAGAAATTTCAAAAATGCTAAAAGTTCAAAAATAAACACTATGTTATTACCTTCTGCTTTTCTGATAGTTATTCGTGACTCTCTATGAAATTCCACAATAAACTGCTTCAAAATTTTGTTATTTCAACCTTTATTTGGATCCCCAAATATTTAAGGAAATAGAGAAATAGATAGAAAACTTACACGAAATTGGTTAAGTGTTAACTCTGTTTAAGTAAGTATATATATAAGCCAGATTGTTGTTGCCGACCTAAAAAAATCTTTGCAACTCATTATCACTTTTGAAACAATCAGCTCCTTGCTGTCTTACATGCAGCAAGGTAGCTCCCTCTTGGCGATAGGTGGCGACACCTGTTGTCAGATTTTTTTTTTTTTGATCTCCCTTTTGTTTTTTATCTTTTTTTTTTGTCTTTTTTTTACATTTTCTTACTTCTTCAAACTTCTGGGATGTTCACATCCCATATTATTTTATTTTATTTTATTTTTATTTTTTTTACAACTTATCTTTCTTCTTTTCTTTTTTTTCTTTTTCTTTTTTTACTGTTCATTAATTTTTTATTTAATTTAAATAATTTTTTTTCCAAAGAAATATTTTATTCAATTCCATATCCTTCACGTAAATATATTATTTTAATTTCATGTCATATTTATTAATTTACTTTTTTGCCCTTATTTTACAGATATGGGTATTACAAAATGACACCAAATGCCCCCGATATTTAATGGATTCTTTACAAAATTCACACTTCTTCTTGTTTTCAAAGAGCTGGTTAGTTGTCAAATATTCTAAGACTTGTTACAAGTGGTGATGATGTTATTCCAAGGAAGCATTGTAGATGAGTATATCATCAAAGAAGACAGTAAAGAGGAATTGGTAAGGCCAAAGGGCATGACCAATAAATCATAATGCTCTTCATGGGTTCTGAAAGCAGTCTTGTGGATGCCCTCTTCCTGGACTCTTATCTGGTGGTAACCAATCTATAAATCTATCTCGTAGAAGACTTTTGCACCATTCAATTCATCAAGTAACTCATCAATTGTACAGGTTGGGAATCTATCCTTAATAGTGACAGCATTGAGAGCCCTATAGTCAACACAAAACCTTAATAAGCCATTTTTCTTCTTAACCAACAACACTGGAGAAGAAAATGGGCTATGGCTATCCCTTATAATTTCATCGTGTAACATCTACTGTACCAATTTTTATATTTCTCCTATCTAAAAATGGGGATACTTGTAGGGCTTAACATTGACAGTTGTACTACCAAGAACAAGATGTATATGGTGGTTTAAAGGTCTTGAAGAGGGTAATTGAGTGGGGTTTGGAAAACAATATGGAATTTATGTAACAAGTTTTGAATACTATGGGGAATGTATGTGTCTTCTGTTTGTGAGGAATGATCTTCTAGAGTCAAATGGAAATAGGAGACTATACCATTATAGGCAGCCAGTTTTTGGAGCTATCTGGGTTAATAGGGTGTGGATGAAGGCAAGATTCACCTTGCAGATGCACTGTGTGGCCCTGCCACTCAAACTGCATAGTGAGGTCTTTATAATTGGTTAGAATAGGGCCTAATTGTTCTAACCACTAGATACCTAGAACTATATCTGCTCCTTGAATGAGAAGCACAAAAAGATCAATCACAAAAGCATGATGCTACAATGCTAAGGATACTGAAGAATAGACTTTGTCACAACACAAGTAGTCCCCATTAACCACATACACTTTAAAAAATCTTGATAGGAAAATTGGCAACCCCAACCTGAGTGCTACATCTTCTTGGATGAAGTTATGTGTGCTACCACCGTCTATTAAGATTTATAATGTAAAAACACCATGTTATCCAGTTAACCTATATGTTTTATGACTGAGTTGGCCTACTAGAGCATTCAAGCTAATTTCTGAAAGTAAATAAGACTCATCTTCTGTGTACTGAGGTGTGGTATCGTTTATACTATCAGAAATTATATCATCATCTTAATCATGTATTAAAGTCAAGAATTTACTCTTGCACTTATGACCTGGATGGTACTTCTCATCACAAGTGTAACAAAGACCCTTCTCCCTTCTAGTGTTTATTTTTGCAGGGCTTAATTTCTTGATCGGAAATTGTATGGTTGGTTGGTTTAGGACTGTTCTTGGTGGTGGTTTAATTGTGTTTAAAGGGGTGAGGTTTTGTCTAGGAAAAGAAAAATAAGAAAGCTAGATGCTGTAGTAATGGGCTAGGAAGGTTTGAGTGCTTGTTTGATGTCATTGTACTTACTTTCTTCCAATCTTACCATTGCCATTGCATGAATCACAAAAATGGGTTAGAGAAGAAACAACTCCCTTTTGAGTTATGATTTTAGGCTTGAAATGAATAGGCTTACAAGAAAAGAATAAGAGAGACCATATATATACCCTTGTAGCTAATGCCTCAAATTGTGCTTGGTAGTCAGCAACAGTTGTGATTTGGTGTAGCTTGGCTAAATTACCTTGAGAGTCTTCATATGTTATAGGACCAAGCCTCAACCTATGAGCTTTAAGAAAGGTTGTCCAAGAATAAATAAGGCCACCTTTATGCACTCATTGGAACCAAGAGAGGGCAGGGCCTTCCATCTGAAAGGAATAAACGAGTATTCTTTGATCAGAAGGTGTGTTGTGGTAATCAAAGAATTGCTCAGCCTTAAAGATCTACCCTTCTATCTTTGAGCCATCAAATCTTAGGAATTCTAGCCTGAAATTTTGAGAGGGTAAAATACAAAAGTACTTTCTTGATGCTGATTCAGATCACCATGTTCTTGTCTGAACTAAGAGTGTGCATGATCGTTGTTCTGACTTTGGTTGTCCCATCTCTGATCATGTGAAGCTATAAATGTCTTCAATGTTTGGTTTAATTCTGCAATTTGAGAATTTGAACTCTTCCTTAGTTCAAAAATTTCTTGATACTAAAAAGCCTAGAACTGTTAAAGATTATCTATCTTGGTTTGGAGAGTCTTCACATGTTCCTCCTCTATTTTGTTGTAGTTTCTAGTACCTTCTACCATGGCAATCGTACTGTTTGTGTTTTGAAAAAGAGAGGAAGGTGTGTGGTTAGTGGAGTAAAGGAAATTGAGGAAAGGAAAATGAAAGCACCAATGTTAGGATGAGAAATGGGAAAGAGAAAGAGAGAACAAAAAGTAATGCAAGAAGAATGAGAACAAAATGTAAGACAAAAAGAAAGAAAAAAAATAACGATCAAAATATAGAATTTAGGATAGAAAGAAAGCTACTTTCAGAGCAAGTGGTAAGCTCCAAATATTTTAGCTAAAATACCTCAAGATTATCATTAATTAATGTCTTCTTACAATGGAATACAAGTATTTACACTATAGGTTTCTTGTTGGATAATAATAAGGCAATATTTACAAATACAGCTGGCATAACCTCCTTAACTAATTGTAACAGAAAAATAACTGCTCTAACTTCTCCCATATGAGCTTAGAGTTAGGTGTAGAGGTTCTAAATCCCGACACTTCTCTTGAGTGTAAGAACCAGATCAATGTTAGGGACCTGAGTGTTCACCATCTCTTCTCTTGTTGTCCCTTTATCCTCTTTCAATGTCTTGCCTTTTTAATTTTGCACCTGTATCACCTCATCAATCTATTCTATATCAGTGTTTTACATTTTCATTTCTAAAACTGTTAAATGATAGACATTTTAGGCCTAAAACATACAATTTTTTTCTAGCCGGTGATTCAAAATGGATTTTGTTTATTCCCATGAGTCAAGTTCAACCCGATGGACATGCCAGTATCCCCACCTTATCACTTGGAAATTTGTTTTACATTTTCGCCCCTAAAACCGCTAAGTGATAGACGTTTTTGGCCTAAAACCCATACTTTTGCTAACTAATGATCCAAAATAGATTTTGTTTATTTCCACGAGTCACGTTGGATCCTACGGACGTGAATGTACCCCGGCTCATCACTTGGATAAGTTTTTTACATTCTTGCCCCTAAAATCAATAAGTGTTACATGTTTTGGCCTAAAACACACATTTTTGGTAATTAGTGATCCAAAATGAATCCCATTTGTTCCCACAAGCCACATTCATCCCCACGACAGAGTCTCACCGGCTTTTTAAACTTTCCAAAAAAATTTAAATGCCAAAATTACTTGTAAGATCAAATAATATTCAACTCATTCCAATCCATATACAAGATATATAACCTATTCACCAATTTACATTAACTCCTGTCATCTAAAAGAGACTAAAGCTAACTAATTTTATGGAGGTTTTCAATCTTTCTTAATTTTATCTCTCTATATATGTTTTATGCTTCTAATCTAATTTCAAGAGCCCTAATTAGGCTACTTAATTATTAAAAAAAAGCACTTAAATTATCAATACAAAGCCAACCTTCTTTAATTTTTCTTTTAAATTTATCAATTGGGCTAAATTAGCACACACATAGCAATAGTGGTGATGTTTAATTAATTCACTAGTGTCATAGTACATTACTCACTACCATTGATATTTTATGGCTATCTCTTTTCCATTTTTCATGTTCCAAATATTTAGAGCCAATTGGGTTATATGTGTCGTCAATAACCATTTCATAATTGACCATTTGATTTTGACACTTAGCATGTGACTTTATTTCTTCAATCAACAATTTTCAATTAACTAAAGTCAGTTTTATCTTTTATTTAACTCAAAACTGCAAATAATTTCTTATAACTTGACCCACTTTGATCTCTAATCATCATTATCAACGGCTTACTTAAGGTACATTACTTACTACCATTGATATTTTGTGTTAAGGTACATTACTTACTACCATTGATATTTTGTGGCTATCTATTTTTTTTTTTTTTCCATTTTTCATGTTCCAAATATTTAGAGCCAATTGGGTTACACTTGCCGTCAATAATCATTTCATATTTGGCTATTTAATTTTTACACGTAGTGTCGATACTCCGCCCTCGGTGGTTTTTGAAAAACAATTTCTAATAAAAAAATTATCTAAATAATTTTATTTAAGAAAAAAACTCGTTTTCCAATTTGGTGAAAATCTGAAAGCGCTGTTAATTTTAATGTAAAAATCGGGAGTCGCCACCAATCCACTTAATCCGATCTATTGGATGCCTTTAACTGAATTGATATTTAGTATTCATTTCCCCAAATTAATACCAAATATCAACCAAAGGGATCCCACCAACCAAATTTCATGGATCTAGAAGACCTATTCTGTGTGGGAAGGGAAGCATCCCATAACACCCATTAGTGACGGTTACTGTCGCATATTATCCTTTTAAAAATGAATGTCCAAATTGATGGCACATGTAATCACCTAATTTTATTTATATAAAACAACCATTTCTTTGCAAAATATGAATATTCAATTAAACTACAATTCAATCTCATCTAATATGCCTCGTAAAACTTCATACAAGCCCACTCAGAGAAAGAGAATTTTATACCTTGGTGGCACTCGATCAGGCCCATGTTGGGCAAAGCTACACTTCAAATTAAACCCAAAGAAAGCATTAGTACCAAATGGGCCTTAGGCCCACAAGGAAAGAAATATATATTGAGTACATACATGTGATGGTAATGTAGTGTATTTAATTTGTGTGATGTTCACACCTCATAATAGCAAGTGGAAAGAATAATGGATTAAATTTCAATAGGGCCTCAAGCCCTTCATCAAATGGTACATAATAGAATGGGTCATTCGGCCTCAAGCTCTCCATCACTTAACTTAATCTGCTGATCCTAAGACTTTTAGAGGAAGCCCAATTGATTAATTTACACCTCAAATTCGTTAGAACACACAGAAAACCAATTCATCAAATAATAATTTAAAGAGAATTCTCAAATTATGATCAAATTAAAAGTCTAAATCATAACACTCAAATGGTAGAAATTTAAAATAATCTTTCAAAAAGTTAACACAAGAAATTTTGTTTTTAAAGTGAAATGAATATAAGGCCTTACTTTAGGTCTATTGCTATGTGCAAACCCAATTACTAATCAAGGTGTATTGAGAGGGAGTTGGAAAGGTAGCGTGAAGGAGACAATGTATCAAAGAGTATCAATGACTGTTTACAAGCATAATCATACATGTTGATGTTCCTCATACTTAAGCATATCATTAGGAAGTTCTAACATGGTATATAAAGTTCTTGCTGTAGCATGAAGTTAATGGAAAAGATAAACATGATTCGAGGTCATCCACGGCCTACACATATCTAGATATGTACAACAAATTTACACAACTCTAGATATACGCAACTTTCATACAACACAAAAATAGTAGCACACATTCACAGTTCACACGCACACAAAATTTTTGGGTTATTATAAAATTTTCAAAAAAAAAAAAAAAAAAAAAACGAAAGGAACACATACCTTGGTAAAGCCCCTAGCTCAAAACCTACCATAGATTTAGTTACAACACTGATTCCATTTTCATACAATCATTAAAAAAAATCATTTCCTAACAAATTTCAAGCATATATGATTTCATAAAACATCATGATTTCACACTAAATCATTCAAACCTTTAATCTCATATCATTTCATTTAAATAAGCATACAAATCATGATTCTTAAAATTAATACCACCACACCTAACTTTAGGGAAAACTATTGCATCCACATGATTGCACGTTCCTAACCCACACTTTCCTTTAATTTAGATATAGGTGCTTGAGTTTTGTTGTTTCCTCTTGAAGCTCTCAAGAAAAATATGTTGAGTCTGACTATTGGAGATGATTGTAGCAAATCCTTTCTTCAATTATGGCTCAACACAATGATGGTTGAAAGAATTAAAATCCTCATTCTAGTGTTTCCATTGCGTTTAAATAAACCCAATATTATACCCACACCTGTGTTTAGAATTTCACTCAATTGCTTAAAATCTTATAATCTTACTAAGAGCACCGAAAATATTTCATAGAGAAAATAACTAAAGCTAAAAAGTTTAAAGCTCAGACATTCTTCTCTTTATTTCCTTGATTTTTTTTTTTGTATTTTTCTCCCTAATTCTCTGTGTTAAATTATGAACTCAATGGCCTTATTTATAGTGCTTAAGTGATAGGGTTGATTATGGATAGGACTCTAGGCGTGTGGATAAAAACAAATTTCTCTAGAGGTAATCAGATCACTATGAGCTTATCAATTGAGGTTAATGGATGAGATAAGGCTACTCAAAAATTTATCTGTGTTTTGAGGTGGTGTGTACACTAATTATCAATCTAAATTTTTGATTTGAGGTTTGTGTTGCCCTGCGCATATCTAGATAAGTGTAAGGATGCTCTATGTAACTCTAGATTTGTGTCAATGCCTAGATTTCTTTGCTCGTGTTATTCGTTCTTCCTAGGCGCCTAAAACTTATTGTTCTTTCTACCTTTTGTCTAGATTTATTTTTTTTTATTAACTTTGGTATATGCTTGTAGCCATAATTATCGAAATTCCTTGTCACAAATCACTTCTAAAGTCTTAATCATCTATATATTAGCTATTTTCATTAAGATTTAAGAGAAATGATATTTATCAATTAAATAGGTACAAAATGAAGTGTCTACAATTTAATAAAGGCATGAGATTTTTCTTAGGCTATGTGGGGTTTAAAAGAGAAATTTATTTTGCCAAAGGCTTTCATCTATTATAATGCTTGTACAATGATGCAACCTAGGCCTGCACAAAAATGGAAGTATAGAAAGAAATAGTAGTATTTGAAAGGGAAATTTAGGTGAATGAAGAAAGAAAGATTTATGCACTATAATCCTATTGGAGTCAAGACAATAGTGTAACGTTTATTTTTAAACTACTTACAGACCATACTAAAATGAAAGCAAGCAAACCAGTTTATATTCAAGCAATAAGAAACAACAATACATGGTTTACAATTAGCCAAACAAACAAATATGTGGACAACAACTGAAGCAATCAAGGGGAATGAGATTCAATAAATTGCCATATCCCAAATAGTGTTCACACTAATAAACATTGATCAAAACTTATTCAACAATTGTCTTATAGCAATATCCAACTCATACAAAAGTACATTACACACTTGAAATCAGAATATTAAACTGAGCTATGAGCATGCTCTCTGTGTGAGGTGAGACCATTCCTTACAAAACTTTTCAAAAAATTTGTAGAGAATAGATTCATCAGAGATGACCCTAAATGTTCATACCATATTCATGTTCAACATTCTAAAGGGAGTTTATAGTAACAAGTGCAAGATTATATAGACAATCTAGCCACAGAAACTCATAAGTTAGAACATAGTAGCATTTGAGTGTTCAAAACCACAAGATTTACATAAATGTGGAGAGCTCAAAAACTAACATTCATACAGGTGCACCGAGAGCATTTTTTTTAGGATTAGTCTAGTCATTCTTTAATCATACTAAGTCATATTCATATTCGTGGATCAATACATAGCTCACTTTAAAACTTTTTTTTTAGGATATAGCTTACTTAGTTTTAGAGGTGGAGGTTTCCTAAGAGTGTGCTAGAAATGTTATTATCTCAACATCATCATTAATAAAACTTCTAGAATTTTCCAATGTCATATATAAGCATAAACATATATCAAAAGAAAGAAAGAAAAAAGAATAGTTGCATACCACTGAATATTAGTATCCTTGTTCAATATGAAATGACTAAGTTAATTGTTTGTGAAGTATAGATTAGAAAAATGAAACAAATATGATAAATATTGCACCAATTAGTTGTGATTATAACTCTTGTCCTATGGATTTATGGTACTGAATATAATAATTTTAATTGTGTTACCCAAAATGATGATGCACTAAGCAAAATATCTCCATATCAGAAACATGTACAATACACAGAGATGATACAACTAACTCTTCTAAATTTCAATTTACAGGATTGAGGACTAGTAAACACTAGCTTTGATCTAGTGCTCCAATAAAACTGACTTTGTCTAACTTTGGGTAAAATGATCTAACTTCAGTGCTTATGTATTTCAATTGTATGCGAGCACGCAGAATCAGCAAAATGTGCTAGAAAAATTCTTTCCAACCAAATGTTAAGTCATGAAATAACATTGAGCTTTGAGTCAATAATAATATGAGTTGCACTCATTACTGAGATAATAGGAAACAGTAAAAGAGATAAAAAAAATTTAAGTTTCTATGCCTAAATTTTTAGAGCCTAGGTCAAAATAAGTGCATAACAAAACCTTTAGGTTAAAGCCTCTATCCTTTTGCACCATATTTCATGAGTTGAGGGGGTGCTTTTTTAGATACGAAACTTTACGGTGGCTTTTAACAAAAAATAACACCACCACTGGTCAGAAAATTGAATTTCTAGCAAATCTGGTATGTGTTTTACATTATTGAGTTTCCATTTTGTGCTGGTTTCCTATACAGTTTTCAGTTTGAAAAGAATAAAATAGTTTAATCGGTTTTTGCAAGATCTTGACATAGCTTCATTAATCTCTTTCCCTTTAACATCTCTTAAAAGCCAAAGTATCAAAATTGAATGAGAGGCGGTACAATGATCTATATCTCATGGCCAATCCTATTTGATTGGTAAGGTTATTTGCCGAAACTCCTTTAGCAAAGAAATTATGAAACGAACTATGTCTTTATTGTGGCATGTCAAACATGATGTGAGATCGAAGATCTTATGTTTGTCTTTAAGTTTAAAGACTTGATGGATAAAAACAAGTTTTAGATGGAGCTCCTTAGCTCTATGATGAGAATCTAGTGGTCCTTCATGACTTCGTGGGGGATGTTAGACCATCGGAGATAAAGTTTGATTTCTCGATGTTTTGGATCCAACTATGGGATATGCCTTTGTTTGGATATATGCTTGAAGATATGGTTATATCTATTGGTGGTGCAATTGGTAAGGTAGAAAAAGTTTATGTCCATAGGAATCGTTTCCAGTAGAGTACTTATATTAGGGTTTGGATCAAAGTGGATATTACTAAACCACTTATGTGTGGAGTCCCCGTGGCTCTTGAGGATGCTCCAAAAACGTGGGTACATTTTAAATATGAGAGGTTTCTCCATTTTTGTTACCATTGTGGTATTATCAGTCATATTGTTAAGGATTGTCCTTTGAGTTAGGAGTCGCAACGAATGGGAAAAGAGCTTTCTCTCCAATATGGTTCTTGGCTTTGAGCTATTTTCGGTGATGATAGGCTGCAATAGCCTAGTGTGGAGGGTAGTGAACAATGTTCTACCATGGATGGCTGGATTGCCAACAAGAGAAACTAGAATAGGAAAGAGAATACTGGCACCAATGGGTGTTTTAATGCTTCTGGTGACCAAAATTCAAATCCCATAATGGATATGGAAGGGAATATTGGCATTAATGATCCATTTTTTTGAAAAAGGAAAATTTGAATGGAATAAGGGCTAATAAAGGAGTCCATAATAAAAAATAAAATCTAGACAATAATGGGGATTTAGTGCTTTTGGTGAATAAAATTCAAATCTCTCTACGGTTATAGAAGGAAGTTTTGGCATTAATGATTTGAGTACCTTAAACAACAAAAATTTTAATGAGTCCCTGTAAAAATGGAAAGCAAGAGATGATGCCCATGAATGCAAAAATTTTGGGATTAATATATATGACGGTTATAAGGTGGTTAGTAAAGTGGGGGCCATAATTTCTCTAAGAATTAATTAGTTGCTAATCATAAAATGGTGCATGGTCGAAAAGGCAAGTCATTATCCCAAGAGACAATAAATGAATGCTTTCTTTTTTACGGTTATTTTGACGAGACTATTGAGGAATCAATAGATGGAGATTTTTGAGAACTTGACTCCTACATCTCGGGTTCATAAAGATAGTAGGGGTCACAAGGGCTTGTCCAAAACTTTGGGTAGTGGGGACCATAAATCTTTAGTGAAAGGCTTACGCAGTGGAGGTAGAATCGAGCTAGCAAAGGGTTCGGATAGTGAGGGCTATAAAGGGATAACAAAGGATATTTTTGGAATTTTTGTGGTGGTTGAAAGTGTGTAAAAAGGTAAGGGTAATCAAGTCTTTCCATCAAGCGATGATGATATCACTAAGGTTGATATTGAATCGAAACATTAGAAAAGGAAACACCATGACAATAATGATGAAAAGCTATTAGATCCGATTTCTCATTCCACTGACAAACGAAAGTTTGATTCTTTTGTTAGCAATAATGATTTGCATTCTAGTTGGAAATATAATGATAAAAGAGTTTGTACTTCCACTAGGGTTAATAGTAGTAAAGTAAGTGAGGCTATGGCAAAGTCCCACAACAAGAAATGAATTGTTTAAGTTGGAACTGTCGAAGAATCGGGAATACCTGAATAGTGAGAGAGTTACACGATGTTATGCGTAAAAATAATCCCTAAGTTTTATTTCAGATAGAAACTAGCTGATTAGTTGTCGTATTGAGAGTCTTCGTGTTAGTTTAGGTTTTAGTAATGCGTTGGGTACGTCTAAAGGAGGTTATAAAGGTGGATTGGCTTTGTTTTGTAAAATTATTAATCTCTCAATAAAAACCTTTTTCATATTACTATGTGACTTTTTATGTTGATGCTAATGTGCCTTGGTCTACTTGGTGAGGTACAAGGTTCTATGGTGATCTCAAGTGGGGCTGAAAAAAGGCAACATGGGATCTTTTGAGTTGGCTTCATGGTCAAAGTGATTTACCATGGGTTGTTTTTGGGGATTTTAATGAAATTATGTGGTCATATGAAAAGAAAGATGGTAATGCAAAGAGTGATGGGCAAATGTTGGTTTTCAGAAATGTCTTAACTGAGTGTGGTTTGAATGATATAGGGTTTAAGGGCTACTCTTTCACTAGGAGTAATAAATAAGAGGACGCAGCTTTTGTTGAAGAGAAACTTGATAAAGCTTTTTTCAACTTGTAAGAATTCGACCGTTTTGGTTTCACTACTTTAGCCCATGAACATATGGTTAATTCGAACTACTAGGCCATTAAGTTGAGTATAGTTGAGTATCCTTCTCCCTGGATTCTGGGTAGAAAATTCTTCAGGTTTAAAGCAATGTAGACCTAACATGAAGGGTGTGAGGAAGTGATCAAGCAATCTTGGATCCCAATAACGATGGGGGCTTCTGAGTTAGTATCTAAATTAGACGGCTTTGATCCAGTGGAATAAGCACTCTTTTGGCCACAATGCCACCAGGTTATGGAGCTTGAAAAATCACCTAAACATAGCTAAAAAGAATCCCTGCATATCAATAAGGCCGATTAGGCAGTTGGAGGGTGAAATCAAAGAATGTTTAGAGTAGTAAGAAGCAATGTGGAGGCAGCGATCACAAATATCTTAGTTGAAAGAAAGAGATAGGAATACTGTGTATTTCCATGCGAAAGCCACAATTAAGAGAAAAATGAATTTGATCCTCGTGTTGCAAGATGATCAAGGCCACTAGCAATCGGAGTAAGAGGATATTGAGAGAATTGTGGTGAATTATTTCACTAAAATTTATTCATCCCAATCATCTTTGTCATTTGATTTGGTTGTTGCACATTTACCTCCTTGTATCACTCCAGATATGAATGATGAGTTGTTGGCACCATTCAGTGAGTCGGAGGTATGTAAAGCACTTTTTCAAATGAACCCCATTAAGGCCTCGGTCCCAGATGGTATGCTTGATTTGTTTTATCAAAAATATTGGCATGTAGTGGATGATAATGTTGGTAATATGGTCCTTGATTTCCTTAACATTGATGTTATGCATACATCTTTTAATAGTACTTATATAGTGTTGATTCCTAAAACAAAACCACTTTAAAAAATGACTGAGTGCAGACTTAGTAGTTTGTGTAATGTAATTTATAAGGTGATTTCTACGGTTTTGATGAATCTTTTGAAGAGAGTTCTCCCCCATATCATTTCGAAGAGTCAAAGTGCATTTGTGCTAAGTAGGTTCATAATGGATAATGTCCAAATGGCCTTTGAATGCATGAACTATTTAAACTATAAGAAAAATGGCAAAGTACGGTCCGTGGCCTTAAAACTTGACATGAGTAAGGCATATGATAGGATTGAGTGGAGTTTTCTTCATGTTATAATGGCAAAAATGGGGTTCATAGATTGGTGGATTCAGTTAATAATATAGTGTGTATCATCTGTGACATATTCAGTCCTCCTCAATAGGGAGAAACAGGGATCTATTGTGCCCTCCAAAGGTTTTAGGCAAGGGGACTCTCATATTCTTATCTATTTCTTCTGTGTTGAGGGCCTCTTGACTCTTTTAAGAGCTACTAAGAATAGTGATGATATCTAGGGAATTTCTATTAGTCGAGGTGGTCCCCAGATCTCTTACATATTCTTTGCAGATGATAATTTATTATTATTGAGAGTTGCCTTAGTTGATCCGATAAATGTGATGAGGCTACTTTGTCTGTATGAAGTTGTGTCAAGGTAGAAGCTTAATGTGGAGAAGTCATATATTTTCTTTAGTCTCAATGTTTCTTGTGTTGATCATTTGGTAATACAAAATACTTTAGGTATTCAAGGTACTCAGTCTCATGATAAGTACTTGGGCCTCTCAGCTATGTTTGGTAGCTCCAAAAAGCAATTTTTTCAGTCTCTTAAGGAGAGAGTATGGAAGAAGGTGAATGGCTGGAATGAAAAAGTTCTAATAAAGGCAGGGAAAGAATTACTAATCAAAGTTGTGGTACAAGCTATCCAGACCTATGCGATGAGTTGTTTCGCGCTCTTTCAATCTCTATGTGATGAGCTTTCATCTATTATCCGTAATTTCTGGTGGGAATACAAAAAGAAGCAGAGGAAAATACCTTAGGTTAGCTGGTGTTATCTTTTTTTTCCTAAGAAAGAAGGGAGGTTGGGATTTCATGATCCCTATTTTTTGAATTTTGCCATGCTAGGAAAGCAAATATGGAGATTGTTGTGTAACAACGATTCTCTGATTTCTCGGGTTCGAAAGGCTAAGTATTATCCCAAATCTTCTTTATTAGAGGCCTAGCTTGGACAAAATCCCTTGTTTACTTAGCGAAGCTTATAGGGGGGCATGAAGGTGGTCGGGCAAAGGTTTAGGTGGAGGGTGGGTAATGGATCGTCAATGGCTATTTAGAAAGATAAGTGGTTATCTACTCCCACAACTTTCAAGGTAATATCACCCTTTAGTCCTGTGTACCTAGAAAACAAAGTAAGTGATCTTATTGATCCTATTACTAGGTCTTGGAATAGAACTTTAGTTAGAGAAATTTTTCTCCCTCTTAAAGCAAAGTTGATTTTACAGCTGCCTATTTTTAGTCGGCCCGATATTTTAATACGTAATTACACTAATTATGGCCATTACTCAGTAAATAACACCTACCATAGGTTGATGAGTGAGGACATCAGGGGGCTGAACAGTGAGGCTAGCTCATCGGTTAGTTCCTTAACCATCGGATGGAATACTATCTGGCAGTTGGAGGTGCCTAATCATATTAAGCATTTCCTATGGTGGTTAAGGCGTGATAGTATTCTAACAAAGGATAAGTTATGGCACCATAAGATTGTGGCCGACGCTTCTTGTCCATTGTGTGGGAATGAAAAAGAGTCATGGATTCATAGTTTTCTCCTCTAGGAGTTTGTGAAAAAGTTTGGCAACACTCGCCTTAGGCTATTCTCATTACCACACTGATACCTCTTTCTCCGCTTGTTTTTTTACTGGATTTGCTTGAACAAAAGGATTCTCAAGAAAGTGCTTCTTTGCTTTGGTTGATATGGTGCAATTGTAATGTTGTCATCTATGGTGATCGCCACATTAGTGTCGCAGCTCTAGTGTCACAAGCTAAATGTTATTGTGTGGATCACAAAGTGTTGGTGTCTTCTTCCCATATGGGATCATCTACTTGAAGTCTCAATGATCTAGTGGTTGTGGTGGAAGGATTGAGACTAACACTAATGTTTGATTTCACCCATGTCATGTTATAGTCCGATTCAAGCATTATTGTATCCGTTCTAACGTCTAGTTCTGTATGTTTATAGAGTTTTGGTTCTCTGATTGATGAGGCTAAGTATCATTTATCTCAATTCACAGTGGTTAAATGTTCTAATGTTCGTAAGCATGCTAACATTGTTTCATATGAGCTAGTTAGACTAGTGCGTTAAGTTTCTAATTACTATATTTTGACAAAGGAGACACTAAATTCTGTAACTTCTTTTGTCCACAAGGACATCTCTTTGATTCAATAATAAAGTCGGTGAATTCTATAAAAAAAAAATGTTACAATGATATGGTAGTGTAAATGTTCAATTATATCATTTTTCCAATTAGGATTTTATGATCAAATCAAAGTAATAACATGCACTTCACACAATCATTTAGAAATAATGAAGAACTAAGAAATACTATTTACAGAACCATCTATATATTCAAATTAGATTTCAATACCCAACTTAAGGTTCTCAATAGATAGAAAAATGTAATTAATAACTAAATTGCAATTTTTTTAAACAACTGACTACCAACAACTTTCTTCTAACTAGATCACCACCAATAAAAACTTTCTCAAATCCTAAAAGAAATAATTAGGATTAAACTCACCACCCATAGAGTCAAAGCAAGAAATATACAAATGACAATAAGCCATCTATAGGACAGTACTATAAACTCCATAGGATAAAAGATATAATCACAGTAGAATCAAAACAAAAGGTAACCAAACCACAACAAACCTTCATACAAAGACCATCTGACCAAGATTTAAAATCATGATCCAAACATAGCAAAAAGAAAAGTAACTAAATTAATGTCATTAACTAAATTGAGGAAGGATAATTAAAGATTACCTCATTTCGAGAGACCATTTCACCAATGCCATCAATAGTGTCAATAAAATTGTCAATAAAATTGTCTTCTGCATTAGCTTACCAATGGCATCTTGTTTGTTTCGCACGAGTCGTTTGCAATATAGTGTGTGCAAGTGCGAGGTCGAAACCATAAGGAATTGCGTCATGAAAATAGATTTTTATCTAAACTAAACCTATTTTAACCTAGTTTCGAATTTCGAACTGTGTCATGCAAAGAATATAAACTAACTAAATTGATTTAAAACAAATGGTAAAAGCACTAAGGTTTCTGAATCCACCCCACCAAATTAAAGCATATATTTTCATGATTTTGTTTCTACAACCGACAAGCAATTACATCCTATATATGTTATATATAAAAGTAATTTATCAAATAATTCCACAAATCCATCGATATACAAATCACAACGAATACCCTAATTAAATCAAATCATCCAATGTATCCGTTTACATTAGAATCACAATGGATATCCGATTTAATTTGAATGATTCGATGTATCTGTCAAATGAAACACATCGAACATCCAATTTGAACAATATATAAACAAAACAATTAATCATAAGAATTTACTCAAACAATTGAATTGAAATAGAACATCAATACAAAAATATCGGAATTGTACGAACATATATAAAAATATAATGCTAATCAATGGCGAGGCTTCATCTTCAACCTTAGATGAAGGTTTTAGCCTCTCATGATTATGAAAATAAATTTCACAATTAAAGTGCTAAACATTAAACTTTAAAACACAAAAGAAATAAATTAAAGTTGAAAATACATTGAGAGCGAAATTCCACTTATAACTCCTTTCTTTGTTTTTTCCTCTTTTTGTTTTTGCTGTGTGGTGCTTTCCTCCTTGATAGCAAAGTCTTCGACATCCACACACCCTTGAAGATGAAGTGAAATGGGCTTTTATAGTGAAACTCCATAAGTGCAATATGTTTCCAATCGATGTGGGATGTGAGATGTAGAATGTGTTTCCAACCGATGTGGGATGCGGGATGTAGAATGTGTATCCAATAGATGTGGGATGTGTGATGTGAGATTTAAACCTTCACATGCCATTCAAAACTTCTGCTCACATCTCTTTTATTTTAGCAGCTCATATACTCAAATAAAATCTTCATTTAAATGAGAGAAAAAGTCCCTAGATGATAAGCTGCTAAAATTTGGATCTTCTTTTTCTTCAAATCTGAAATAAAAGAGATGTGCTTTCTTAATCGTCTCTCTCTCAACATGGTGCGCTCTATCCTGGGCTTGGGCACTTGAGTGCTGTTGCACTTGATCGTAGGTCTCATGTGCTTGATCGCAACAGCAGATTCCAGTTTTTCCCTCTTTTGCTCTTTAAGCCGGATAATTCCATAATGCTCCAAAAACCTAGAAAAACACACTAAACACAGAAAGGAGATAAAATATGATAAAATAGCACAAATTAAGAGTTTAACGAATATAAATTAAGGGGCATAAATATGAATATTTAAGCACCTATCACACCCCCAAACTTACATGTTGCTAGTCCCTTAGCAATACGAAACTAAAAGCTAAATGAAAAACAAAGAACACAAAGATAAATCCATCTTTCATGGTATCAAAAAATTTAGGTATCACACAAAACCATGATATTCGTCTATGAGAAAGCTTAAAAATATAAACCCATCTTCGCAATGAATAGAAATGTTAAAATCTAATTACTTACAAAAGGCAGGCTAAGATATCACAAGCTCAAATCAGTGTAAAGTGAACTAGCACATAAATACGAAGCTTCCAAATAATTCCAATGTGCAATGTCTCCATGTCTCAAGATTCACAGAATTTCCCATCAGAATGAACAATCAATGGCATAGTTTTATTTTCTTCTTTATTTTGTTTTATTTTCTTCTTTATTTTATTGTGAGGCTCTGCCATGTTTAGTTCCGTTAAGCTTTTTTTATTGACTCATGTAGCGAGTGTTGAGTTAATGACTCCCAAACCATATGGTTTTAGGGCATTAGGTGTAAAGACACCTCTAAGGACTTATTAACTCTAGTAAAAAAGGCTACGAAACTAAATTGGATTTAATGCAACCAATTAAAATTCCCACCTTTTGACGTGAACACTCACTGTTTACTGAGGCAAGAGGTCCAGTTACTCGGTGGAAAGTTTATCAATGATGAGCATTTTTCTCTTTTTGTGCAAAAATTTTTTTTATGCCAAAGTATCCATACAATAAGTCATCTGGAATTAGCTAAGCCATGGAAACATACACATTAAAATCATATATCATACCTCACACAATTATATGCTAATGTGCTAGTGTCAGATTATATCAAACATGTGAATTCTCAAATACCTAAAGCAAGTAACTAAACTTTAAAACTCTATCATCAGATCATGTGTTCAAGATTTTAAGCTTTCCAATGAAATCACATCATAATATTTGTTCATATCACCCAAAATTTCAAAACAACTTGAGCATGCATTTATCTTCTCTTTAAAATGAATAAGAAAGAGAAAAAAAAGAAAAAAAACAACAACAACAACAAAAAACTAGGACAAAGTGTGTAATGTGTCTCCCATACCCTCAAACTTAAATTATGCATTGTCTCCAATGTGTGAATAATATGGAAAGAGATGACCTAGGAGATGGAGAACTAGCTAGACTGGCATGGCTCATAGCATACTCCCAAACTTGAACTAAAGTACGCATTGTCCCTGAAAAATAAATACTAAAGTAATACTAGAAAACAAAAAAAAATACTAGAAATAAACAGTAACAATAAATATGAAAAATAATAAAAACATAAAGGATATGTTGTGGGGTGCCTCCCATTAGCGTTAAATTTTACGTCTTCAGCCATACTCTCCATAGTAGACAACAATCACTCTGGGTAACTAGGATCCTCCAACAATGTCATCTCAATCTCCGGACTCCTCAACTCCAAGAATGGTTTTAGACTCTGTCTATTCACCTTGAAAGTGTTACCATTCTTTGGATCCTCAATCTCAATGGCCCCATGAGGAAAAACCGACCGAATAATAAATGGGTCTGTCCATCGAGATTTGAGCTTGACTGGAAAAATATGCAAGTGTGAATTGTAAAGAAGAACTTTTTGACCAGGCTCAAAAGATCGTCTCAAAATGTTTTGGTCATGAGCCTTCTTCATTTGTGCCTTGTACAACCGCGCACAATCATATGCATCATTCTGCAGCTCCTCTAATTCATTGAGTTGGAGCTTCCTTTGTGAGTCAACCTTCGAAAGATTGAAGTTCAGCTGCTTGATAGCCCAATACGCTCTATGCTCTAATTCCACTAGAAGGTGACATTCTTTTCCATACACAAGATGATATGAAGACATGCCAATTGGTGTTTTGAATGCTGTCCAATATGCCCACAGTGCATCATTCAATCACAGAGACCAATCT
This sequence comes from Bretschneidera sinensis, assembly GCA_023935145.1. NCBI lineage: Eukaryota > Viridiplantae > Streptophyta > Magnoliopsida > Brassicales > Akaniaceae > Bretschneidera > Bretschneidera sinensis. Next base: position 73,192,997 of record CM043700.1, on the reverse strand, counting down.
TTTCTATTAGGGTTCACAGTCTTCTCCAAAATGTGCTTGATCTCGCGATTAGAAATTTTCACTTGTCCACTCGTCTGTGGGCGATACAAGGTGGAAACCTTATGTGTGATGAAATAATTCTTCATTAACTGCTCAAAAATCCGGTTACAAAAGTGCTTACCTCCATTACTTGTGATTGCTCGAGGCGTACCAAATGAGCAAAGATAGTGTCCTTCAAACACTAGACCATAATTTTGTGGTCATTGGTCTTGCATGCAACGGCCTCCACCCATTTGGACAAATAATCAACAGCAACCAGAATGCACAGATAGCCAAAGGAGTTTGGGAAAGGTCTCATACAATTAATGCCCCACACGTCAAAAATCTCAACAATCAGAATGAGGTTGAGGTGCATCATATTCCTCTTAGAAATACTCCCTAGCTTTTGGCAACGCTCACAAAATGCACAGTAGGTGTGAGAGTCTCGGAACAGGGTAGGCCAACAGAATCCACACTACAAAATCTTTGCAGCGGTCTTCTTAGCACTGAAATGGCCTCCATAAGCATGATCATAACAAAAGGAGATGACATTAGATTGGTCATGCTCAGGAATACACCTTCTAATGATCTAATCGGGACAATACTTGAACAAGTAAGGATCATCCCAGAAAAAATGATTTACTATGGCCAAAAACTTGAACTTATCCTGTCGCCCCCAATGTAAAGGCATTTGACTTGTGACAAGATAGTTCACTATATCAGCAAACCATGGTGCGGGATTGTGAGCAATGTGCATCAATTGCTCATCAAGAAAGGTCTCAAAAATGGGATTGGCAGCCTCAGTGAAATCCACTATCAACCTAGACAAATGGTCCACCACCACATTTTCAAAACCTTTCTTATCCCGAATCTTTATGTCGAACTCCTGAAGTAACAAGATCCATCGGATAAGACGAGATTTAACATCCTTTTTGGAGAAAAGATACTTCAATCCTTCATGATCTGAGTAGATAATGACTTTCGGTCCTAACAAGTAGGATCTGAACTTGTCAAATGCAAAAACGATTGTTAGCAACTCCTTCTCAGTGGTAGAGTAATTGAGTTATGCATCGTTTAGAGTTCTGCTTGCATAGTAGATGACATGGGGGAGTTTATCAACATGCTGCCCCAAAACAACTCCAACTGCATAATCTGATGTGTCACACATAATCTCAAAAGGTACACCCTAGTTGGGTGGCTGAATAATGGGTGTGGATGTCAGAATCTTCTTCAGATCCCCAAATGCTTTCTTACAATCCTCATCAAATACAAATGGGGCATCCTTCAACAACAACTTGCACAAAGGCCTGGCAGTCTTGCTGAAATCCTGGATAAATAGCCTGTAGAAGCTTGCATGGCCCATAAAAGAACAAACCTTCTTCACCGTACATGGGGGTAGAAGGTTGAAAATTAGGTCCACCTTCGCTTTGTCGACCTTAATCCCCCGATGAGATATGACATGCCCCAGTACAATACCTTGCTTGACAAATGAGACGGTATAAAATGGCACTTCTCCCAATTAAGCACCAGGTTCTTCTCCTTACACCGCACTAAGACCAAAATGAGACGGTGTAGACACTCCTCAAATGATAAACTGAACACAGAGAAGTCATCCATGAAAATCTCTAAGAAACACTCTACCATGTCAGAGAATATTCTGACCATGTACCACTAAAAAGTAACGGGTGCATTGCATAACCCAAAAAGCATGCGATGGTAGGTGAATGTCCTTAAAGGATAGGTAAATGTCGTCTTCTCTTGATCTTCGAGGTCCACAGGGACCTGATTATATCCAGAATAACCATCCAAGAAGCAATAGTAATCGTACCTAGCCAAGTGCTCCACCATCTGATCAATAAATGGGAGTGAAAAATGATCATTCCTTGTGGCAGCATTTAACTTACGGTAGTCTATACATACTCTCCATCCTGACTGAACACGAGTTAGTACCAACTCGTCATCCATATTCTTCACTACCGTCAATCTAGCCTGCTTGGACATAACATGAATTGGGCTCACCAACTTGCTATCAGAGATTGGATAAATGATTCATACATCCAACAACTTTATCACTTCAGTTCTCACAACCTCTTGCATAGCTAGGTTGAGCCTTCTCTGTGACTCCTTCAATGACTTGGCATTCTCCTCCAAATGTATATTGTGCATAACCACCGAGGGGCTGATCCCTTTGATATCCTCAATAGTCCAACCGATAGCTTCTTTGTGCTCTCTTAAAACGTCCAATAATTTATCCTCTTGAGCATCAACTAAATATGAAGCTATAATCGTAGGAAAAGAATCTGCTGGACCTAGGAACTTATACTTAAGATTGTCTGGTAAAGGCTCAAGTTCTTTCTTGGGGGGCTTAGGTGTTGCAGTCTCCTCCATCTCACTGCTCTCCCGAGGAGCAGACTCCAAAATGGCATTCGCTTGCTCAAGTAACTTATCCAAATCAAAATCCTCTCCAAACTGAGCAAAGAATGTCTCCAGGGGGTCCTCAATGCTTGATTTATCCACAGTCTCCTCAATAATCTCCTCTATCAAGTATACATTTCTCACTTCATCATATTCCAGTGGTTGCTTACTGATATCAAAGATATTCAGCTCCACTGTCATATTTCTGAAGGAAATCTTCATCACCCCTGTCCTACAATTTATCAGGGCATTAGCCGTGGCTACGAATAGTTGCCCTAGAATCACCGGTATCTAAATCCCCACATTCTAAACCGGCTCTGTGTCAAGCACAATAAAATCCACGGGGAAATAAAACTTATCCAACTTTATCAAAACATCCTCAATTATTCCCCGTGGTATCTTCACTGACCTGTTAGCTAATTGAAGCGTCATGGATATGGGCTTCAATTCTCCTAACCCTAACTGCAAATAGATTGAGTAGGGTAGAAGATTCACACTCGCTCCTAGATCCAAAAGAGCCCTCTCAATCTGACTGACTCCTATGAGCTAACCTGCTCGGTTAAAAACACCTTCTTCGAGATATTTGTCCCCCTCTTGACAGTGATCAAGTGCTTTAAGAACTTGACATATGACGACACTTGCTAGATGACGTCCAAAAATAGGATATTGATTTGGACTTGCTTGAACACCTCCAAAATGTCCTCAAACTTCCCTCCTTTCTTGGGCACTTATAATCCATTAAGAAACTTCAGGTTTAGCCTATAAAATAGGATGAAATAACACAAACTAAGAGCTTAACAAATATAAATTAAGGGGCTTAAATATGAATATTTAAGCACTTATCAACTATAAAAAGTCACCATCTTGTAATGATTTGAAATGGATTTTGTCATCCATTAAGCAACTTCAGGTTTAGCCTATAAATTAATAATTGAGAGTTAATTTTTTTTCTTCGAAATAAACTAACCTATAACCTTTACGAAACTAATCAATTACTAATACAAATATTTAAAACCTACCTCAATTAACTTCTACCAGACTTTAGGCTTAACACTCAACATCTTGGTATTTGGGCTTGTTGGGATTTTACCTCTAAAAATCCACCTACTCGAAATTTAAGCAAAAAATATAACCATAACAATTAAATAGGTAAAACAAACAAATATCAAGAACACAAAAATTTAATGTGGTTCAACAATCTTTTTGCCTACGTCCACCAACAAACTCACTGCTTTATTAATCTTTAATTACAACTTTAGGAAGAGTAAAGTTGTTAAAATCTCACTACTACACAACAAAAAAGCTCCAATACAACTAAAGCTCTTAACCTAGCTCTAGTTTTAAGTGCTCTCTCTACTTGACAACCCAAAACCCCAATACACTTAAAGCTCTCATCTTAGCTTTAGTAGTAAACCCCTCTGATTTACAATATATATTGGAATTATAAGTGTGCCTCTAACCTTCTCTTGGACTCCTTTTACATAGAGGATATTTTCTTAATACTATTAGAAAAAGAATAACAACATCATAGTAGACTACTATTACTTCTTGTATAAGCAACAATTTAAAAGGAAACTACTACCACTCCTACTAGAACATGCACCTATAAAATAGGAAACTACTTTTCCCAAACCAAGTAGAAGTCTTTCTTGTGGAATTTGACCTAAAATCCTAACAAAACTCCACTTTGGCTCAAATTTTTCACCTCATCATCAAATTTGACTTTTTTCTTTGGTTGGTGTGATTCTTCCTTTTGGTCTTCCCACCTCATCCGCTTACCTTTCGAAACAACCATCATCTTATTCAACATATACAAGCTCTCTTCATTCATGATATCTCTCATCACTACCTTTGAACCATCAAGAACTTGCATCTCATCATCCTCATTAGCCTTTCTATTATCACTATTTTTCATTCTACTCAACTACTCCAGGTCCTTCATCGTGGCTTTGCTTTGCAATTGTATGTGTTCCTCTTTCTCATTGTAGATGCACTCCTTAGTTGAAAAATCTAGAGACTTGGGTATTGATCTTTCCTCTTGCATCCTTGAAGTGTTCCACTCCCTTATTTTATTTGACTCATCTCTTGATATAATAATGAAAAATTCTTTATGCTCGAACATATTTGGTATCTTCATCTTACCTCTCTAGAGGTACCGTGAGAACCTTCCAATCCATCCAAACTTCCTTTCCCACCATTAACATCGTGACTATGTCATCTTCTTCTGGTGGCAAGTGCTTGGTCTCTATCAATATACTACTAAAAAAATTAATGATAACGGAATTGAAAACCTAATATTCATTATATCTTTTTCCATCTTCAATTCATTAAATAGCTCAATATTAAGTATGCCTACTTTTTGTGTTTTTTTGCCAACGAAACCACAACTCTGATACCATTTGTTGGGATTTTACCTCTAAAAATCCATCTACTCAAATTTTAGGCAAAAAACACAACCACAACAATTAAATGGGCAAAACAAACAAACATCAAGAATACAACAATTTAATGTGGTTCGGCAACTTCTTTGCCTATGTCCACCAACAAACGCATTGCTTTATTAATCTTCAATTACAACTTTAGGAAGAGCAAAGTTGTTAAACTCTCACTAATTCACAATACAAAAGCCCCAATACAACCAAAGCTCTCAACCTAGCTCTAGTTGTAAATGCTCTCTCTACTTGACAACTCAAAACCCCAATACACTCAAAGCTCTCATCCTAACTTTTGTAGTAAACCCCTCTAATATACAATGTATATTGGAATTATGAGTGTGTCTCTAACCTTCTCTAGGGCCCCTTTATATAGAAGATATTTTCCTAATACTATTACAAATATACCAACAACATCATAGAAGACTACTACTACTACTTGTACAAGCAACAATCTAATTGGAAACTACCACTACTACTCCGACTAGAACAAGCTACTACAAAATAGAAAATCACTTTTCTTGAACCAATTAGAAGTCTTCCTTGTGGGATTTGAGCCAAAATCCTAACATGGCTCCAAGAAAATCCACTTAATCCTTTCTTGAACAAATCAAAACACTTTTCAAATTTTGCTTTCAAAGTCTTCCACCTATTTTTCACCTTATCCTTATATAATTGTATGTCAACTTTTTCTTTCAACTCATCCAATAAATTCTCATAAGCTTTTGATGTGAAAACTCTGTTTACTCTATTACCTATGTTATGTTGATGCAAGAAAGCATCAATAAGAGCATCATCCATAGTAGGTGTCCAAGTAACACAATCATCATTAGGGAAAATGGAGGGTAATACTAACCAAAACACGAAGAACAGATTCCATATAAAGAGATTGCCATCGAGATGTTCATTCTTTGTTAAGATTTGAGAGAAAGTTATATGTCATGAGCTGGGGCGGAGTTATGTCCCCAAAATTCAATTTTTTTAGTAGGTATGGATATTTTAAAACTCTAGTACAATACACAAAGAGTCTGCCCCAATTGAAATAAAAAATTTTGGTCAGCTCAGGTCTAAAACATTGGTTTTAGACCCGCTAAAAACTTCACTGTTAATTTTAAGGAGCTTCATTGGTAACATCAATATAGGTGTGGCACCCAAAAAATAACATTATCAGTAAAACTCCTCAAAATTACCAGTAAAGTTTCTAATGGGTCAAAAACTTAAGTTATAAACCCGAGCCAGCCAAGTATTTCTCCAACTAAAAGGCTCTTTTCTCCCAACAAAAAGCTGACCATAATATCCACTCAATAAAAGAAAAATACTCTTTACTTTCCTTTATTAGTTAAATTTAAAATAAATTAGTAGTATAGAAGAGACTCACAATAAAATATTAAAAAAAAAAAACTTAAGTGTGGAGTGTGTAAGTTATCCCAATCCCATAAAATCTATTTTAATTGTCTTACTTTAGGCTTTGTTACAAAACAAACAATACTCTTTGAATGAATTTTGAAGAGTAATTATTATGCTTTGGGTTTTCTTTTATTTACGCCAAACTCTATTTAATTGGATCTAATTCTAGATATTTATTTTTTTCCTCTTTTCATCTCATATAATTATTTCTTCCTTTTTTTTTAAATAATGTTAACAATTTTCATACTGCTTAAATATGTGATATATCTTAATGTTACTTGTTTCTATTGGATAAAGTATGTTTTCTTTTTAAAATGGGAGAACTGCACTTTTTCTCTGTGTGTAGCTCATAAGCTCAATGAGTCTCTTTTTGAAAGAACAAGAACGTCATTTTTTAAAGTTAAAATTTAGTCTAACTTTTTTTTTCACGTTTTCAATTTTCTCAAAACACTATTCGCCCCACCAAATTAAAATTTCTTGCTTCTCTCTTGGTCGTGAGATTTGAGAGATCAGAGAGAATTAAGATAAACAAAGTCTATTTATATACTAGCATCTCAATGCGCGCTAACGCGCATATTGATCTACTCTTCTATCATATTAAACGAAATATGAGATTAACAGGAAAAAAAAATTTAATCTTATGACCATGCGTGTGCGCGAGTTAAATAGCATTGCTAGCATCTTCCTCTGCATTTTATAGCATTCTATTTTTTGGTTTGTAAAACACAGGAATATGCTAGCAGTTTAATTTAACGCGCGCACATGTATGGTCATAAGATTAAAAGTATGGTTGAGCAAAATACACATTCGACCAGCAACAATAAACTTTTACAAGATTGAGACATCAAAGCTATTTTTATTTGAATCACAACATGATCTTAAGAGGACATAAAACAAACATATGGGAGCACACCCGTGAGAACTAACAGTCAGCATTAACAGCTTTTACAGAAGCCCAGAAAAGAAATTGCAAAATCCATAATAAAATCATAGTACTTAATGAAGACCAAAAACCAAAAAGAAAGAGCCAAATATCATGAACAAAAGAATTTTAAATCACTCAAGATTCAATAAAAATAAAGCTTATGCATCAATTACATTCATTAACAAAATGATAGTCTGTATAAATTAACAATAATAATTATGACAATAACTTAAAGATTTTTTATGTATAGAAGTAGAAGAGAGGGGATAAGTTACTTCTTGCCCTTTGAAAGTTTTCATCCATAGTCCGTTGTACGGCGTCGGCTCGTGGGAGCTGAGGCGGATCATCAAGAAAAAAAAAAGAATTGTAAAGAAGAAATGCAGATGGAAATTCTAAGGTGATGATTGGCTTGGCTTCGGCTTCTTGAATGCTTCTCCGCAAGATCTAACTTGGAAAAGAAATGGGAAAAACCCTAGAATAAGAAGAAATCAAGGTCCCTACATATATCTTGGTGTAGTCAGCCTCTTGCACCCACTTAAGAAATTGAAAAATCAACTGCTCCTCCAGCCAATTAACCCATGGAGAGGGGAAAAAAACAGGGAAAGGGGAAGATGATGGCCAATGGCTTGAACATAGAAAGGTCCAGCCTTCCTCAGGCACCATGAACATAAGCTGAGATGAAACACAAAAGTAGCAAATGCTTGCATGTTGCAGAACAAAATCCTAAGGTTCATCACCTATAAATAGCATAACAACTTTAATGAATATTTTTTTCAGGGTCACTTGTAATATATCAGACCATTAATTGAGGACTAAAGTAAAGAGTTAGATTCACTACATTAAAATTTTCTTTAAAGGATCATGAATTCTAGAATTTGAACAGAAGATAAGGCTAATTACTATATGCTTACTAGGTATAAAACAACAACAAATCCCATATCATGTTTTAAGGTTTAACCTCCAGGCACTTTGGTGTTTAACTGCAATCAGAGAAAAAGAAGCAGACAGAAAGGTTATAAAGAAGGAATGGCAAAACAATATGATCAGCGCTGCTGGAAATCTTTTCAGAATTGATGCCCGACAAAATCCCAGATGATAAAATGTCATTACTTATTTTTTTGATTAATTTTAAGATCATAAAAGGGAACTGAAGGCTCTAACTTGCACAATATATCATGCTGAATCCAGAAAAGCTTGAACTGCTAAGAAAATTCCTCCAATAATCCAGTTCAATTGAGGTGAGAGAGGATGAAGAAGATCAGGATTTGGAATAGCAACTTAACTTGGTTGCTTGTTCTTCTTCAATCAAGCTTTTCATCCTACACCACCCATCTGAGACAGTGAAGCTTCAAAAATTAAACAGAAACATAAATAATATATTTATAGCATTATCACCATTTTATTAGTGGTCTGCTACATTTCTTCAAAATTGCAACAGAAGCAAACTTAATGATGGGCAATCATATGAAATTTCCATGAAAATGGAATAAATTCACATCAGCTCTTATCATTTCCTCAATAAAATTAATCAATCCATGCATTTTGCAGGATTTGATGATGAATTGCATGATAAAGTCAATAATCAAGGGGCCACTGCACTGTATCACCATTGCATGATACAATTACATTAATGGCCTGATAAATGGGGCCATTGCACAATGATGTTCATTTTTAATATGAAGTTAATCAAAATTGATTAGGACAAAAACCTGAGAATTATGGCAAGTATGAAGTTAAAAGATGGAATAAGGTTAAGCATGGTCGTGGCGAGCGCAGGAAGGCTGTAATCTATACCAATATATGCACATATATGTGTAGAAAATCTGCATGAAAAACAATGCAAATTTATTAATGCAAAAAAGAAAAGGATCAAAAATCTCAAATTGAATCTAAGTGCAAGTGCATAGAGAAAATTGTTACAAACCCAATAAGGGCAAGGAAGAAAAATCTATAGAGTATGGATAAGGTGAGTGGAGGACAGTCTTATATACCAAACCCAAAAATATTCTAAAAGATACAAACCCATTAAGATAACAATAGTTTGAAACAACCTCAAAGCAATAATAGTTGACCTCAAATGGCCATGTCAGTTACGAACAACTCTAAGCAAAGCACATCCTATTTATATGAGAAACTGATAGCGAATAGAGAGAAATTAATTCATCAAATACCAATGCCATAAATAATTTCACGAATTTTGAAAATGAAATCTTAGCCCACAAATCCGGAATTGAATTGTAAATATGATATTGTGTTTTATTAGAAATCATTAAAAAAAAAAAAAAAACTTTATAGAGAACCCGATTCATTTAGAACCCAATCACATAATAATCTTAAAAGACAGACCTGTTAAGGGTGTTGCCTTGAATGCTTGCCAAGCCTGGATGTCATATCCACTAATATAAGCATCAGCCACCGCTGCAATTCCTGGTATCAATGGCGTAGCATGATGTAGATTTTACAATGATATACCAATCTTGAAATTCAAAAATTCATGAGAAAATGGAAGGGGCCTGTGCATTTGATAGTGGCATGGCCTGGTTCTTGAACATCCTGAGTAAGTCAAGCAAAATTACACAATTAGATTTGATTTATATCTGAATAAACATGTATATAAGTATATATATACACAAAGATATGCATACAATATAAATGTGTATATGACCAAACCCTCGTCCAAGTAAGACACCCACACGCCGATTGTAGCATCACCAATAAAGCAATGACACGTGTCCAACCTCCACAGCTTGGTAAAACACACGCATCCGCCACGTCAAAGTGTGATTAGCGGACCTAACCCCCTCCGAACACGCGACACTCTTGACACACTCAACACTCTGAACACGCGATTAAGATTTACCTCTGAAACCCGGGATCATAGGAGCAGACCCATGCCTTCCCCACGTGGGTGACCTCCCCTCGGGAGCTATAAATATCCAGAGGTAAGTAAGTCTAAGCCAAGAACACTCTACATTCTATGATCTGTACTACTCCACTTAAAAATTAATCCTCGGCCTCGGCCTGACTAGAACGTCAAAGCGCCCTCGGAGGTCTCCCCCTCCCTTACTTCCGAGGGTCTTTTAGTTCACCTCTGTTACTTGTTCAGGGCCACGTCAGCACAAGGCCCACGTCAGCACTGACAAATTTGTGGCATCAATAGATTGGCGTCGTCCGTGAGAAACCACAATCTTTCGCTATAGTAAAGGTGAAGAAGTATAAAAGAACTTATCTGTTGCGATGCCGCTAAGAAGCAGCACAAGAAAGACCAACAAGGGAGCTCCAACGGCGTGCTCTGCTCCTATCCGAGGTAGCGCCCACAACCAGCAATGTAGGCCCAGATTCCCTGCAATCCCTAAGCATGCAATCCCCGGATCGAGCAGATGGCTCCCTATCAGAGACCAGCGCCCTCATCTCTTCGGGACCAACTCTCCTGATTACGAGGAAGCGGTCGCGCATCCTCAGGCTGCCCCTGTGACTCAAGCCCAATTCCAAGAACTCTCCTGAATGATAGCTGACTTGGCGGCCCAAGTCCGAGGCGCAGACCAGCAACCTTCCTTTTCTCCCCATCAAGCTCCTAAGCCAATGAAATCATCCGATAGAGATGATTCGACCTACAACCAACCCATTACTGAGACCTTGCTGCGTTGCAGCTGGTCCAATGAAAGCTCCTATTCCAAGAGCAACTTCAACCTAGACAGATGATTTGAGGAGATGTAATAAAAAATAGACTTGGCTCTAAAGCATAGAAGTCTCAGTATCCTGGATGAGCTTAGTATCCAAGAACCCTCGTTCACAAAAGACGTCCTCGAGACCCCACTCCCCTTTAACTTCAGAATGCCATAAGTCAGGATGTACGACGGTTTAGAGGACCCTCTAGAACATTTACAGCATTATAAGACAACTATAATGCTGCACCGACATTCTGACCCTATAATGTGTCGTGTCTTCCCCTTGACTCTTGAAAAGGCCACAGGCACGTGGTATTCGCGTCTGAGGCCGGGAAGCATTAAAAATTTCAGAGAGCTTCGTTATGCCTTTGCTTCACACTTCCTCAGTAGCAAGGGACCAAAGAAGACCTTAGAAAGCCTGTTCAACATTATCCAACATCGTGGAGAGAGGCTCTGAGCCTACATATCCAGGTTCAATACAGCTGCATGGGAAATCCCTGACCTTGACACACATGTCCAAATGATAGAATTCAAGAATTGGCTGAGGTCTGGGATCTTCAGCTCCAAGCTTACCCGACACCCACCCAAGAACATGAATGAGGTTTTGGCTCGAGTAGAGAAGTATATGTTGGCAGAAGATGACCAGGCATTCAGGAGAGAAAGAGAAGGAGAAACAAAGAAGAAAAGAAAGGATGTCGACCCACAGAAAGGGGCGGTCAAAATACCTCACCAACAAAACAGGTACAAGCCCCACCCCCGGCTCGACGGCTTACCCCCCTCAATGTGTCTAGAACCAATGTCCTCATGCAGCTTCAAGATAAGTCAATCCTCCAGTGGGCACCCAAGACGCCTCACCTTGGCAGGGATCAAAGACAATGGTGTCGGTTCCACAAAAATTACAGCCACAATACTAAAGAATGCCATGCCCTAAAAGAACAGATTGAGGCCTTCATCAGCCAGGGGCACTTGAAGGAGTTTACAAGGTCCCAGAAAAGGGAAACGCCCACCCAGCCAAGGAGAGACTGATAATGCTCAAAGTAATACGCAGTTATTGTGTATAGTTGAGGTGTCGATACTACGAGGAAAAACGAACAACAAAGGAAAAGTGTAAACCTTAACATGAACTATAATGATCAAGTGAGAAAATCTGAGTTTTGATAATGAAGTGATGTGAGAAAATTGTGTAAATAGATTGAAGAATATAATAGAGAAACAACAAGGTTTCGGGAATCCTTCCTAGGTTCGTTGTCTTATTCCAATCTCGATTCAATTGTTTTTATCTCGATTACTATTTTCACCTCCCAAACAAGCAATCGGTAAATATTCAATCAAAGCACATGTAAACCTTAATGCAATTGTTATGAAATACTCCTTACTTTCGATTTAAGCACACATGACCTATCCTATAGATTTATCAAAAATAGCACACATATCAATTATATCAGATTTATCACTAATAGCATCACACTCAGAATTAACAAGAAAATACTCAAGAGGATCAAAATCATGAGCTATAGAAACTTCCCTATCGATGAGTGACTCAATCATGTATAACTGGTGGCTCTCGTCATCATCTTCTGGCTATTTTGCAACATTGAAGATGTTCACCTCGAGGGTCATATTTCCAAAGGACAGCTTCATGAGTCCATTCCTACAATTAATAAGAGCATTTGCAGTAGCAATGAAAGGTCTACCCAAAATTAAAGGAATTTTAGAGTTAGTGTCAACAACAGAAGTAGTATCAAAGATTAGAAAATCAATAGGATAATAAAATTTATAATTTTGAATTAGTTCATCCTCTACCACAAGCCGGGGTACTTTGACTGAACGGTCAGCCAATTGCAATACCACAGCAGTAGGTTTGATTTCTCCCAAGCCCAGCTACAAATAAATAGAAAATGGGATTTACACTAGCTCTTAAATCTAGCAATGCTTGTCCAACCTCATGATTTTCAATGCTACATGCAATGGTTGGACAACCAAGATCCTTATATTTGGGGGGAATCCTTTGCCCAATTAAAACACTAACTTGCTCTGTTAGGAATGTTGTTTTCTTTACATGGTGTTTTCTCTTAATTGTATAAAAATCCTTGAGAACTTTTGCATAAGTAGGAACTTGTTTAATCACATGCAAAAGAGGAAGATTAAGTTTTACTTGCCTTAGGTTCTCTTGGATTTCATTGTTTAGGTCCAGATTTTTCTTGTTTGATTTTAAAGCTTGAGGGAATGGTGCCTTAACAGGGCTCTTGGTAACCTCAAGGTCCTTGGGCAGCTCGGTATCACTACTACCTTGACCCTTTTCCACATCCTCTGATTTGTTCATTGTTGGGATGTGTAATGTCTTACCACTTCCTGTCACAATGGCTTTCACATCTTTCAGATTTGCTTGTGCCATGTGTTGACCATCAGGTGTGGACTGAGCTTAAGAAGGGAACTTACCTCGCTCATTCACACTCAAGGAGCCCATCAATTTGGACACTTGGGTCCTTATTTCCTTATTCTCTTCAACAACCTGCGTTATTAATGCTTCACATCTTTGGTTTGTCTTACCCTGTGCCTCAATGAAAGCATGCAAAATGTCTTCTAAAGAACTCTTAAAGAATGATGGTGCATAATATGGTGTAGGATATGATCTAAGGGGTTGTGCAAGCTACTGATTTTCAGACTTCTAGCTGAAGTTAGGGTGATTACACCACCCTGGATTATAGGTATTAGAGAAGGGTGCTAAAGACTTCTTGTACATGCCTAAGGCATTACATTGTTCCTCATACACCCCTCTCATATCAGCAAATGTGGGACACTCTTGGGCGAGATGATCTACCCTGCCACACACAAAACATGGTTCCAAAGACTCGGCATGACTAAGCACGTGTGTTGGCTTTGAGCCTTTAGTCTTTAACGCATCTAACTCCCTAGTGAGCATTTCAACCTTAGCCTTTAGGTTATCCCTTTCCTTAAGATGGTAAATTCCACCACCATTCGGGTTTCCTACAGGTCGTGACCTACTTGTGCTTTCAGTAGCACTAGGTCCAGTCTAAGTGTGAGCTTTTTCAGCAAGCTCATTGAGGTATTCTATGGCCTCATTAGGATATTTTTGTAAAAGTTCACCACCATTATACATCATCTCTACAAATTGGCGCTCTCTATATGTAAGTCCCTCATAAAAATAGCTCGCTAAGCACCAATTCTCATACCTATGGTGAGGATTCATACTCAATAACTTCTTAAATTTTTCCCAAGACTGATACAAAGTCTCATTGTCCTTTTGTGCAAAGGTGGAAATTTGCCTTTTTAAAGCATTGGTCTTATGTTGAAGGAAGTATTTATTAAAGAAGACCTTAGTCATCTCATTCCATGACCCAATAGATTATGGTCTCAGCTCGTATAGCCAACTCTTAGCTTTATCCTTCAAAGTGAAAGGAAAAAACTTGAGTCTCACGATGTCATCAGTTGCATCTTGACTATGAAAAGTCGCAACTACTTTCTCAAACTCTCTAATGTGTACATATGGGTTTCCATTTTCCAAGCCATGAAACGTAGGGAGTAATTGTATTATCTCTGTTTTAAAATCTTGATGGTGAGTATTGGCTGGAAACATTATGCATGATGGTGTGGCTGTTCGGCTAGGATGCAAGTAATCCTTAAGTGTCCTAGCAACATTTTCATTGGGGTTATCAGCCATGTTAAAATCCTCTAAATTCTCGTTTGAGGGTGCACTATGGTTTGATCTAGGCGAGGTCTCACTAACGGACATAGAATGAGAGGGTAAATCTATTTCAGGTCCTTTAATGAATCTACCTCGCAAATCTCTCGATCTAAGCATACACCAAATGAGTTAAAGGGGAAATATATAAAACAGAATAATAAAAAAAATCAGAAAATCAAAACTTGGAGAAAGGAACAATATTACCATCTTGTCTTAAAGTTGACAATCTTCTTTGTACTTAAGTGCATTTCCCCGACAACGGCGCCAAAATTTGGTTACACTCAAACTAATACGTGTTATTGTGTATAGTTGAGGTGTCGATCCCATGAGGAAAAGCAAACTACAAAGGAAAAGTGTAAACCTTAACACGAACGATAAAGATCAAGTGAGAAAATCTGAGTTTTGATAATGAAGTGATGTGAGAAAATTGTGTAAATAGATTGAAGAATATAATAGAGAAACAACAAGGGTCCGGGAATCCTCCCTAGGTTCGTTGCCTTATTCCAATCTTGATTCAATTGTTGTTATCTCGATTACTAGTTTCATATCCCAAACAAGCAATCAGTAAATATTCAATGAAAGCACATATAAACCTTAATGTAATTGATATGAATTACTCTTTACTTTCGATATAAGCACACATGACCTATCCTATAGATTTATCAAGAAACGACAATATATCTTAATGATAATATCACAGTAATGGACAAACCTAAAAGATAAATATACTGGACTCAATCACATCCAACAATCTTGACATAAGAAGAGCATGACTAGACTTATATCGAGGAGGAAGATACAATCACCAGATTAAGAGAAAATCTTCTAATTAAATCAAAGAGTAAATCATAACAATGTTTTGATACAACTGAATCAATAATGGAAAATAAGAACAACTACACCTAGGGATTCATCCATTTGCCTCGCTTGGAGATTAGTTGGCCATGAGGCTCATTCTTGAACACTTTGATGGAGGAGAATGTGGCAGTCTTCTTGAGTTTTCCAGCCTTGATGCCTCCTTCTATCAAACCCTAAGTGATCTATTTATAATACAAAAGGTCCAAGAGTTTTTTTGGGTTTAAACTATCATTAAAACCCTAATTAAGTCATAACTCGGAAACAAAGCATTGAGCTCGCGCCGCAGCTCACATTAATCCAGGCCATGGCTCAGACTCTTAGATTTTCTTCTTGCTTCTAGAGCCTGCGGCTCAAATTGCCAGGCCATGATCTTTTGTACTGTACTACCTAGGATTTCGCCTCAAGTGGTCTTTAAACAAGTTCTAGAGTCTTAGAGATCACAAGAAACTACACTGCTCACATAAACGTTCTCTGAAACAGCAAGACAACAAAGTGCTTAGGTGTAAGTGCTCATTATGTTCAAAGAGTTCGATGTAAAATAAATCCAACAACAAATTCAAGCACACAGACAAACGCAACATTTTTCAATTTGTCAATGGCTATAATCATGTCAATCTATTTCTCATCATCGGCAAAATCAAAATCAAACAACAAAAGGCACTCAGATAAAGCAAACAAACAGAAAGCACTCAGATATAACAAACAGAAAAATAACTAAAAACAAGAGTAGCGCACAACACTTAGATAAAGTTCCCACCCCCAAACTTAAATGATACATTGTCCGCAATGTATAAAATTTGAATTATAAAGTTAGAGAATAGAACTCCCCTGATTAGTCGGGGATCGAATCAATCGTCTTTGTCAATGTCCTCATCCTCTGGATCACTGCTATAATCGGGATATGGTGGTAGTGGAGGTAGCTGCTGTGTGTCGATGCCCAAATGATTGGCAAAAATCCTTATCATCTGGTCATTGGTTTGAAAACAACCTGCAACGTAGGATGCCTGCTGCTGACTCCATTGCCGAAGCTCATGAAGCTCCGTCTCAACCACTGTCAGACAATCAGAAAGTGATATATTCCGTTGTTGTCGTGCTGGAGGAGGCTGTGAGGAAGAGGCACCTGGGCTCGGTGCTTCTTCTATATCCGTGATCCGATAGATAGTCCTGAGATTCAATGGATACATTGGTTGTTTTATTTGTTCCTCCGCAGTCCAGATAACGCCACATGATCCACAAAGTGCTGTTATCAAAGAAGGGAAATACAACCCCGCACTGATCGAATTTACGCTGTATAGAATGTTGTTATGGATAATCCGTCCTACATCAATTCTCAATCCTTGGTAGATGGCGAATAAAAGGATTGCTCTGTCTCTTGTGACATCACTTAAATGGGTCGTTAGAAGCAAACGAGTGCCCACAAAGTAATGCCAAGCTTTTGCTATCCTATCTATTGCAATCGATGGAAATGAAGTCCGCTCATCACCAGACAATTTCCATTGTGTCTCAACTTCGCAAAGAACCTGGAGTACCTCGTCGAGGTCAGGCGCGCTGGTATAAGAACTGTACTCATCCATTGGGATGGTGGGGGTGGCGAGAAATTTGTTGATTGTGCCTCTGTCAAATGCCACTAATTTCCCTCTAACCTTTACCTTCAGATTCGTGTGCTCTGTAGCATTTGCATAAAATTCACGCACAATCGGAATAATTGCAGCTTCTAGTGTTGTGCAGAATTGTTCCCATTTTCGAGCAGTGATGATCTTGTGAATGAGGGGGAAGTGTCCCTTGGTGATATTAAATCCTCGTTCAGGAATTGGGACTTTCTTGAGTTGAGAACGCTCAAACCTCTGTTCTGCTTCCTTTGAGACAAAAAAGTTGGAATTGTAACTGGTGGAGCTAGGTCTCACGCGTTTGGGAGGAACCATTTAATCAAGACTTTTGTGCTTTAAATAATCACACTTCAAACTGTAGAAAATAACCAAGAGCAACACCTACTTCCACGCACACAGATTCCCAAATAAATTTTTTTTTTCAGTAGAACTTTCAATCCAAGTTAGGCAATTGCTTCAATCAATTGAGTATTGAATAACCCAGCATAATAGAGTGCATATTTAACCCAATAACACCATAAATTTTTTTAGCTACAGTACCCTTCTCTTCAAACGCACAGTCCCATGAAATTTTTTAGCATAAACTTATGAAAATGCAACTGATCCATTCATACCTTCCTCAATTTTTCATCAAATCACCATGTATTATAAGCTATCTATAAACAACTCAAGTGATTTCACTTAAAAATCTGAAGTTTGGGAGTCTTATAGTGGAGAAATCTTACTTGATTAGAAGACCTCAACAGCACCCAAAATCACTTAAGAGGAGTGATTCTCGGGAAGAATGGAAGCAATCCATGGTGGAAAATGCAAAAGACCATTGATTATGTATTGCGATGGGAATGAGAAGTGTAATTTTGGTGTTTTGGAGAGGGAGAGAAGCTAGAATTCTAATTTTGGAGTGCCCTAACTGTGGAAGGGCTGTTCATTTAAACATCAATTTGCGACCTGGCGCTGCAGCTTCCACTTTCCAGCGCTGGATTTCTGTGCAGTTTAACGTGCGTGAGTGCAGGAACAGCATGTGGGTGCAGGTCCTGGTGCTACAGCGCCAGAAATGTGAGGCTGCAGCGCTGAATCTCTGACCTGGTTAGTGTGTAGGTGGAGGACCTGGTGTTGCAGCGCCAGAAATGTGAGGCTGCAATGCTGGAGCTCTATCCTGACTCCAAGTAAGCTTGAAAATAAACTAAGAATACACACTGTAAGGCCATAAAAATTAAAGTAACAGATAAATTAAACAAAACAAAAAATTGAAACACACAAAATAACTTCAAAAAGCAAGTAAAATAAAAAGTAAGAACCAAAATGGTAGTTCTAATTTATAGTTTTTAGCTTGACTTTCGGATTTATGGCTCTTGGAGAATGGTTGTCGACGATTGAGGGTCAAACGTCCCAATAATGTAGTGCTTCAATCTATGCCCATTGACCTGGAACGTTTCCTTGTTTTTCTTGTATCGTATTTCAACGGCACCAAAAGATGATACACTTATCACGGTGTATGGTCCAGTCCATCGAGATTTTAGCTTTCCAGAAAATATGTGCCTTCTTAGGACTTCCAGCAACCGTTCTTCCATTTTATCTGTCAACGAAGAAGATATTATAACAGGGAAAATATTTTTCTCTAAATAAGCATATTTCAAATGAGCAAGTAAAGTTTTCAATTCAGTTATTATTATTTGTTCTTCTGGCACTTCTTTTCCCATTTCAGCCTCAAAGTTCCTTGCTTCTTCTTGGATGATAAGTTCTTCAGTGAAAGCAGTTCTTGATTCCATGATGCATCTCTTTAAAGTATCTTCATTTAATGTTTTCTCCTGAAACTCCTCAATGAGGTTATCAACAATAGCCACTCGAAAACAAGAAGAAGTAGATAAACCAGAAGGGTATTTCATAATTTTATACATATCAAAAACTACTTGCTCATCATTGACTCTTAAAGTCAATTTCCCTTGTTGTACATCAATTAGGGCTCTTCTTGTAGCAAGGAATGGATGTCCAAGTATAAGAGGTACCTCACAATCCTCTTCCATGTCGAGAATAATGAAGTCTACAGGGAATATAAATTTATTAACCTTTACCAGTAAATCTTCTATAATTCTCGTGGTCTCTTAATAGATCGGTCAGCTAATTGCAATGACACTGTCGTTGTTTTGGCTTCTTCTAGTCCAAGTTTCCTTAAAATTGAAAGAGGCATAAGATTAATACTGGCACTAAGGTCACATAAAGCTTTATCAAAAAATGAATTTCCCAAAGTGCAAGGTATAGTAAAACTCCCTGGATCTTTCAATTTTGGAGGTAGCTTGTTCTGCAGTATAGCGCTGCACTCTTCAGTTAACATTACTGTTCCATGTTCCTCGAGCTTCCGTTTATTAGACAAAATTTCCTTAAAAAATTTAGTGTAACCAGGTATCTGTGCTAATGCCTCTGCAAATGGTATGTTAATGTGCAATTTCTTGAAAATCTCTAAAAATTTTGAGAATTGTTTGTCTAATTTTTCTTTCATAAATTTCTGAGGATAGGGAAGAGGTGGCATATATTTAGTTTCAGAGTTAGAATCGATCAAACCTTACCAGTAGACTTCTTTTCCAAAACAAGCTTCTCCTTTTGCATGGTCTCTTCTTTCTCGCCTTCTTGATTAGCGACTTCTTTAGATTTTGGCTCATCCAATTGTGTGCCACTCCTTAGTGTTATGGCCTTGATATCCTCCTTAAGATTTTTTTTCTGTGTTGCTCGGAAGAGAACCTTATGCACGTCCAGAAATTATGGTTGCTAGTTGACCCACCTGAACTTCCAGATTTTTGATGGATGCTTCTTGATTTTGGAACCTAGTTTCTGCTGCGTTTAAGAATTTGGCCATCATGTCTTCTAAGTTGGACTTTTTTTCTTGAGGTGGGTATTCAGGAGGAGGTTGTTTCGCATTGCTTTGATTCCACGAGAAGTTTGGGTGATTCCTCCATCCCGGATTATATGTATTTCTATATGGATTGTTTTGCCTGTGAAAATTTGAAACAAAGTTAGCTTGTTCAGCAGATGAATTAGATGCAAATTGATTACCTGCCTGACAGTTACTGCTATGGTGGCCACCACCACCACACAATTCACATATAACATGTGTAGTAGGATAAAGTCCATCTATCTTCTTGGTGAGAACCTTCATATGTGCTGTTAAAGCTGTAACAGCATCTATATTATGCAATCCTGAGGCTCTATTAATAGGTAACCTTTCAACTGGCCAATGACAAGAATTTGTCGCCATCTCTTCTAGCAATTCAATAGCTTCTTCTGGAGTTTTTCTCATGATAGTGCCACCTGCAACTGCATCAATCATGTTTCGGGTTGTACTAGTTAAACTATTATAAAAAGTTTGTACCTGTATCCACATGAGCAACTCATGATGAGGACGTCTTCTCAAAAGATCTTTAAAACATTCCCATGCCTCATAGAGTGACTCCCTATCGACCTGCAAAAACTTAGTAATTTCATTACGTAACTTTGCAGTTTTTGCAGGAGGAAAGTATTTCCCTAAAAAATTTTATGCCAATTCTACCTATGTCGTAATGGATCCTGCTGGCAAAGAAGTCAACCAGGTTTTTGCTTTGTCCCTCAGTGAAAATGGAAAAAGCCTTAAGCGAATTGCATCCTCCGATACTCCGTTATGCTTGAATGTGTCACAAATTTCAAGGAAATTCATCAAGTGAACATTTGGATCTTCTTGCGATAGGCCCCAAAATTGTACTGAATGTTGAATCATCTGAATGATGGCAAGCTTAATTTCAAAATTGTTCGCTTGTATGGGTGGTCGCCGAATGCTAGATTCAACACCATCCATCTTTGGCATAGCATAATCTCACAGTGCACGTTGCACCTCTGCATTGTTTCCTTCTGCCATTGTTTTAACTGGTGCTGCTCTTCTCAAAGAGTGAAAAGTGCGCTCAATCTCTGGATTAAGTTCTACAAGTATTCTCCCACTAGTACGTGTCATGCACTAGAAACAAAAACCCTGCAAAATAGACTTAAAAACCAACTTAACAAACTCTCAAATTAACTAGTAGAATCATAATAAATGTAATATTTTATTTCAGTCCCCGGCAACGGTGCCAAAAACTTGATTCGGGGAAATTTACACTAGCAAGTGCATTAATCATTCAAGTAATAAAATGATGAGTAAATATCATTTCCAACGAGGACTGAACAAGTATTACAGAAATTATGACTCAACTCTTACTGTTATTTGAGCAAACGAATAATTGTCGGAGAAAAGGTTACTAACAATTAACTAAAGGGACAAACACAACGCAATATTAAATAACGGAAGATTTGCACACTTTGGAATGAAGACTCTTACGAACTAACGTGCTAAGGACTCGACTTCACCTAAACCATAATTGACAACAGTTTTGAATGGATAAGTTTCGTTTACTATGTTTTTTAAGATGGTAGAATCCCCAATAATTTGGTTATCCTTATTCATGTCTAACCACAATCTCAAGAATCATCAACTTCAAATATCCATATTCCAGATCTATTCTAGATTAATTCAACTTAAGAAGCACTATGTTCAATGGAATTCCTTTCAGTTAAATCTCCCTATTCGGTTACGGTTTAAACAGACCACATGAACTTCCTAGAATCTCTATTCGGTTACTCCTATTTCATTCATGGCATGTTTTACCCTGGCTTTGCATAGATAACAATCCAACATCGTATTTATTAATTCAACCATTCATAAAAGCATAGCTTCTCTATTTGACACATCACCATGCCTCAAGAAGGAATCAAAATAATAAACAGTATTAAGAACAATAAAACACACTCTTTGAAAAACAAAGCAAATTCCAACTTGTCCAAATAGCACTCATGACATAGGTTTAGGATCCATCTATCCTCAACACAAAAATATCTACTCCATAATAATATTCAAACAACCCATGTTCATATTATAAAACATCAACATAGCTAGATAAGAATAATACAAAACCGGAGAAGAATGATTTAAAAGCTTGATGCGTAGCCTCCCGAAGTGTCTCGAACTCTCTTTTTGCGTCTCCTCTCTTCCAAATTTTGTTTTCTTCTTCTAAGGTCGCGCTCTTCCCTCTCGTTCAGCTAGGGTTTCTATTTATAACTTTCAGAATCTACGGGCTGGCGCTGCAGCGCCAACATCCCAGCGCTGCAGCTTCAAGATGTATTTCTTACCCTAGTCTGGCGCTGCAGTTTCCACTTTCCAGCGCTGCAGCGCCAACTTTCTGTCCAAATCCTCTCTTTTTGTCAGCTACCAATGCTGCAGCACCAACATCCCAGTGCTGCAGCCTTGAGTTTCTATCTCCTTTGTGCATTTTGGCCTTCCAATGCTCTAGCAAGTGTCTGCACAATAGATTTCCATGACTTAGCATTGATCATTCAACTAAAACAACTTATTAGTAGAATAAGATAAACTAAACTCAAATTGCTAAAAACACATGCAACACAATTCTAATGCTTAAGATCAACACCAAAAACGTGCCTAAAAGAAGTATAATAACATGATTTAGTTAGAGTTATCACCAGCGACAAATAGCGGATTTGTATCGACTTCACCAATCTAAACAAAGCCTGTCCGAAGGATAGCTTTCCCCTCCCATGGGTCGATCAGCTAGTGGACGCCACTTCGGGGCATGAACTCCTCTCTTTCATGGATTCATACTCCAGCTACAACCAGATCTTCATGTATGGGCCAGACCAAGACAAGACCACCTTTATCACCGATCAGGGGCTCTATTGCTATAAGGTTATGCCCTTCGGGCTTAAGAATATCGGCGCGACCTATCAGAGGCTGGTGAATAAAATCTTCAAAGGGCAGATCGGGTGAAACATTGAGGTCTACATGGACGATATGCTGGTCAAGAGTACGGAGGCACGAAACCAAGGCTCTGACTTAGAAGAAGCGTTTGGGGTACTGTGCAAGCATAATATGAGATTGAATCAGGCGAAGTGTGCATTCGAAAAAACAGGGGGGAAGTTCCTAGGGTTCATGGTCACCCAAAGGGGAATAGAAGTCAACACAGAAAAGATAAAGGCCATCCTTGATATGGCCCCCCCTAAGTCTGTAAAAGAAGTATAGTGGCTCACCGGTAAAATCGTCGCCCTGAGTCGCTTCATGTCCAAGTCCGCAGAAAGATGCCTACCTTTCTTCAAGGCCATTAGGAAGGCGAAAGATTTTTCTTGGATAGAAAACTACCAGGAAGCATTTGAAGGGTTAAAGAAGTATCTAAGCTTGCCCCCGCTCTTAACCAAACCACTCCCAGGTGAAGAACTGTTTCTACACTTATCAGCCGGACAAAGCACTGTGGCCTTTGTCCTGATCCGAGAAGAAAAAAGAATTCAGAGACCCATCTACTATATCAGTAGGATCCTCCATGAAGTAGAAGTGAGGTATCCTCCTATTGAGAAGGTAGCTTACGCTCTCGTGATATCTGCGCGAAAGCTCCGATCATATTTTTAAGCGCACACAATCTTCCTCCTGACCGATCAGCTCCTGAGGCAGGTCTTGCATAACCCGAATGTTTATGGAAGAATGGTGAAGTGGGTAGTAGAGCTAGAGGAGTTTGATATCCGATACCATCCACGGAAGGTAGTAAAGGGCTAAGCCTTGGCTGACTTCATTGTTGAAACAACCCTATCTACAGATCCAAGCGAAGCAACAGAAACAGAATCCGATAAACCACCTCTAAGGTGGACCCTCTATGTGGATGGATCTTCAAATACCATGGGAAGTGGAGCAGGACTCATCCTCTGCAGCCCCAATGGCTTCATGATCGAATACGCCTTAAGGTCTGAATTCAAGACCTCCAACAACAAGGCAAAGTACGAAGCCCTACTGCCTGGCATAAGATTGGCCAAAGCATTGGCCGCCGAGGTTCTAGACATGTTCAGCGACTCACAGTTGGTAATAAGTCAGGTAACAGGGAAATTTGAGGCCCGGGGAGAGAAGCTCGCCCGGTACCTCGAAAAGGCCAAATAGCTCGCCACAATGTTCAAAACGTTCCGAATAACTCAAATTTCACGAGTTGAAAACTTCAAGGCAGATGCTCTGTCCAGCCTGGCCTCATCTCAGCACCTAGAACCAAGCCAAGCTGTCTACCTGGAAACCCTCTCCGTCCTAGCATAGATGAAGCCCCGATCTTGCCAATAGAAGAGGGGGTAACGTGGATAGATCTAATCCTCCGCTACCTGAGAGATGGAGAAGTCCCCGAACAGAAAAGTGAGGCCAAGAAGCTAATCTCCCGAGCCTCTTGGTACACGATCATAGATGGGCAGTTATATAAGAGGGCCCTGACTATGCCTTACTTTAGGTACCTCAACTCTGTTGAGGCCGATTACGCTCTCTAAGAGGTCCATGAAGGAATATGCAGAAATCACTTAGGGGCTCGAGCCTTAGCCTTCAAGATCCTTCGCTAGGGGTATTACTAACTCAAAATGAAAGAAGATGCAACTGATTTGGTTAAGAAATGCAAAAACTGTCAATAGTATTCTCCAGTGCCGCATCAGCCTGCTAATCCCCTCACCTCAATTATCAGCCCTCTCTCATTCGCTATGTGGGGGATAGACATTCTTGGCCTATTCACCACGACAGTCGTGCAGAAGAAGCATCTCATCGTGGCCATCGATTACTTCACCAAGTGGGTTGAAGCAGAGCCACTATCCAGTATCACGAATCATCAAACCCGAAGTTTCGTTTAGAAGTCGATCGTGTGTCGATTTGAAATACCTTGGGTGCTGGTCACCGACAATGGAAAGCAGTTTGATAGTTCCTGGTTCAAAACATTCTGTGAAGACCTCCACATCGAGCATCGATTCTCATCCGTCGGGTATCCACAGGCCAATGGTCAGACGGAAGTCACCAACAGAACACTTCTCCAAAGAATCAAGAAGAGACTCGACGAGGCGGATAAGTAATGGGCTGACCAACTCTCCAATGTTCTCTGGGCCTATCGAACAATTGTGCAAACGCCAATAGGAGAAACCCCATTCTTCATGACGTCCGGTTCGAAAGTCATCATCTCCCTCGAGATCGAAATACCATCGATACGCATGCAATACTTTGAACCGAGTAACAACGAAGAAGGTTTGCGAATGAATGCGGACCTGATTGATGAAGCTTGGGATAAAGCCCAAATCCGTTACTATAAGTCCTGAGTTTGAAAAAGGAACTTTAAGCTGCACGACCTCGTCCTTCAAAAAAGTGAAGTCTCCCGTCCTCGACACACGAGAAAGCTCGTTCCGAATTGGGAAGGCCCATACAGAATCAGAAGAGTTTGCTAGGTTGGCACCTTTGAACTTGAGGAATTAGATGGCAAGCTCGTTCCATGTACTTGGAACCCGGAGAACCTCCGTAAATTCCATCAGTAATGCCTAATGTAAAAGTGCGGAATAATAAAAGTGGACAAAGTTCAAAAAAAGTTTGAAATTTTATTAACTTAAGTACCAAGTTACAAAAGATGGGCACTATCGGCCTCAAATACTAAAAGCAAAAACAAAAACTATCCTAATAAGCCTCGCTCTCTGGGGTCTCTTGGACCGAGTCCCGGGTCTCCTCAAGCTTATTCTCGACCTTTCCCAAGCGCTCAGCCATGTTCACACTGCATCGAGATGGAACCCCGGCGAGGACTCCAGTCTGAAATGAGCAAAGAAGCATTGTGAAAAACAGATAGGAACAAAGAAAGCTAACTAAGAATCAAGATAAGGTAAATAAATCATATTTGGGAGGCTATGGCCTCCATGGCCAAGCAAAACGCCTCGAAGGGCTTCCTCGTGAGCTCTATCATATCACGGGGAGGGATCCCCATGATGAGGTGCTCACAAGCAACCCTCGGATGCATGAACACAAAATCATCTACCTTCAGTGCTCACCGTGGCACGAAGGTAGTAGAAGCCTCGGACCCCTCCCTGGATGAAGATGGTCCTGTGAGAGAAGTGGGCACGGTAGGATCCGCCCGCGCCTCAGGAATTGGAGGCCTCGAAGGGCTATCCACCAATATGAGTACCGAGGTTGAAGCTCGAGTCTTCTCCATCTACTCTTGGGCAGAGCCGCTAGCCTCCGCAGCCCTCTTCTTCTCTCGGGCCATGTGTTTGGCCATCTGCCTCGCCTGGGCATCCATCTCCATCTCTGCACAAAAAAAGGGCGTTAGTGACTTGGAAACAAAAATCAAATTGCAATGAACTAAAAGAACTAAGGGTTATTGTGCTCGAGGTTTGCTGGAAGGCTGGGAAGGTAGAGGCCGCGCCTGTGGAGCTCTTCATTATCTCCAAGCACCTTGAAATCTAAGGGCGCGGCCAGCATAGCCTTCAACGTCTCCTGCTCTCGGTGCAGGAGGTGTGGCTTCTTGCATTTGCCAGCACGATCCAAGCTCCAACTGAGGGGGATGTCGAAGCTCTTAGCACTCCTTATGAAGAAGAATGACCTCTTCCACTTCTTTATGGAAGAGGGCTTCTTCTTCAATATGCTCTTTCGACCCCTCAAGCTTACTATAACCCACTTGGATTGCCCAGGCCTGACTATCTGGAAGTGGGCTTTGAACACATTAATGTTCATTACCCCGCTCACTTCCTAGTATACGGCTATGAATGCAAGGATCAGCCAGATTGAGTTAGGCACCAGCTGACTCAGCGCGATACTAAAGTATCTGAGCACTGAGCAAAAGAACGGGTGGAGAGGGAACCTAAGCCCAGCCTTCATGTACTGTTCGTAAATGCACAGCTCATAAAGTATACAGCTCGGAAAGGTATTGTAAGCCCTCTCCCCACCCTCAAGTGCCCTCAGGTGGTACTCTATAGGGATGCTATACTTCATCTTTATCCCCAAGAGTTTAGTCTCCTCCACCACACTCGAGATCGAGTTTGCCTCGAACATCCACTCCTCCCTCTTAGCCTCCGTGGTGTTCTCCCTAATGCTTAAAAACTCCCGGACATCCTCCTCCCCTGAAGACACTTCTTCATCTTTCTTCTCTCCAACACCTCCCTCGAGGATGTAGGGCATAAGTGCTAGAGTGCCCTCCCGAGGGACAGCCTCCAGAGAGGAGACCTTGTCACTGGAGGAAACGCCCATTGCTTCCTTCAACTCCCTCGACAAGTCTTGTCTAACCTCACTCTCGTCCGACATTATACTCACCAAGAAAATGTAAGTTTTGATGTAACTTCTAAACTTTCGCTACTCCGAGCACTCTCAAACTATTTCTATCAAGCTGTATACTCTCAAGATCTCTAAAAAAATGCAAGTTAGGAAAAATGAGGAAGGATCCCCTTATATAGAGGTTGCAGCAACAGGGAACGAGGAGCATTAACTCAACCCTCCAACTGAAAAGACGTGACCTTTGCTGTCACCCAGGCACCGTTCCCTCTCCCCAAGGTGCCAGTTGTCATAAAAGCGCGAGCCTTACTATGCCCAATGCGCCGTCATTTAAAAAATAGCCACCATCACAATTTATTGCGCATGTAAAAAAGGCCCATGGGCCCAAGATAAAGAAGAGCCTATGGACCCAAGATAAAGAAGAGCCAATGGGACCAAGATAAAAAAGAGTCCATGGGCCCAAGACAAAGAAGAGCTCATGGGCCAAAAGTAAAGAAGAACCTGTGGGCCCAAAGCAAAGAAGCATGTGGAAGGGCCCATCACCAAAATTCTCTAAGTCCAAGCGTATGAGCTGCTTTGCATACGCTCGGCCAAATTTCTCCAAATCCGAGCGTATGAGCTGCTTGTCATATGCTCGGCCTAAATTCTCCAAGTCCGAGCGTATAAGCTGCTTGTCATACACTAGACCAAATTTCTCCAAGTCCGAGCGTATGAGCTGCTTGTTATACACTGGGCCAAAATTCTCTAAGATCGAGCGTATGAGCTGTTTATCATAAGCTCGACCAAATTTCTCCAAGTCCGAGCGTATGAGCTGCTTGTCATACGCTTGGCCAAATTTCTCCAAGTCCGAGCATATGAGCTGTTTGTCATACGCTCGGCCAAAATTCTCCAAGACCGAGCGTATGAGTTGCTTGTCATACTCTCAGCCAAATTTCTCCAAGTCCGAGCGTATGAGCTGCTGGTCATACGCTCGGCCAAATTTCTCCAAGTCTGAGCGTATGAGCTGCTTGTCATACGCTCAGCCTAAATTCTCCAAGTCCAAGTGTATGAGCTGCTTTGCATACACTCGGCCAAATTTCTCCAAGTCCGAGCGTATGTGCTGCTTGTCATATGCTCTGCCTAAATTCTCCAAGTCCGAGCGCATGAGTTGCTTGTCATACGCTCGGCCAAAATTCTCCAGGTCCGCGCGTATGAGCTAATTGTCATACGTTCGGCCTAAATTCTCCAAGTTCGAGCGTATGAGCTACTTTGCATACGCTAGGCCAAATTTCTCCAAGTCCGAGCGTTTGAGCTGCTTGTCATACATTCAGCCTAAATTCTCTAAGTCCGAGCGTATGAGCTGCTTGTCATACGCTCGGCCAAAATTCTCCAAGTCCGAGCATATGAGCTGCTTGTCATACGCTCGGCCAAATTTCTTAAAGTCCGAGCATATGAGCTGCTTGCCATACGCTCGGCCAGATTTCTTCAAGTCTAAGCGTATGAGCTGCTTGTCATACGCTCGATCTAAATTCTCCAAGTCCGAGCGTATGAGCTGCTTGTCAAACGCTCGACCTAAATTCTCCAAGTCCGAGCGTATGAGCAGCTTGTCATAAGCTCGCTTGGATTCTTTAAGTCCGAGCGTATGAGCTGCTTTGCATACGTTCGGCCATAATTCTCCAAGTCCGAAGCCCCATCCCGTTTCTAGAAAAATCACAAGTGTAAATGCTCAGCCACAGCACATCACATTTTACTTCCTCAAGGCACAAGTACCTGAGGAAGTGGGGGGCCTGTGATGGGACCCACCAAACCCTCGTCCAAGTAAGACACCCACACGCCGATTGTAGCATCACCAATAAGGCAATGACATGTGTCCAACCTCCATAGCCTGGTAAAACACACGCAGCCACTACGTTAAAGCGTGATTAGCAGACCTAACCCCCTCTGAAACACGTGACTCCCCTGACACACTCAACACTCTGAACATGCGATTAAGAGTTACCTCTGAAGCTTGGGATCACAGGAGCAGACCCATGCCTTCCCCACGTGGGTAACCTCTTCTCGGGAGCTATAAATATCCAGAGGTAAGTAAGTCTATGCCAAGAACACTCTACATTCTATGATCTGTACTACTCCACTTAAAAATTAATCCTCGGCCTCGGTCTGACTAGAATGTTGGAGCGCCCTCAGAGGTCTCCCCCTCCCCTCCTTCAGAGGGTCTTTTAGTTCACCTCTATTACTTGTGCAGGGCCACATCAGCACCTGGGCCACGTCAGCACTGACAAATTTGCGCCATCAACTTGCATGTAGGGTAATTGAAAATAAAATAAGTAATACACTTATAGGTACAAATCATGAAACCTTTTGGTTGTCAATGCTTGTATACTTTTCTACTCTGCCCTCCATTTCTTTCTCTTCTCTTCTTTTCTTTTCTTAGCTCCAACAGATGCTTTTACCAAGAAACAAAATGATCTCAACTCTTATTATAGTTGCTCACCCAAACTATTCCTCACAAAAGTAAAACAACTAATTCATCAGTGAGACAAAACCCAAAAACAGTGCGAGGAAACCCCAAAACAAAGCTCCAATGCATCGATGAAAACCCCCAATGCATTGAGGGAAGAAAATATAAAGCAATAATCCAATGAACCCATTACTGTTAAAAAAAATGAAAATATAAAAATAAATAATTCTCCATCAGCTCAAAGTGAACTGTAAACAGACATACTTGAGAGTGATTATTCCAATGAACCCATAACTGTTCAAGAAATTAATGAAATATGATTGATGAAATTAAATAATATCCAAAATCTAAGATAAATGAAAATGAAAATTTCAAAGTGTAAATATCAAGATATAATTTTATGGCTAAGCATGATTAGACTTACTATTACCTTTGATACCTCAAACATGAAATCCCCTAACAGATAGAAGTATCTGTTTGGGTTTGCGTCTTTAGGTTTATGATAGTAAATATCACTCGTCCTCTTCCGTGCGTGATGGACCATGCAAAGGTCCCTAGCACCCCTCATGCAAATAGACAGTGATCAATTCCAAAATTTTCAATTCCTTTTTGTTCCAACATCTCAAGAGAACCCGAACATAACACAAAGAGAAGACACCTACTAATTCCAAGATCAACAGTTTCATCTCAATTGCCACATTTTCCCATCAACCAAACAAATCTAGAAAATTTAAAAATATAAAAATAAATGAGTAGAATAAGCATATCATATTGCTGGTTAATCAGTACGACCAAAGGGCAACCTTTCATGGATACTTAAAAATTGTAAATAATTCATAATTTGGCAAAAATACAATGAGAAGCAAAATAATACTATTAATACTATTTGATTAGGTAATTCTATTTTAAAGATAAGAAAAAGGAAAAGCATACCTCTCTTATGTTTACAGCAAATTGTTTTTCATTTCCGATTCTTCCATCAATTCCCTGAATAAAAATCCCATCAAATCAATATATGCTTGTGAGCAACCATCGAAGTCCTACACAACTAGAAGCTAAAAAGTCATAAACTCAAACATCAACAAATACACGTATTTATATATGTGCATTAGAGTGTTTTGAGCCATGAAATAGAGAGAGAAGTTGCTGACACGTGGGAATGAGGGTTTTATTTTCTCATAATAGAAAAAAGAGATTATTATGGACTACTCTAATGCAAAAATTTATTAATCTAAACTAATATTAGGAAAATTATCTACATTGTCCAAAAAAAAAAAGAGTTTAAGCACCAAAACCCAAAACTAACTAACTTTGATGCGTAACTTTTCCATAATAATGTTATGATTGTTCCATAAAGCCATCATCAACAATTTCAGCAAGTGCCCACTACCCCAAGAAAGAAAAAAAATGAGAAGTTTTTTTTTATAAGTTGCATTAAGAAAAGTTAAGCTCTATGACATCCACAATGAAACACAAAAGAAAAATCTATAATTATGTAATTGTAAAAGCCATCAAAATTTTAAAATTAGTACCAAACTACTAATAGCCGTATGAACCCTGCCAAAACACTTCCCAATTTGCACATTCAAAAACAGAAAATAGAAGAAAGGACATTTGCTTGTAAAAAAGGGGTCTTGATTTGTGAAAGATAAACAATAAGAATACCCATTGACTGACCCATGTAACATTTATTCAGTTTTTTTCATTAACCCAAAAATTCAACACTACGCATCAAAATTTTTAAAGATAAAGCAAAACCCAAATCAATTAAAGCCAATTTTTATTGTTTTGTTCGGACTCTAAATCAATGGTTTACGTCATCTAAAGAAAAGATTAAAACAATAAGATTTGAAATAACACATAACAGAAACTTACATGCATCTAAGATTTAGGGTTCCATAGGGCTTTAGCAACTTGATTTAATAAAGGGGGACACCAAAAGGGTGTTCTGCCTTTATTAATAATATAGATTTTAGATTTTGATCGGGATAACTTCTTCAGAATGGGCAAAAATTACACTTTGTTTGGCATAAACTTAAGTATAAAATTCAGATCATTTTCAAATGAAATGAAACTATAATTCATTTGTAAATGAATTCATAATTCATTTTCAAGTGAAATAAAACTAAAATTCATTTACAAATGAACTTACATTTCATTTTCAAATGAATTAAAACTATACAAAGAAATGTAGAAGATAGTAAAGAAAATAAATGCCACACAAAATGACTTTGCATAGATTAGTATTTATAGTAGGTCATAGAAATTCAAATACAACATCTTTATCTAACTCCAAATTCAAATACAACAGATCTATCTAAACTAACTCCAAATTCAAATGAAACAAAAGAATACAAAATTCAAATTATAAAAAACAAAGTCAAACCAATTCAAAACAATATCAGAGAAAGTGTCTCTATCATGCCCCCTCAAGATGGAGCTCAAGTAGAGAGTCCAATCTTGGTCTTAAGAGTAAGAAATTGTGTCCTAGATAGGGGCTTTGTTAGAGCATCAGTAAGTTGGTCTTTACAAGAAACATGAGCAATATGCAGACATCCCGATTGAACTTGATCACAAATAAAGTGGAAGTCGATAGCAACGTGCTTCATTCTAGAGTGAAAAACTGGGTTGGAATAGAGATTAGTAGCCCTAATGTTATCACAGTAAATCACAGGTGAATGTGAAAGAGACACACTAAGTTCAGCCAAGAGAGAGTACACCCAATTGAGTTTGACGACAGTATTTGCAACAGATCGATACTTGGCCTCAGTGCTGGATCGGGCAACAAAGCGCTGCTTCTTGGAACTCCAGAAAATCAGATTATGACCAAGGTAAACAATATATGCACTGGTGGAAGTGAAATCATCTATGTTCCCAGCCCAATCAGCATCAGAGAAAGCATGTAAAGATGGTGGTGAATCACAGTAGCATTAACCAAACCACAAAGATAATGGAGAAGTCTTTTAATTAGAATCCAATGATCTGAGGTTGGTTTATGCATAAATTATGACAACTTGTTAATGACAAAAGCTATGTCCGACTGAGTAAGTAATAGATATTGTAAGCTCCCAAAAATGGCACGGTATTCATATGGATCAGAAAGTGAAGAAACAGAGTTCAAAGTGATCGGTGGTGAAGTGGGAAGAGGTGTGAGAACAGGTTTGGCATCCATCATCTTTGTACGAGCTAGAAGATCTATTATATAGCCTCTTGAGAGAGAAAAAGACCGTGAGGATACGATAAGACTTCCACACCTAGAAAATAGGATAGCTGCCCAAGATCTTTCAAAGAAAACTGTTGAGATAATAGAGTCACAAATTATTGAAAAAAACCATCATCATCACCAGTTATAATGATATCATCCACATAAACCAAGAGATAGATAAGATGACCACCATGGTTGAAAATGAACAGAGAAATATCATCTAGTGAGTTTTGAAAACCTGAAGCAAGAAGAAAATTACGAAGCTCAGTGTACCAGGCATGTGGCGCTTGCATGAGCCCATAAATTGCTTTTCTAAGCTTGCATACATAAGGGGGATTATCAAGATCAACAAAGCCTTGTGGTTGTGACATATAGACATCTTCAGAAAGACGACCTTATAAAAACACATTATTGATATCAAGTTGTTGGAGAGACTATCTACGACTAAGAACAAGACTAAGAACAAGGTGTACCATAGTTTGATTGACCATAGGGCTAAATATATTGTGATAGTCAACACCATGACGTTCATGAAATCCTTTAGCTATTAAACGTGCTTTGTACCTGTCAATAGAACCATCAAAATGTCGTTTAATGCAAAAAATTCCACTTTTAACTAAATATATTATGACTAGAAGCAAGAGGTACTAGCTCCCATGTCCCATTTCGAACAAGAGCATCATATTCCTCAGACATGGCCCGACGCCATTTGTGATCCTTGAGGGCTTGGGTCGTAGTGGTGGGTTCTATGTCAGTGGGTGGAGATAGTTTAGGGGAAAGATTTAGTTTTTGAATAGGGTTTGGTAATGTTGTTTTTGGCTTTTGTGATAATTGGGTGCGTGTGAGTAGATTGAGAGGTTAAGGGATTGGAAGTGGTTACTGTGAGAGCTTGTGGGTTGGGCAAAGGTGAAGTGGTGGTTGAATTGGACGGCAAAGGTTGTGTGTTTGTGGCTGAAGCTAATGGTCCGGTAAAGAGCGTTGGTACTAAGCACTAAGGATGCCTGATAGGTCGCACGTCAGATAGGGTGGCGTCTGTTGGTGAAGATGTTGTTGGCAATGGAATAGTGAAAAGCTGAGGAATTCAAGTAGACACAATATAAGGTTGTGGACGAGGAAGGTGAGTGGATAATGTGTGAAATGGAAACACCGACTCAACAAACATGACATGCCTAGAGACATATGTTTTTGATGTGGATGCATGGAAACAAAGATATGCACTCTGTGTAAGAGAGTAGCCTAGAAAGACACATGGTTTAGAGCGAGCATCAAGTTTGTGAGAAGAATAGGGGCGAAGCCAAGGGTAGCATTGTAATGATCCATCCCGGGTTAGCCACCCCCGAGATGGTGTAATCACATTTTGAAAATCCCAGCACGACACATATATGCAACAATAAAAATATATCAATTGCAAATTTACATCAATCCTCAACCCTCAACAGGAGAGATACATCATTCAGATCTCAACTTAAACATTGTATACAACATAGCATGCATGAATATTTACAAATATTATTTTTTTTTCTCATTAGTCTGAGGATGTGGACCACGTGGCTTATAGATAATAAATCCGTATGAATCTCAACTCACCAACTATATGTCCTGCCTGCTGCTTGAAATCATTTAACATTGAGAGATGAGCTTCACAAGCTCAGTGAATTAAATTTACTAGAAGTATTCAATTCGTATAAATAATCTTTTAATATTTAATCATTTATATCACAAATAACTAGATAATAGCATTCTATTATCACTACACATATCATTAGTCTCATTCTCTATCAATCTCTTCTTCTTATATATTTGTTCACCTTAAGACCATCAATTATCTCATAATTACCTCGTTATGAGGTTCACAGCATATAGTCTACCATTTAGATAGTTCTTATCATATCATACTTCTATGTTTCTTTCTCACCATCACTGTCTCTCTATAAGACTCATTCATCTATAAATTTAAAATAACAAACAACACTTCAGCATTTCAGTAATACAATCAACACTCAAACCAAATGCAATGCATAAATTATTATTAGAGAACATCTTCCCACATGTCGACATGTTTTTATCTTAGCCCGGCCCCCTCCCGATTCTTTTGTATCATTTAGACTGGCTCCTTCCTGATTCTTTTATTTCCAGTATATACTGGCTGTCACAGTTTTCATTTAGATCGGCCCCTTCTCGGTTCTTTTAGTTCATGCATATGCATATGAACAATGATATGAAATATGCATATGATCAGTAATATAACAATAAACATGTATTCAGACATTAAATTTAGTTATCCTGCCTTTTCTCAAATTACTATTTGATCAATTTCACTAATTTCTTCTCCTCATATATCACATCAATTTATCTACAATAACTCATCAAGAATTTCATTTATCCCCTTCATTATTTAATCGACTCATTATTCCAATAATATTATTTCTCATATAATAACTTTCCACATATCAATTATACTTATCATACCTATCAAACAACTTTAATCTATTATGAAATCATAGGTTAATAAGTTATTCAAATATTATCACTATATATTTCATATTTATCTTGATTACTTAAAGTAAATCTAACTCACCAAGTAGCACTTAAAGCTACCCGTGGATCACCTCCTTGCTTTTCCTGCTCTTCTCAGCAATTTTCTCCAGTTACTGATCGTCAACACCTGATATAATATTCATATTAAATTCTAATTTATTCTTCAATTCTTCCAAAATTCACACCCTTTGAATTCCGGGAATTTCATGTATGCTAAATTTCAAAAATAAACTCCACATTATTATCGTATGTTTTTCTTAGAGCTTCCCGTGATTCTCTATGAAATTCTCCTGTAAACCCTTTCAAAAATCTACTCTTTCAACCTTTCTTTTGGTCCCCAAGTGTTTAAAGAAATAGAGTAATTTAGATTTGAGATTGAAGAAAACCAAACAGGATTTGGTAAAATTAATAAAACAATTCAATATATAAAATACTTTAAGCAGCACCGTCACCGCTTCAAATTCAACAGTTGCATAACATGCAACACAATTACAAAATGTTGCAACACCTGGACTTCCAAGTGTTGCACGAAATTTGTTTCTTTTTCTTTTTCTTTTTCCTTTTTTCTTTTTTTCCTTTTTCCTTATTCTGGATGATTTTTTTAATTGTTTTATAAAAATTAAATCTTTTGCATATATATATATACATATATATTATTTTAACTCCATGTCATATTTATTAAATTACTTCTTTACCCTTTCTTTACAAATACAGGTATTACAATTCTACCCATCTTACAAAAATTTTGTCCTCGATATTTCCTTACCTAATTCATGAAAGAGTTAGGAGTATTCTTTCCTCATTCTTGCATCATGCTCCCAAGTAATTTCTTCAACATCTTGGCTTCGCTATAATACTTGAATCAAGGGAATACTTTATTGCGCAAGACTTGCTCCTTTTTGTCTAGAATTCTAACTGGTACTTGCATAAAAGTCAAATCTTTCTGAAGTTCTATCGCTTAATTTGAGATACTATCACGTAAGTACTTTCTCAAAAGTGAGACATGAAACACATTATGTAATTACTTTAACTCTGGAGGTAAATCCAATCTATATACTATTTGTCCAACTCTCCTAATCACCTCATATGGCCCCACAAATCTCGAGCTCAACTTTCCCTTCTTTTTAAACCTCAACATGCCTTTCCACGGAGATATCTTCAAAAATACCCAATCATCAACTTGAAACTCGAGAGGTCATCTTCCATTATCAACATATCCCTTCTATCTGTTATGTGCTGCTCTAAGGTTCTTTCTAACCAGTTTGATCCTCTCAGTAGTCAGATCTATCATTTTTGGACCAAATATTTTTCTCTCTCCAACTTCTTCCCAGCATACTGGAGTTCTACACCTCCTACCATATAAAGCTTCAAATGGTGCCATCCCAATACTAGTTTGATACTGATTATTATATGCAAACTTGATCAAAGGCAAATAAGTATCCGAGCTCATTGAGAAACTCAATACACTTGCCATCAGCATATCTTCTAGTATTCTAATGATTCTCTCCGTCTGCCTATCAGTTTGTGGGTGAAAAGTTGTACTAAACTGTAATTGCGTACCCATAGCTTTTTGAAAACCTCTCCAAAATCTAGAGTTAAATCTAGAATTTCTATTTGATATAATACTCAAGGGTACTCCATGTAATCTTACAATCTCTGCTACATATAATTTAGCCAACTTTTTAGGACTCCAGGAAGTTTTAATAAGAAGGAAATGTGAAGACCTAGAAAGTCTATCTACTATAACCCACACAATGTCATGACCCCTCTGGGTATGGGGAAAACCAGAGACAATCCATACTCACATTTTCCAATGGCCACTCAGGTATTGGAAGAGGTTGTAATAATCCTATTGGATGTCTATTTTCAGACTTCACTTGTTGACAAGTCATGCATATAGAAATATGTTCTGCTACATCTTTCTTCATCCCTGACTGATGAGTGCCAAATATTGCATATTTTGGCCACTTAATTTACATTTGTTAGCTTAGGAATTTGTTACTTTGAGTTGTTTTCATTGTTTTTCAGGTTTACAAGCACTAGGAAAGGAGTTTCACTAAAATTGCCGGAATTGCTATATAGATCAGTCATTTTTGTGGATTTTACTGTATTGATTCAGGAAGAACCAAGAGATGAGCCATATATGCTTGGAAAGATCCGGAAGTCTATTTTCTAAGGAATTTTACGGCTCATAAAAATGATTTTTCTAGAGAACTTTATGGCAGTTTTAGTAGACAAAGGTCAAGTTGAAGATGTCTAGTGCGCTCGAGCGCAAGTGCGCACTTGCGACATCCCACATCGGTTGAAAATGCTTTGTAGTGCACCAGTATGCGCTCGAGTGCACCAGACTGCGATCGAGCGCACTCAGGCAGTATCCCACATCAAATTTGAAATGCATTGTACTTCGGGAATTCCCCTATAAAAGCCCCATCTCACTTCATCATTCGGTGTGCAATCTGGAGGACTTCTGCTAGCATTCTGGTGGATCTCGAAGGATTTACTACCAATAGCGAGTGGAATTTCTCCCAATGTATAGTCAGTTTCAAATATTTTTAGTATAAATGTTCTATTCAATTATTTGAGTAAAATCTTATGATTGATTGTTTTTAAATTGTTAAATTGGATATTCCTTGTGTTTCATCTGTTGGATACGGCGGTTCATTCAAATTAGATTGGATTTTCTTTGTGATTTGTAAATTAAACGAATGCATTGGATGATTTTGGTTTAATTTGGGTATTCGCCGTGATTTGTATAATGGTGGATTCATGGAACTTTTTTTATTACTTTTATATAGAACATGAAAATATATGCTTTACTTTGGTGGGATGGATTCAGAAACCTTAGTATCTTTTTTATTTGTTTTTAAATCAATTTAGTTTAGTTTATTTTGTTTGTAACATACAATTACAAATTTGGAACTAGGTTAAAATAGACTTAGTTTAGATAAAAATATATTTTCACAACGCAATTCCCTGTGGATTCGACCTCACACTTGCACACACTATATTGCAGATGACTCATGCGTTTGCGAGTAATTTAAAACTCACAACACTGACCACCAATAATTTTGTCTCAATCTCCTGTAAATTTTATTATTTCTTGGATACATGGAATATACAAAATCATGAGCCTCCCTCAGTATCTCCTTTCTCATCTCCACATCATTGGGAACATAAACTCGATGCCCCAATACCACTATACCATCTCCTCTAATTCTAAACTCAGTTGGCTTCCCACTCAATACTTCCCGTCGAATCTTCTCTATCCCTTCATCTTTACCCTGCATCTGTAATAAACGATCAATAATAGAAGATTTTACCACCATATTTGCCATAAATACTCCTCTATCATTGACACTCAACTGCGTCCTCATTCTCTTAATTCTGTCATCAAGCTAGTATTATAACTCCCAATAGCAGCTAATCTCCCTGTAGCTTTTCTACTCATTGCATCAGCTACTACATTAGCCTTTCCTGGATGATAATGAATGGTACAGTCATAATCACTAATCAACTCCATCCACCTCATTTGCCTCAAATTCAACTCTTTCTGGGTCGGTAAATGCGTCAAGCTTTTATGATCAGTAAAAATTTCACAATTGGCTCCATATAGATGATGTCTCCAAATCTTCAAAGCAAAAACTATGGCAGCTAATTCTAAATCATGGGTCAGGTAATTCCTCTCATGATTTCATCAAAAACTAAGGCCTAGATGCACAAGCTATAACTCTCCTATATTTCATCAAAACACATCCCAACCCCTGATGTGACGCATCATTATAAACCACAAATCCTTCATTACCAGAAGAAAACACTAATACTGGGGCAGTAGTCAATTTTTCTTTCAACAACTGGAAACTCCTATCACATTCCTCTGACCACCTAAACTTCACGCCCTTCCTGGTCAATCTAGTCAATGGTCTAGCAATCATAGAAAATTTTTGGATGAATCTCTTATAATAACTAACCAATCACAAAAAGCTTCTAACTTCAGTTACACTAGTGGGTCTTTCCCAATTCAACACTGCTTCTACCTTCTGTGGGTCAACTGTTATTCTCTCTCCCAACACAACATGGCCCAAGAAAGATATTTCACTCAACCAAAACTCACACTTAGAGAACTTTGCATATAATTTCTCCCTCCTTAGAATTTCCAATACTATCTTTAAATATTGCGTATGCTCATCTTCATTTTTGGAATATACCAGAATGTCATCAATAAACACAATCACAAATCTATCCAAGAATAGTTTAAATACCCGATTCATTAGATCCATAAATGCTGCAGGAGCATTAGTCAACCCAAATGGAACTCATGATGGCCATAATGTGTCCTAAAAGTAGTCTTAGGCACGTCCCCCTCCTTTATCCTCAATTGATGATAACCTGATCTCATGTCTATCTTAGAAAACACCCTAGCTCCTTGTAACTGTTCGAACAAATCATCTATCATTGGTAAAGGATATCTATTCTTGATGGAGATCTTATTCAACTGTCTATAATCTATACACAATATCATGGTCCCATATTTCTTCTTGACAAACAATACAGGGGCTCCCCAAGGTGATATACTAGGTCGAAAAAACTGTTTATCTAGCAACTCCTGAAGTTGAACTTTCAATTCTCTTAATTCAACTGGTGCCATTCTATAAGGTGCTATAGATATGGGTGTTGATCTTAGAATCACCTCAATAGAAAACTCAATCTTCCTATTGGGAGGTAAACCAGTCAACTCTTCAGGAAATACATCATAAAAATATTTTACTACCAAGATTTCTTCTAACTTCTTACTCTCCTTGCTAGAATCCACCACATATGCCAAATACCCCTCACAACCCTTCTTCAAACATTTACTAGCAGTTAAGGCAGAAATAAGACAGTTAGCAAATATCTTACGTTCTCCCTGAAAATTAAACTCTTTCTGTCTAGGTATCTTGAACACTACATTCTTCCTAAAATAATTTACCCAAGCATAATATGCAGATAACCAATTCATCCCCATAATTAAATCAAAATTTGTCATATCTAAAAGCAATAAATCAACTTCAAATTCTCTATCAGCCATATAAATCACACAACTTTGGTAAATTGTCCTGATAATAACCCTATCCCCAGTAGGAACCTCAACAACAATAGCATGCATCAAAAGACTAGCACTAGCATCAATAGATTTCACATAAACACTAGATGCGAAAGAATGGGTTGCACCAGGATCAATCAATAATCTAGCAGGCCTGTCAAGGATAGATACCATAACTATAACAACATCAGGAGTGGCTTGTGCATCTCGTTGGGTCATTGTATAGACTCTACTGTCTTTGGACTGTAATTAGCTCTTACATCCTCTCTTAGCTACTGATCCTCGACCTTTGCCCCGCACATTCCCTGATCCACCACCTTTCTCCACTGGTATTCTCCCAACACTTCCAATGCCTACATAAGTAGATTTTCCCACTAGGCAATCTATAGCAACATATCTTCCCTCACCACATACAAAGCATATCTGCGTAGGGCAATTTTGAGACAGATGCCCCGTCTGATTATATCTAAAGCAAACCCTTAGCTCTCGATCATACATCAGATTACCACTTCCCCGTGATGGCAAACTTACTCCTCTACTATAACTTCCACTTTCCATAACCTATCTCCCAAACCTAAGGGTCCACTGGTATTACTTTGAGAGATAGAAGCAACAGATCTTGCTTGCCTCTGACTCTGCACTACCATTCCTTGTGACAAGGAATACCTCCTCTGGGGTGGTCTCCCACCCTGCACACTCATACTACCACCACCTCTAGGTCCCTTAAATCTAGACCTTTTCAGCCACTCACTTCTACCTCTAAACTCCATCAAATCTTTCTCAATTTTAAATGCTTTATCCACCAATATTGGATAATTTTCAATGCCCATATAAGAGAGTTTAGTCTGAATGTCATAGTGTAATCCGTCTAAAAATCTCTTACATTTCTTCTCCTCCCTATTCACTAATTCAGGTAAAAATCTTGACAGGGCTATAATTTACTATCATTTTCAGCCACCGATAAATTACCCTGCCTTAGATGAATAAAATCTCTTTCTTATTGTGCTCGGAAGGTATTTGAAAAATACTTTGCAAAGAAATCATCCTTAAACTTACTCCAAGTTAAAGGTTGTTCTACCTATGTGCTTACCTTGGACAAAATATCCTCCCACCATTGAGAAGCCTCACCCTCGAGCATAAATGAAGTAAAAGCAACCTTCTATCTATTTGTCACTAGTAAGACTTCAAAATATTTTTCAACATGTCTAATCCACTGTTCAGCTTCTATATGATTTATCGATCCTCTAAAAGACTGGGGTTGAAACTTAAGAAATCTCACAAAACAATCACCTTACATCTCATGTGCAAACACACCTTCTCTCATGAACCTTTTGTCTCACCACATCAGGTTCTCTTCTACCCCTCTTCTCTAATCTCCTCTGCAAATTATCAGCTATTTCTTCAGCTGTATTCATCCTCTCTAGAGCATGCTCAAGAGCTTCTCTCAATTCATCCATCCTAACCTCAGATTCTCTCCCCCACTCTACTAGTATCTGCTGCACTATCAATCTGTTCCTTCGCAGGAACCACAAACTCAACTTCCTCCTCAGCTTCAGTTCTTCTAAATATTGGGGGTCTACCACGTCCCCTCCAATTCAGAACTCTACCTCTAGCTCTAACATGTCCATGTGTCATCCTCAGACTCTGCATTAAAATATAGTTCATTTAGATCTTTCACTTCTTTTAAGTTCTTATGCAGTCCACAGAATCAAAAAACTTATTGCTCTGATACCAAAATTGTAACGACCTATCTCGGTTGGCCACCTCCGAGACAGTGTCATCACATTTTGAAAATCCCAGCATGACACATATATGCCAC
Source organism: Bretschneidera sinensis (assembly GCA_023935145.1). Lineage (NCBI taxonomy): Eukaryota > Viridiplantae > Streptophyta > Magnoliopsida > Brassicales > Akaniaceae > Bretschneidera > Bretschneidera sinensis. The sequence goes on along the minus strand of CM043700.1, from coordinate 73,150,783 downwards.
AATAAAAATATATCAACTGCAAATTTACATCAATCCTCAACCCTTAAAAAGGGAGATACATCATTCAGATCTCAATTTAAACATTGTATACAACATAATATGCATGAATATTTGCAAATATTACTTTTTTTCTCATTAGTCTGAGGATGTGGACCATGTAGCTTACTGTAACGACCCATCCCAGGTTGGCCACCCTCCGAGACGGTGTCATCACATTTTGAAAATCCTAGCACAACATATATATACAACAATAAAAATAAATACACCGATAGAAAATTTTACATCATTATGATCTTTAAACATTAGATACAACATAAAATGCATGAATATTTACAAATAAATTTTTATTTTCTTTTCTCATTAGTTTGAGGATGTTGGCACGTACGTGACTTACAAAAAATGATTTCTTCTGAACCTCAACTCACCAAACTATTTGTCATGCATGCTACCTGAAATCATTGTATAATGAGGAGTTAGCTTCACAAGCTCAGTGAATTAAATTTACTAGAAGTACTCATTTGTATAAAAAAATTTTCCATATTTAATCATTTATATCTCATACAACTTGATACTAGCACTCCACTATCACTAAACATGTCATAATATCCATTCTCTATCAATCTCTTCCTCTTATTTATTGATTCACCTTAAGATCATCAATTATCTCATAATTACCTCGTGATGAGGTTCACATCATAAAGTCTACCATTTAGATGGTTCTTATCACCATAAATGTCTCTTTGTGAGACTCATTCATCAATAAATAATTTCACAATAACATACCACACGTCCGCATTTCAATAATGCAAGCAATAATGAAAACAGATGCAATGCATAAATTATTATTATGGGAACATCTTCCCACATGTCGACATGTTTTTATTATCTTAGACCGGCCCCCTCCCGGTTGTTTTCTTTCTCATTTAGACTGGCCACCTTCCCAGTTCTTTTCTTTACAGCTTGTTCCGGCTGCCACGGAATTCATTTTCAGCATATATTGGCTGTCACGGTGTCCTTTTTATTTCCAGCATATACTGGCTGTCACTGTTTTTCAATTAGATCGGCTGCCTTCCCGGTTCTTTTCTTTTCATTTAATGCATATGCTTATGAACAATGATATGAAATATGCCTTTGAACAATAACATTAAAAAAAAACAAACACGAATTCAAATATTTAACTTTGGTAATCCTGATTTTTCTCAAATTATATAAAAAAAATTTCTACTAAATTCCTCTCATCCCAAATCACATCAAATTATCTATTAAAGCTTGTCAAGATCCACTAAATTTCATCCCAAATCACATCAAATTATCCATCAAAGCTTGTCAAGATCCACTAAATTTCATCTCCTCATAATTCATATCAAAACATCAACCATAGCTCATCAAGAATTTATTTATCACCATCATTATTAAATCAACTCGTTATTCTAATAATATTTCTTCTCACATAATAATTTTTCTACATGTCCAATATTCATATCATATTTATCAACCAAATCTTTATCTATCACCAAAACATAAGCTAATAATTTATTTTAATATTATTACTAGATTTTTTATTTTTTATTTAGATTACTTAAAGTAAATCCAACTTACCACGTAGCACTTAAAGCTACCCGTGATCACCTCCTTGCTTTTCCTGTTCATCTTAGAAATCTCTCCTGGTTGCTGATCATCAACACCTGATATAATATTTTAAATAAAATTCTAATTTATTCTTCAATTCTTTATAAACTACACACTTTGAAAATTCCCACTTTGACTTTCGGGAAATTTCATGTATACTAAAAATCCAAAAATAAACACTACACTATTACCTTCTGTTTTTTTGATAGTTTATCGTGATTATCTATGAAATTCCGCAGTAAAGCCCTTCAAATTTTTGCTCTTTCAACATTTCTTTGGATCCCCAAGTGTTTAAAGAAAAATGAAAAATTGAAATAAACTATGTGAAATCGTAAATGATTTCACATAGGTGTATATATACAAATTTTTTTGCTTTGGCCTTAGCAGCCCCCCTCCCAAAAGTCTCCACGTTTTGGAGACGTGTGAGACATGCACGCCTTCTTCACCCTTTGTAAAACATTTAGCAGTAGGTGTTGCCACGTTATTTTCTTCTTCTTCTTCTTTTCTTTCTTTTGCCTTCTCCCACCTTCTGGACATTCACATCAATTTTTTTTAAGAATTTCTTTATTCAATAATAACAAACCTTTCACATATATTTTATTTTAATTCCATGTCATATTTATTAAATTACTTCTTTACCCTTACTTTACAAATACGGGTATTACACTTACAGATAATAAATTCGTCCGAATCTCAGCTCATCAACTATCTGTCCTGCCTGCTGCCTGAAATCATTTAACATTGAGAGATGAGCTTCACAAGCTTAGTGAATTAAATTTACTAGAAGTATTCAATTCGTATAAATAGTCTTTTAATATTTAATCATTAATATCTCAGATAACTTGATAATAGGATTCTAGTATCACTACACATATCATAAGTTTCATTTTCTATCAATCTCTTCTTCTTATATATTTGTTCTCCTTAAGACCATCAATTATCTCATAATTACCTCATTATGAGGTTCACAACATATAGTCTACCATTTAGATAGTTCTTATCATATAATACTTCTATGTTTCTTTCTCACCATAACTGTCTCTCTGTGAGACTCATTCATCTATAAATTTAAAATAACAAATAACATTTCAGCATTTCAGTAATATAATCAACACTTAAACTAGATGCAATGCATGAATTATTATTAGGGAACGTCTTCCCACATGTTGACATGTTTTTATCTTAGACCGGTCCCCTCCCGGTTCTTTTGTATCATTTAGACCAGCCTCTTCCTGGTTCATTTATTTCCAGCATATACCGGCTGTCACGGATTTCATTTAGACTGGCCCCCTCCCAGTTCTTTTATTTCATGCATATGCATATGAACAATGATATAAAATATGCATATGATCAGTAATATAACAACAAACATGTATTCAGTCATTAAATTTAGCTATCCTGCCTTTTCTTAAATTATTATTTGATCAATTTCACTAATTTTTTCTCCTCATATATCACATCAATTTATCTACCATAACTCATCAAGAATTTCATTTATCCCCTTCATTACTTGTTGGTATTTGTCTAAGGTTTAAACATGGTTACGATTTAAACAAGAGATGGTAGAATGAATTTCAGCAAGTTAAAGGAGTGTACACAAGTGTGCGCCTCACTTTGGGTGTGTGCACACCTCTCATTTCAGCAAGACAAAGAAGTGCGCATAGCTTTGAAGGGTCCAGCATCAGTGTGCGTCGTAGCCCTACTCCTCACAGGCCACGGCACCCAGCAAGTGAGGATGCTGGAGGAAGGCTAATGCCGCGGCGCTCCCTACCCAAGGCCGCGGTGCCCAGAAAGTGGTGAAAAGGTGTTTTGCCCAAGGCCGCAGTGCGCCCTGTTGGAGGCCTAGGCGCTAGGCACACTGATGCACACATGATTAACTTGATTCAACCTTTTGTTAAGTGCGCGGGTGAAAGTCCAAAATGCATAGCATCACTTAGGATTGATGGAGGGCCATGGTTAATTGGTCATCAAGATCTAAGGGTGGAGAATGACACTCAAGATTGATCAAGAAGTAGGTGCATTATATAACGGGTCACCTAGCTTCATTATTAATAAGGATTATTTGAGAGATTACAAGAGACACATTGTGACATACAAGAGAGAATTGTGTGAGAGTGCAAAGACGTAAAACACAAGAGGGACTCATTGTAGTGAGGCTGGTTGTAAAGAGAGAGTAGCATAGCTTTGATAGAGAGCATTGTAATAAGTTCTTATCATCTTCTTTCTTCTCTTTTTGGTTTCTTCAAGACCTAGACCTTCTTGGAGAGGGGTTGCTATGATTGTAAAAGAACCATTGATTTAGTATAGAGAGTTCAGAGGAACTCACAGGGACGTAAGCTATTGCCGAACCTCGATAACAAATCGCTTGTCTTCTTTCTTTGTTTGATTTCTGTTCCTGTTTTCGATTCCTAATCTTTACAAGTCATTCTAGACTTGGGTGTTTGGAAGATCACCACCTGGGCATCTTGTCACTGTGATTTCCAACATTACTTAATCGACTCATTATTCCAATAATATTACTTATCATATAATGACTTTCCACATATCAATTATACTTATCGTACCTATCAGACAACTTTAATCTATTATCAAATCATAGGTTAATAAGTTATTCAAATATTATCATTATATATTTCATATTTATCTTGATTACTTAAAGTAAATCTAACTCACCACGTAGCACTTAAAGCTACCCGTGGATCACCTCCTTGCCTTTCCTGCTCCTCTCAGCAATTTTTCCCGGTTACTAATCGTCAACACCAGACATAATATTCATATTAAATTCTAATTTATTCTTCAATTCTTCCAAAATTCTCACCCTTTGAAAATTTTCACTTTGAATTCCGGGAATTTCATGTATGCTAAATTTCAAAAATAAACTTCACATTATTACTTTCTATTTTCTTAGAGATTCCCGTGATTCTCTATGATTTTCTCCTGTACTATTTTAAAATTTTACTCTTTCAACATTTCTTTTAGTTTCTAAGTGTTTAAAGGAATAAAGTAATTTAGATATGAGATTGAAAAAAACCAAACATGATTTGGTAAAACTAATAAAACAATTCAATATATAAAATACTTTAAGTGACACCATCACTGCTTCAAATTCAACAGCTGTATAACATGCAACACAATTACAAAATGTTGCAACACCTAGACTTCCAGGTGTTGCACGAAATTTTTTTTTTTTTTTCTTTTTCTTTTTTCTTTTTCCTTTTTCCTTATTCTGGACGATTTTTTTGAATTGTTTTATAAAAATTAAATCTTTCACGCATATATATATATATATATATATATATTATTTTAACTCCATGTCATATTTATTAAATTACTTATTTACACTTTCTTTACGAATACGGGTATTACAAGCATAAACATCCAAAGATCTTAAGTTTTGAATAGTTTGGAGAAGTGCCAAAAATGGTTTCAAAAGGAGACGAAAGATTAAGTGTTGGAGTAGGCATTCTATTAATTAGATAAAATGCATTAGCAAAGGATTGAGCCAAAAAAGTTAAGATATTGAGGCATGAGAGAGTAGGGATAAACCTGTTTCAACAATGTGACAGTGTCTTCTCTCTGAGTAGCTATTATGTTTAGGAGTGTGTGGTGGAGTAGTGAGATGAGATATTTCATTGGTAGCAAGAAAGTTGACTAAAGTTAAATATTCACGACCATTATTCGAATAAAGTATGCAAATTTTAAGTGTGAAGTGTTTTTTTACAATAACTTTAAATCTTATCAAAACATCTTTGACTTCATATCTGTGCTTAAGTGGATAAAACCATATGTATTTGGTGAAGTGATTAACAAAGATGACATAATATTTAAAACCATCATGTGAGAAAACAAGTGAAGTTCATACATCAGATAAAATCATTTCAAGTGGTTGATAAGATACAAGGGAAGAATTAGAAAATGAAAGTTTGTGACTTTTACTGTAGTGATAGGCATTACATAAAAAATTGGAAGACAATGATGTGGATGAATTTAATTGATAATGAGAAAGAGTGTGATTTAGAATAAGAGATGCTAGATGACCTAATCAATGATGCCATTTAGAGGAAACTGTCTTGACACTAGAAAAAGAAAACAGAGGAGAATTTATTGGAGAAGATGATATCCATTCATGCACCCCATCCTTCGTTTGGCCTTTCAAAAGAGTTGCCCCCGTGCGCAGTTCCTTCACAAGAAAAGGCAAAGGTAAGAATTCAATGGACACATTATTTGAGAGACAAAATTGTGAAATGGAGATTAAGTTTTTCTTCATGTTAGGTACACAAAGAACATTATTTAATTGAAAATAGGTGCTAGGAGTGTTAAGAGAAGTGGAACTAGTGTGAGTGATGGGGAGACTCGTGCCATCGTCGATAATGATGTCATCGGAACCTATGTAAGACACATGAAGGGATAGATTGCTCAAGTCTATAGTGACATGATGAGAAGCACCATTCTCTAATAGCCATGTTGGAGTTTTGGAATAAGTGTTCATAGAAAAGTGTGGTCGAGGCTGCCATGGGGTTGGAGAGTTGGTCATCGGAGCACTTGTGATGGTGGATGGCTGAATGGGAACAAGGCAAAAAGATGGACACTTCTTAGCCGTATGTCCCTAAATCCCACAAATTTGGCTGTGGCTAAGATAGGGATGAGGAGGTTGATCATTTCGACTAAAGTTTGGCCCGACACTGGAGGATGCAGGGGAGCGATGATTGTAGTTTGGCAATGGGCGCCAGCCCGTGTTGCTATGTCCAGAGAATTAGGATGGATGCCAATTGTTGTTTGTAGTCATAACTGTAGTGGCTTAGAGAATAAAAATAGATAGTAAAGATAATTCCAAGGGAAAAGTCAAAGGAAAAGAAAGATTAAAGAAAGAAAGACAGTGATGGTAGGTGCTATGATACCATATACATAGAAATGTAAAAAATAGTGAAGGAAATAATGGCCACACAAAATGGCTTTTCACTGATCAGTATTTATAGTAAGTTACAAGGAAATTCAAAAACAACAGCTTTATTTAAACTAACTCCAAATTCAAATATAACAGCTCTATCTAACTCCAAATTCAAATGAAACGAAATAATACAAAATTCAAATTATAAAGACAAAGTCAAACCAATTCAAAACAATATCAGAGAAAGTGTCTCTATCAGAAACTAAAATTCATTTACAAATGAACTCAAATAAATTTTCATGTTTGGTGTCTGTAGAATTGAAATAATTTTTATGTTTAGGATCAACTAAGAATTCAATTCATTTTCTAAATTTTATTTAAGTACCCTACATCACTTTTTAATTTATTTAACGTATGAATTTTAATTTTATTGATATTAGTCAACAAAATTAACACTATTTACCTTTTCAATTCACAAGATGAATTTATAATCCAAAAATGGAATCAAATTTTTTTACTGGATGAAATCTGGAAATTAAATGTAAATTTAACCAAAAAAAAAAGTTAATTTTACTTTAGTGTACTTCAATTTGAATATAGCAATATATTCATTTTATTTTTATAACCTATTCTTTCATATATTTTTTTAAAATTTATTCTAAAATAAGAAAGAAACCAAAACATTGGTGTTCTTAATCAAATATAGATCAAGTAATTGTAGAGTGTAAACCATATTTTACAGTGTTGAACGTTCTCTCATTGCACGTAGGAACCATGCTTGAATTGTGCAAAGTGAAACCATTATCTTGATATCTTTAAAAATAGCTCATGGTTGATAGTTCATGTTGTTATTGTGGCTATTGTTGTTATTATTACATTGGCAACAACTATGAAAGACAGATAAAGGATGAAGATAAATAGAAGAGAGAGAAGAGTTGAGAAGAGAAGGGTAATTTTATCCTTGTAATTTTATAAAAACTCATATTTAGAGTTCATTTGCAAATTTTATCAATTTTGATATAATTTGTCCATAACTAATTCAATTATACTATAATTAATTTAAAAATGAATTCTACACTTTTATTAACAAACCAAACATGTGATCAATTCATTTGTAAATGAATTCCACACTTTATTAACAAACCAAACGCAACAATCCATAAAATTCAAATGAATTTTACAAAAACTATAGAATTAATTTAAACCAAACAGAGTGATATAATTAAACAAATCATTTCCCATCAGATTCTCGCAAATTGGGAAATTTTTTTAAAAAAATGTTGGTTTTAAGATAAATGAAGGGGATATGTTCTCTTGTATTTCCTTTCCTTTCTTTAAAAAAATTTCTCGAAAAAATGGTGGACACGTGCCCCTCAATTTCTTTTCTTTTACTTTTCTTTTATTCTCCTCAACTTAAACAAAGTGATGATTTATTCTTGGATGGTTGAGTTTTAATCGCACAAAATTTTCTCATCTCCAATGAGTTTATGATTAATTAAATGGTAGATTTATCTTAACTATATGATTGCGATATAGTGCGCGCGTCATCTTTTTTAATCTTCTTGCTCAGGCACAGATCCAACCTCAGAGCATGATTACTGGCTATTGTTTTATTTGAAGTCGGCTGCATGAGCCCCCAATAATTTACATGAGTCATGGCATTTCTGATCCAATTTGTATGCTCAAAACAAGGTTAGAATCAATCGATTTCATTTTTTTTTTCTTTTATTACATTGAAGTTGAAGGGAGGGAAATTGAATCTAGAACTCAAAGAAATCACTAAATTAAAAGACTCAATTTTTCTTTCTCAATTCGGCTTAGCAAATGACTCATCTAAAAAATTAGGGTGGAGTTGGGCAAATGATGATTTAGCTCTTGGCTTTTATTTTTAAAATAGTAATATTTTTTTAAACAACGATGACAAGAATTAAATATGAAACTATTTTCATAACTCATAAAGAAGAAAATTCATGATCTCATTCTTAAAATATTATCATGATCTATTCTTAATCTTTCCGGAATGATGGTGAATACACAACTAGCACAATTTTTCTCTGATTTTAAACTCCCATAATCTTTTTGTAGTCTTTTTCTCCCTCGTTTGGTTCAAAGAATTAATTCCTTTTTCCATCAAATTTTGAATTTTTCACGTATGTCACTTGTAAAAAACATCATGCACAGTACTAGTCTTGAGTTGGGTTAGCCAATCTTACATGGGCCTAAACTCGAACCCAAATGAGAAACAGACACAGGCCCTTCCATTTACCTCATGTTACAGTGTTACCCGAGTCTATGATCGTGTCTCCACATCTGAAAGAGAACCGAGTCAGTTTATTGATAAACCCCTCTATAAAACCCTAACAAACCCCAACCCTCTGTTTCCTCCCTCAGCGAAACCATAAATTATCACAGAGAGAAAATGGCACTAAATTCCATGCTTCGCAGAGCTACCTCGATCGTAGTCCCTCTCGCAATCCGAGCCGTTAGATCTCCGAGAAGCTTCCACAGCACAGTCTCCACAGTTTTCTGCGTTGAGAAGGGATGCCTGGGCCGCGAGCTCAGTGAGGGACGCTTTGCTACATTTCTACGATTCTCTACGGTACCTGCTAATGAACACAGCTCCGATGAGAGTCTGATTCGAGTCCTTGAATCTGAGATCCAATGCGCTGAGACTGAGGAACCGACCAATGAAAATATTGTCAGTTCTCTTTTCAATTTTATAATTTAATCTTATTTGATAAATTTGTTTTAGAGTTCGTCTGATGTTTGTATTGATATGTAATTATTTGAAGATGTTTTCTTTTTTATTTAGAGATCTATAGAGCTTTCTGTTTTTTCAAGTTTTTGAAGTTGTAATTTATATTTAAATGAGGGTTTTTGAAGTTATGATAATATGGTTCTAGAAGAGTGGTGATAGGCTCAATTTTGTGGGGTTTCCCGGTTTTTCAAAATACTTTTTTTGGTCTGCATTTTCTGGGCAAGCTTGATAAAATTTACCAATGAGTTGTACAAAATGTGAAAAGTTATGTTTGACCAAAATAATTTCTTTCACTCCCCCACCGTTCCCCTTCTCTCTCTTTCTCTCTTCTTTTCATTTATTTCAAATATTTTAAACACGAATTCAAATAAATTCTAGGGTTTAAAATTAGAAAGCTAAACATAAAATTTAATTTATAAATGAATTCTATTTTCGTTTGGTTTCAAACGGAATCTTAACATAATTGAAAAACATAATATTGGAAAAGAAAGAAAAAAAATAGTGTGTTTCTAAAACTATAGCCTAGCCCAGGAGGATTCCATTTCGATCCAAACCCGACAACCCACACCTTTCTTTCTATGCAACAGTTTAAACATTCTTAATATAATTTGGAGAACAACATTTCCTTTGATTGAAAAAACCACTTTTTCCCAACTTTTCTAGAAATGTTGTTTTACAAATTATGTTAAGAATATTCAAATTGTTGAAGAAAGTGTTAAGAATGTGCAAATCATTGAAGAAAGTGTTAAGGTTTTTTACAACTATACGCAACCAAATCGTTTCTCAATTTTTTCAATAATATGTTAGAAAATGAACGGTTGTTTTCCAAATTATGTTAAGAATGTGCAAATTATTGAAGGAAGTGTTAAGGATATATGAAGATGGAAAATGTTTTCTGTTTTCCACAATTAAACGCACCCTCATGTCTCCAAATTTCTTTCCATAAAGTGGAAAATATGCTATTTTTTATCTTCTAATAATTGCTTTGTATATTTTGATTTGGTCACTAAAGTTTGGGTAAAGAACGAATTTGTGAATTTGATTGACTTTGAGTTTTTTCCATCTATTTGCTTGCAGTGCTGCTAATCTTGGGTTTTGTATGTAATTTTTAACGAATTAAGTTGATTTCGGACAAGTTCCCATCCAATCATATTTTTCCCTATACATGTAATTTTAAATAAATAGGAAAGTTTCCCATTTTAATTGCAAGCACGCAATCGTTATGCTGCTTATAAATATTTTCATAAGAGTGTCTGAGATGACAACAACAGATGCTATGATCTTCTGTTGACTTTGTTACCTTCTTTTTAATGGTAACAGTTGGAAAATATGCCTGATGGGTTTCCTTTTGAAATCCAAGATACTCCTGGAGAAAGAACCATAACACTAAAACGGCTGTACCAAGATGAAATTATCAAAATGGAAATTGACATGCCTACTCCTGCTGAGGAAGATGAAGATGACAACAACCATGATGACGAGAATATTGAACCTAGTATTCCATTGGTGGTGAGTGTATCGAAAGGAAATGGTCTTTTTCTAGAGTTTGGCGTCACTGCTTACACTGATGAGATCACGATCGATAGCTTGTCAATTAAGCAGCCTGAATGTTCTGAAGATGAGCTTGCATATGAGGGCCCTGACTTCAAGTAAGCTTGGCATATTTATCTAATGATACTAGAATCTCCGATAACTTGATTTTTGCATTCATTTTCTCAAGTATTGACATTATTTTTTCCTTTCCCCAGTGATTTGGATGAAAACTTGCAGAAGGCTTTCCACAAATATCTTTAGATAAGAGGGATCGAACCAAGCACAACCAACCTTTTAATCGAGTATATGAACAACAAAGACAGTAGAGAGTACTCCCAGTGGCTCAAGAACCTCAAGAATTTTATTGAGAAGTGATTTTGTTGTAAACAAGCCACGATTTTTCCGTAGTGATTTTTAGAAAGTCTCCTGTGGTGTTGTTATAGTGATTTAGTCTCTGTTTTAAGGATCTTTAGCTGGACTTTATCATGCTAGAGAGATAAAGAATACTAAGTATCCATGTTGTGCTGATTAAGTGTTCAGCAGGCATGCCCTTGATTTATGATGCAGACAATCTCTTTTGATAGGAATTGGATACTTTTCTTATTAGATGTGTGTCTTTCCTTTACCACCCATTGTGCTAGTTTCATCAGTTTTATTGATAAGTATAGACTGCATTATTTCGGGATTGATGAAATGATGAGCTTCAGTAATTGTCCACAAACAATTCTCACAGGCTTTTCTATTTTTTTTAAAAGAATTAAAAATCAAAGCTTCGTTGGTTGCTTAAATAATCAATAAATTGTGACTGCTGGTAAGGTGAGATTTCACTGTGAAACTTTAGAATTTTAAGCAATTGGTTTGCATTTAGTAACAATGTTTTGATCATTGGCAATTACGAAAGTGAATATTTCAGTGCAGAGGATGCCACTAAGGACAGGGAGAGGAGAAAAAGTGGTGCTCCTCACGGCAAGTTGTAGAAGGCCGATAATGGGAAATGGAAGTAACATTACCAAGAAACATATTGCATTAATAACAAATATTTTTTTAGCAGAATAGGAATTATGTTGCAAGCAAGAGTTTAAAATAATTCCCCAAATTCTTGGTAAAGATCTCTACTCTTCTAAAGTCTGTTTGGCATAGCATTTGGCAACCACTTCCGCATTTTTTTTGGGGTTAAAAACCACTTCTGCTTTGAAGAGGCTAAAACTAGGCCAAAAGGTTAATTTTTTTTTTTCTTCAAAAAATATACTTAATGGCATGCATATATATAATCTAGTCATTATTTTTTATTACTTGCATATTGCATAATCCATACATTGAAAAAATCATATATAAATTCTTATTTTACATTGGTGCAGATAAAATTAGAGAGAATTCTTGTGTTCCATGCCAAATTGGCAAGATAATGAAAAGGAAAAAAAATGCATACAGATATGAATCCTCTTTTTTATTGGTGGGTTATTGGGGAGGGATCATGCGAAGATCCAATTTTCTTTCCATATATGTAGTCATTGAGATTTGTTGGCAATTAGCCACTCGTTGCCTTATTTTCAGCTGCAAAATCGTGATTGGTAATTGACTTCTAAAACATCTCTCTCTCTCTCATAGACAGAGATTCCAGAGAAGTAAGTATCGTCCTTAATTGATCGACTGCATATCTTCTCTGAAAATCATTTTTGGTTTAGTTACATTTGAACATATATACAAGCTACAATTTCTAACATTTTCTATCATCACACACTACAGTTGGTAATTATTTTTTTAGAAGAAATATGGATAAAGGAACTAGCTATGGACCCTTATATTTTGATCTTAATACGGGAGCTAAGATGCCATCTGTTGGTCTTGGAACCTGGAAAGCTCCCCCGGGAGAAGTTGGTGAAGCTGTTATCACTGCCGTCAAGGTTCTTATTCTATACTTCCTCTCTTTTAAGACACAAATATTCATTTTTCTTTTCAATTTAGTTAATCTTCTGTTGTGCCCAGAAAATGCCTACAAATATATGTTCTTGTTTCTGTGAATTTAGAGATTGTAATGTGTTATTGACTTTAGGAATTTTAATAAAATCTAGAAGACCAGAATTTACACACAAGATTTTGTACTATTGTATATCTAAGTTTGATTCCAATGTTGTGCAGGCTGGTTACAGGCATATTGACTGTGCTCGAGTCTACGATAATGAAAAAGAGGTAAAAAAATCGCCTTATTTTACAGAGGTCATTTGAAGTACAATGCGTAAGTATAGGTGATTTTTTTTTCTCTTTTGGTATTATATTTGATGAAATGCGCAGGTCGGGATGGCACTGAAGGAATTATTTTCCATAGGCATGGTAAAGCGCAATGAGATGTTTATCACATCTAAGATATGGTATTTTTTAAATCTAAAGATTCTTATTCTTGAAGGAAGGAACAGTTGGGTGCCTTTAATTGTAGAAAATGTTTTTTTTTATAATATTTTTAATATTTTTTTCAATAATTTGTACATTCTTAATTTAATTTTAAAAAAAAATATATTTTTTTTAAATGTTGTTTTTCAAATTATAATAATAATGTTCAAATTGTTAAAGAAAGTATTAAAAAAAAACAGAGATAGAAGCTACAAAACATTTTCCACACGCTTGGTGTTTTCATGCATCCTAAGTCCATTTTCAAACTAGTTATCCATTGGTCATTTATGTGTAGTAGATTTAAGCTTTGAACCTTAAATAATTGTATTGTGATTTTGTGAGTTGGATTTAAAACATTTGCAGGTGCAGTGACCTTGCACCTGAAGATGTCTCAAAGGCATTAAGCAGAAGTCTAGAAGATCTGCAACTTGACTACATTGATCTATATCTTGTAAGATGGAAGTAATGTAATCAAATAGATATCCAAACGACCCATTTTCATAATTTTGTTAATACTTTGCCCTGTTATGCATATTTGAAATTTGACCTTGCATTTCAGATACATTGGCCATTCAGGACAAAGCCCGGTTCACAGGGATTTTCCCCTGAAATTATGGCTCCCTTTTGTCTTTTAGAAACCTGGGCTGCAATGGAGGGCTTATATGCATCTGGTCAGGCACGCGCCATTGGAGTCAGCAACTTCTCAACTAAGAAGCTGCAAGACCTGCTCGCGTTTGCAAAAGTGCTGCCTGCTGTCAATCAGGTGGAATGTCATCCTGTCTGGCAGCAACCAGTGCTTCATAGTTTGTGCAAATTAACCGGTGTTCATCTCTCGGTATTACTGTCAATCATCCCTCGATCATTTGTATCACCAACACTGTGTCTATTGATTGATTGAATCATATGAAAGTAACTTTTGCAGGCGTATTCACCTCTGGGATCTCCAGGGTCTTGGGTTAAAGGAGAAATCTTGAAGGATCCAATTCTGATTGAAATCGCTGAAAAACATAACAAGTCACCTGCACAAGTAGCTCTGCGTTGGGGTATTCAGAGCGGTCACAGCGTTCTCCCAAAGAGTGTGAATGAGTCTAGGATCAAAGAAAACCTCAGCTTGTTTGATTGGTTCATACCTGCAGAGCTCTTCTCAAAATTCTCAGGCATCCACCAGGTAAATATGTCTAATGACTTTGCATATATAGGCACATAGAACCCCAGAATTCTCTACCTAATAAATAATATATCTTACTGGTTTGTGTAATGTTGCAGCAAAGGCTCCTCCGAGGGGATTTTGCAATCCATGAAACTTGCAGCCCTTATAAAAGCCTAGAGGAAATGTGGGATGGTGAAATTTGAAGATGATATGTCATCCTTTTTTTCCTGATTAGAGAACAATGATGCAGATGAAATAAATGACATGACCACAATTTTCAACCACTTGGTTTTTTAACTAATGTTATTTTAAAAGTAATATATTTTGCATATCTAAATTTATTTATGATCTTGCATGAATTTGATGACATGAGCTCAATTTTGTTAATTTTATCTGTAATCTAGGGGTTTTTTTTTATTTTTTATTTTTAAATTTAGGTGAAAATAAGATGGCTGGTTTTAAACTTCATTGAAATTGTTGAGATTTAGGTTTAGGGTGTAGATAGAAAGGAGATGAGAGACAGCGGTAAAGAGTAGAAGGATGTTGTGTTGAGAAGTAATAGATTACTAATCAATTAGTAGTCACATATATATATATATATATATATATATATATATATATATATATATTATTAAAAAATTATATCAATACCCTTACTCTTAACCTTACACTCCTGACAGAAAATCCGTTATATATGTTAGTTTTATGGATAATATATGAAGTAATATTTAATACAATAATGGTTCTATCTCTGTCATTATAATTACGATATAATAATGGCTTTATACTTAGTATATGTTGATGATATTGTGATCACTGGTTATGATGTTAAGCTAATTAATGGAGTGAAGAGTTTCCTTCTCATTTGTTTTTGAATTATGGATTTGGGTCCTCTAAAATACTTACTTAGTCTTGAGTCTAATATTCCTCTCATGGAATTCACTGAGTCCGCGAAAACATGTTCTTGCTTTACTCCATGATGCTAGCCTACTTGGTACTTGCATAGCAACCTAAGAAGAAAAATTTGAAGCTTACACATTCGAATAGTCAGTTATTGGATGATCCTTCTACTTTTCGTTGCTTGGTTGGTAGATTTATCTACGTTACAATCACTCGTCCATATATAAACTTTCTCGGTGAACATTTTAAGTTAGTTTATGCATCAGCCACGCAAACCCCATTGGGATTGCTATTCGTCTACTTCGCTATTCGAAGAAAAATCTTGGTCAGAGCATATCGCTCTTCTCATCCTCCAATTCTCTTACTCTTAATGCATATTTTGATTCTTCCTAGGATAGTTGCTCTATGATCAGTCATTCTGCCACTAGATATTGCATTTTCCTTGGACACTGTCTCATTATGGAAGAGCAAGAAGTGAACAGTCGTTTCTCATTCCTCAGTTGAGTATCGAGTCATGGCTACCAAAACTCGAGAAATTGTTTGGTTGTGTTCTTTACTCTAAGAGTTTGGCATACCTTCTCTCATCCCACACCATTTCATTGTGATAACCAAGGAGCTTGTCACATTGTTGTTAATCTTATCTTTCATGAACGAACAAAGCATCTTGAAATTGATTGTCATATTGTTTGGGAGAAATTCCAAGTTGGTGTTATTTCGACCATTATCTATTTCTTTGGCCAATTAACTCATTGATGTGTTTACCAAGGCATTGAGTAAGGACCATTTTTCATTTCTACATAGTTTATTTTTTATTTTAAAGAAGTTTACTGAAATCACTACCAGGGTCTCAATGGTGATATTAGGTTTAGGGTTTAGATAGAGAGACAAAGGTAGAGAGTAAAGAGAGGTTGTTTTGGCTCTTTTTTTTTGGCTTATAGGCTCGGTTGCTGGGCTCGGTCACCCGAGCTTAAGTAGTTGGGCTCGATCACATAGGCTCAAGTGGTTTTACACTTTTTGTAAAATTACACTGGAGCCCCCAAACATTCCAAAAATTGTAATCAACTCTCTCAAACTTTTAGAAAATTGCACTCAATGCCTTTGACCTTTCCAAAAATTGCATTTACTCTTCTCAAACTTTTTAAAAATTATACTTGAGCCCCCTAACTTTCCAAAAATTGCATTTTAACTCTTTAAACTTAACCAAAATTGCACTTTATCCTCCTAAACTTTCTAAAACTCGCACTCGGACCCTTTGAACTTTCTACCTTTGTGCCCTTAGGGCTTTGACGTTCTTTTCAAAGTCTTGATGCTTGGTTTTAGGAGTCTTCTCCTTTCTCTATGGTGTTGTACCTTTATGATGCTTGAGGGACTAGAAGATGGAAGCTTTTTTAACTTCAAATGGCCTCATGCTAGGTGCAAACTTTTTTTTTTTAAATTTTTCAAGGCATCATGCTTTTGGATCTTTAATGCTCTTGGTATTCTTCTTCAAAGAATGAAGGAAGAGATGTTTTGGTTTTTTCTCTTAGACAGTAATTCATGCTTCTTGGGAAGCGTGAAGGGCTTTGATTTGAACCCTCCATTTGTTTCGATCTGGGCATTCCATTTTCCTTTATAAAGAGGGGAATTCTTTGGCTTTGGGGAATCATTTTTCAAAGCTCACTTCATTTCATCAAGTAGAGCCTTAAGTGAATTTCTTCTGCCCTCAGGTATTTTCTTTGCTTTGGTGGTACGGAGCTCGGTCGACTCCTTATTTGGTGGTCTTCGGTCTCCATTCCTTTAGCCATTCAATCATTTTTTTTCTCCAGCATCTTTGTTTGAGTAAGTCATTCTTCTCCTCTTTACATCATCTCTTTATTTTTAGGTAGTGCTTATAGTAGTAGTGGTTATGATGAGAGGGTGAATGAATCTGTGGAGGTTTAGGTGGGTGAGGATTCTAAGGCCGAGACTAGTACCATTTTGAAGAGTTCATTTGTAAATATATTTATCTATCCAATTTGTAATACATCCTTTCTTGTTCTAGAGTTCGAGCGAATTCCAAATGATATTCATGGGGATTTGGCCGAGGAGGCTCGAGAGATCTTGTACATAGCCGAAGAAGAGTGTAACTTTTGCCAAGCAGCCAACTTGACAATATTAGGGAGAGGTTTAGAATTCCCCCAATACACTCTTCAAGGGGTTGAAATTGGAGAGAGGGCTTGTAGTGTACCGTCTAAGGGACTTCTTTATGAAATGTGCGTGTATTTAGATACTCTTAAGGCTGGGATTTGGTTGCTATTTCATCCTTTTGTGTGTGTAGTACTTAAATATTATTGGATTGCATTGGCATAGCCCGTGCCTAACTCTGCGCGTCTTCTAGTTGGGTTTATTTATGTCTATTGGAAGGTCAGTGGAGTTCCAACTTTAGACCTCTTTAGGAATATTTTCAATGCCAATCGTCATATTGATGAGGGTTGGATATATCTAAGTTAAAGGGCTCATATGTCGATAGTGATAGGGAGTCCAACCTTAATAAAAAGTTTGAAGAATAAATTTTTCTTTATCTAGAGTAAAGAGGATTTTCGGATCCCAAAGATTTGGGACTTGTCCCTTTTTAAGGAAGTACATACGTCCTTCTCTTAGCAAGGAAGAGGAGTGGACCAGCGAGCTATGATATCTAGGGCCATTTTTCGATCGAAGATAGATGCTAACAAAACTCTAGCTCGGTTCGGGCTCTACCTTCCCGAGCCTTGTTTTCATAAGGATATTCATTTTTTGCCTTTTCTTGTTCCATTGGTTCTTTCTTTTTGTGATTTGATTGACCTATTTATTTTTTTGCAACGATGCATTCAAACTTATCCCAAGTCATGAAGATGGCTAAGAAAAAGAAAGCTAAAGAGGGTGAAGGAAGTAAAAAATGTCACGTTGAGGTCGAGCCTTCCTCTTTCACTATGATGGGAGATGGGCCTTTGATCGGCGCAAAACTACAAGTGCATAGTATCATAGTTTTATAGTAAAGTGATAAGAAGAGTATCGTCCTTAGGGATTGGTAACTTACTGTAATACCCGTATTTGTAAAGTAAGGGTAAAGAAGTAATTTAATAAATATGACATGAAATTAAAATAAAATATATGTGAAAGGTTTATTATTATTTGAATAAAACAATTCTTTAAAAAAACAAACTGGACGCGTGGAGGCATAGTTACAAAGAAAATAAAAAAAAAAATTCGTGAACAGTATAAAGGAAAAGGAAAAATAAAAAGAAAGAAAAAAAAGTTTTGTTCAAAAAAACGAAGGAAAAAAAAAGTGTGGCAGTAGGTGGCAAAAAGCAAGTGGTTGTGCATGTAAGACAGCCATGCCATTTCGTGGCAAAAATAGGGAGGTGAGGGTGCTAAATACTTGGGGACCGAAAGAAAGGTTGAAAAAGCAAATTTTTGAAGGGTTTACGGGAGAATTTTATAGAGAATCACGGGAAGTGCTAAGAAAAACAGAAGGTAATAACGTGAAGTTTATTTTTGAAATTTAGCATACATGAAATTTCTCGGAATTCAAAGTGAGAATTTTCAAAGGGTGTAAATAAGGAAGAATTAAAGAACAAATTATAAATTTAATATAAATATTATGTCAGGTGTTGACGATCAGCAACCAGGGGAAATTGCTGAGAGGAGTAGGAAAGGAAAAGAGGTAATCCACGGGTAGCTCTAAGTGCTACGTGGTGAGTTAGATTTACTTTAAGTAATCTAGATAAAAATGAAATATCTAGTGATAATATTAAAACAAATTATTAGTTTAGGCTTTGGTGGTAGATGAAAAATTGATTGATAGGTGTGATAGGAATTTTGTACACGTAGAACATTATTATGTGAGAAATAATATTTTTGGAATAATAAGTTGATTTAATAATAAAAGTGATAAGTGAAATTCTTGATGAGCTATGGTTGATGTTTTGATACAAATAATGAGGAGATGAAGTTTAGTGGATTTTGATAAGCTATGATGGATGATTTGATGTGATTTATGAGGAGAGGAATTTAATAGAATTTCTTTCAATAATAAATTGAGAATAATCAGGATAGTCAATTTAAATATTTGAATTCATTTTTATTTTTATGTTATTGTTCATACGCATATTTTATATCATTGTTCATATGCATATGCATGAAATAAAAGAACTGGGAGGGGGCCAATCTAATTGAAAAACTGTGACAGTCGGTATATACCGAAAATAAAGAAAAACCGTGACAACTGGTATATGCTGGAAATAAATAAAAACCGTAACAGCCAGTATATGCTGGAAATAAATACTGTGACAGTTGGTATATGCTGGAAATAAAAGAACCGGGAGGGGGCCGGTCTAAGATAAAAACATGTCGACATGTGGGAAGATGTTCCCTAATAATAATTCATACATTGCATCTGTTTTAAATATTGATTGTATTATTGAAATGCTGAAGTGTTGTTTGTTATTGTATATTTATTTATAGATGAATGAGTCTCACAGAGAGACAGTTATGGTGAGAAAGAAATATAGAAGTATGATATGATAAGAACTATCTAAATGGTAGACTTTATGTTGTGAACCTCATTACGAGGTAATTATGAGATAATTGACGGTCTTAAGGTGAACCAATATATAAGAAGAAGAGATTGATAGAGAATGAGACTTATGATATGTGTAGTGATAGTAGAATGCTATTATCAAGTTATGTGAGACATAATTGATTAAATATTGGAAAACTGTTTATACAAATTGAGTACTTCTAGTAAATTTAATTCACTGAGCTTGTGAAGCTCACCCCTCATTGTACAATGATTTCAGGTAACAGGCAGGACAAATAGTTTGGTGAGTTGAGGTTCAGACGAAATCATTATCTGTAAGCCACGTACATGTCTACATCCTCAGACTAATGAGAAAATAAAATAAAAATTTATTTGTAAATATTCATGCATTTTATGTTATATATAATGTTTAAGTCAAGATCAGAGTGATGTATCTCTCCTGTTGAGAGTTGATGATAGATGTAAAAAAAAATTATGTTGGTGTTATTTTTATTGTTGCATATATGTTTTGTGCTGGGATTTTCAAAATGTGACAACACCGTCTCGGGGGTGGCCAACCCGGGATGGGTCGTTACAATTTTGGTATGAGAGCATTAAGTTTTATGATTCTGTAGACTGCATAAAAAGTAAGAAAGTAGAAGATTAAAATAAATTATATTTTAAATAGTCTGAGGATGACACGTGGACATGCTAGAGCTAGAGTTAGAGTTGTTGATTTGAGAGGTCGTGGTAGACCCCCAATATTTTTGACAAGTTGAGGTTTAGTCTGAATCTGTAGTTCTTAGAAGGGAACGTGTTGACATTATAATTGATATTAGTAAAGGTGTGAGAGAATCTAAAGTTGAAAGAGATGAGCTAAGATAAGCTCTTACACATGCTTTTGAGAAAATGAATGCAACAGATGATAAAATTGATAGCTTATAGCATAGACTTGATGAACAAGCTAGAGCAATGCCTAAGGTTGTTAATCCAATAATGATAGACGTTTAAAAAGAGGGAAAAATGAGTTTATTCATGAGATGCAGGGAGATTATTAAGTTGAATGTTTTGTTGTTTAAAGGATTTATAAACACTTTTAAGCCTGAGTTATGGGTGAAACACGTAGAGAGATTTTTTTTGATATTTTACCAATGATTGTCAGGCAGAGGGTCGTCTTTCTTACGTTCAAGTTAGAGAGAGAGACCCTAAAATGGTGAGAGGATATTCTTCACAAGGTAAGTACAAATATTGAGAGACCCTTAACCTGGAATAAGTTTAAGGAGGTTTTCCTTGATAAATTCGTTCCTTAGACCTTTAGAGCCCAATAAGAAAGAGATTTTATTTATTTGGGGTAAATGTATTGACTATGATTTAGTATGATAGGAGATTTGTGGCTTTGTCGAGGTTTGTACCGAAAATGGTAGACCTAGAGGAGCAGAAGTGTAAGAGGTTCAAAGATGAACTATGTTTTAAGATTTGATCGAAACTATATTACATGAGGCATATGAATTATGTCAGATTAGTGGATATAGCACTTCAGATTGAGAAGGATGTGATGGAATTTAGAGGAAGGAAGAATTGACGGAAGAAGTCTAGATTTGAGGAACCCAAAGGTGGTACCAGTATGAGTGTGCAGGGTGGGAGACCACCCAGAGGAGGCGTTCCTTGTCACAGGGAACTAAAGTACAAAGTCAGAGGCAAGCAGGATTTGTTACTTCTGTAGCTCAAAGTAATATCTATGAGACTCTTAGATTTGAGAGATAGGTTATGGGAAGTGGAAGTTATGGTAAATGTGGGGGTGTACTACCTAGAGGATGTGATAACGTGATAAAAATACTAGAACATGTTATAGATGTAATCCGATAAGATATTTATCTCATAATTGTTCTAATTTAAGGTGCTTTTTATATAGAAAATGTGGACATATCAATGTTGGTTGATCCTGGTGCAACCCATTCTCTTGCATCCAGTATTCATATGAAGTCTATTGAAGTATGTATTAGTACTTCGATGCAAAATATTTTTGTTGAAGTTCCCACTAGAGAGAGAGTGATAATAATAAATGTTTACAAGGGTTGTGTGATTCATATCAATGATAGAGAATCTGAAGTTGATTTATTACCTTTGAATATGATAGATCTTCATTCGATTTTGGGAAAGAATTGGTTATCGACGTATCATGTCTGGGTTGATTGTTCCAGAAAGAATATAGTGTTCAAGATATGGACATGAGGAGTTTAACTTTCAGAGAGAACACAAAATACTCTCGAACTATTTTATTTTACTGTGACTACTAGTAGATGGTTGAAGAAAGGAGGTGAGGAGTATTTGCCATACATAATGGATTCTAGAAAGGAAAATAGGAAGTTAGAAGAAATCTTGGTAGAGAAAGATTTTCATGATGTGTTTCATGAAGAGTTGTCCAGATCGTCTCCCAGTAAGGAGATTTAGTTTCCTATAGATGTGATTTTGAGTTCATCACATATATCTAATAGCACCCTACAGAGTGATGCCCACTGAGTTAATAGAGTTGAAAGTTCAAGAATTTTTAGATAAACAATTTATCGGACCTAATGTATTTGGGGAGCCTCTGTGTTGTTCGTGAAAAAGGAAGGTGGAACGATGAGATTGTGTATAGACTACAAATAGTTAAACAAGAACAAATATCTTTTACCTAGGATAAATGAATTGTTTGAGCAGTTGCAAGGAATGAGAGTGTTTTCTAAGATAAACCTGAGATTAGGTTATCACCAGTTAAGGATAAAGAAGGGGGACGTGCCTAAGACTACTTTTAGGACACATTATGGTCATAAGTTTCTTGTGATGTCATTTGGATTGACTAATGTTCTAAAAACATTCATGGACTTGATGAATAAAATGTTTAAACCATTTCTTGATAATCTTGTGGTTGTGTTAATTGATAACCTCTTGGTGTATTCTAATACTAAGGAAGAGCATGTAAAACATTTAGAAATTATTTTGGAAATTTTGATGAAAGAGAGATTGTATGCTATGATTTTCTAAATGTGAATTTTGGCTGAATGAGATAACTTCTTGGGAAGTGTGAGAAAAATTTCCAATTACTAAAGGAGAAATTGACTACAGCTCCAGTATTGGTATTTCTTTCTCCTGATGAAGGATTTGTGGTGTATAGTGATGCATCCCATCAAGAGTTAGGATGTGTGTTGATGTAACATGAGAAGGTAATGGCATGTGCTTCTAGGCAATTGAGGAATCATGAGAGAAATTTTCCTACCTATAGCTTAGAGTTGGTTACCATAGTGATTACTTTAAAGATTAGAGACATCATCTGTATGGAGCCACTTGTGAGATATTCACTGACTATAAGAGTTTGACATACTTACCTACCTAGAGAGAGTTAAATTTGAGGCAAAGATGGTGGATGGAGTTGATTGTGACTATGATTGTATAATTCCCTATCATCTAGAAAAAGGTGAAGGTGATAGCTGATGCATTGAGTAGAAAATCTACAAGAAGATTATCTGCTATTGAAAGTCAAGATGTGTAACTGATGATAGATTTAGAGAGATAAGAATGAAGTTGAATATTAGTGATAGAGGATCATGGTTAACGAATATGGTTATACAGTCATCCATAATCCATAATAAAACACTTTAGAGATGTAAGGTAGAGATGAAGAGATAGAAAAGATTAAGCATTGAGTGCTTACTAGAAAGCAATTTGAGTTCAAAATTTGAAATGAGGGTACTTTGGTACTAGAACATGGAAATTGTATTCCCAATAATGCGAAGTTGAGAAAGGAGATAATGAGAGAGCACATGATGATTTAGATTCGATACAACCAAGTAACAATAAGATGTATAGAGGATTAAGACAAAATTTCTAGTGATCAGGATTGAAGAAGGGTGTAGCTGAGATTGTGAGGTTGTATGGAGCACTATTAAGCATAGTGCTAAATAGAGATGCTAGATTTACATCTTGGTTTTGGAGAGGCTTTCAGAAAGTCACAGGTACACAATTACAATTTAATATAATTTTTCATACTCATACAGAAAGGATTATTAGAGTACTAGAAGATATGTTAAGGGCAAATGTGATGAGTTTCTTAGTAAGTTGGGATACTTACATGCCATCGATTGAAATTGCTTATAATAATCAGTATCAAACTAGTATTGGGATGGCACCGATTGAGACATTGTATGGTAGGAGCTGTAGAACTCCTATAAGTTGGGAAGAAATAGGAGAGAGAAATATAGTTGGTCCATCAATTATTAAGTTAGTAACTGAGAGGATCAAATTGGTTAAAGAGAACCGTAAAGTAGCACAGAGTAGACCAAATAGCTATGCTGATAACAGAAGAAGACCTCTTAAATTTCAAGTAGGTGATTGGGTGTAATTAAAAATATCTCCATGAAAAGGTGTGTTGAGGATAAAAAAAAAAGAAAAAGAAAGGAAAGTTGACTATGAAGTAAGTGGGACCCTATGAGGTTATTGAGAAAGTTGGGCTAGTTGTGAATAGCCTGGATTTGCCTCCAAAGTTGAAGCAGTGACATAACTTATTCAATGTTTCATGTTTGTGAAAGCGCTTACTTGATAAATCTCAAAATATTTTGAGCTAAGTTATTGAAATTCAAAAAGATTGGGCTTATATATAAGTACCAATGAGAATTTTAGACAGAAAAGAACAAGTTTTGTATAATAAAATAATTTCATTAGTATAAGTTATGTAGTGGAATAAGAATGTTGAAGAGATTACGTGAAAGCATGAGATAATTACGAAGAAATATTATTCACAATTGTTTCTTGAGTTAGGTAAGGAAATTTCGGGGATGAAATTTTTATAAGGCGGGTAGAATTGTTATACCCGTATTTGTAAAGTAATGGTAAAGAAGTAATTTAATAAATATGACATGGAATTAAAATAAAATATATATGAATGTTTATTATTATTTGAATAAAACAATTCTTTAAAAAAAATTGATGCTTGGAGGCATAGTTACAAAGAAAATGAAAAATAAATAAATAAATTCGTGAACAGTATAAAGGATAAGGAAAAAGAAAAAGAAAGAAAAAAAGTTTTGCTAAAAAAAAAGAAAAAAAAAACGTGGCAACAGGTGTTCCTGCTGCCAAGTGAAAGTAAGTGATTGTGCATGTAAGGCAGCCATGCCATTTCGTGGCAAAAATAGGGAGGTGAGGGTGCTGATTTAGGTTTTGAAACTTTGCATATATATATATATATTAACTTTAATTTTTTTTTGATTATTTACTTACGGTTTTCCTTCGACTACAATTTAAATTGCTCTTTTTCTTTAAATACTTGGGGATCGAAAGAAAAGTTGAAAGAGCAAAATTTTGAAGGATTTACGTGAGAATTTTTTAGAGAATCACGGGAAGTGCTAAGAAAAACAGAAGGTATTAGCGTGAAGTTTATATTTGAAATTTAGTATACATGAAATTTCCCGGAATTCAAAGTGAGAATTTTAAAAGGGTGTAAATTAAGAAGATTAAAGAATAAATTATAAATTTAACATAAATATTATGTCAGGTGTTGATGATCAGCAACCAGGAGAAATTACTGAGAGGAGCAAGAAAAGAAAGGAGGTGATCCACGGGTAGCTCTAAGTGCTACGTGGCGAGTTTGATTTACTTTAAGTAATCTAGATAAAAATGAAATATCTAGTGATAATATTAAAATAAATTATTAGCTTAGGCTTTGGTGGTAGATGAAAATTTGAATGATAGGTGTGATAGGAATTTTGGACATGTAGAAAATTATTATGTGAGAAATAATATTTTTGGAATAATAAGTTGATTTAATAATAAAAGCAATAAGTGAAATTCTTGATGAGCTATGGTTGATGTTTTGATACGAATTATGAGGAGATGAAATTTAATGGATATTGATAAGCTATGATGGATGATTTGATGTGATTTATGAGGAGAGGAATTTAGTGGAATTGCTTTCAATAATAATTTGAGAATAATCAGAATAGTTAATTTAAATATTTGAAATTATGTTTATTTTTATGTTATTGTTCATATGCATATTTTTTATCATTGTTCATATGCATATACATGAAATAAAAGAACCAGGAGAGGGCCGGTCTAATTGAAAAACCATGACAGCTGGTATATGCTGGAAATAAAAGAACCAGAAGAGGGCCCGTCTAAGATAAAAACATGTCGACATGTAAGAAGACGTTCCCTAATAATAATTCATGCATTGCATCTGTTTTAAATATTGATTGTATTACTGAAATGCTGAAGTGTTGTTTGTTATTCTACATTTATTTATAGATGAATGAGTCTCACAAAGAGACAGTTATGGTGAGAAAGAAGCATAGAAGTAGGATATGATAAGAACTATCTAAATGGTAGACTTTATGTTGTGAACCTCATTATAAGGTAATTATGAGATAATCGACGGTCTCAAGGTGAACCAATATATAAGAAGAAGAGATTGATAGAGAATGAGACTTATGATATGTCTAGTGATAATAGAATGCTATTATCAAGTTATGTGAGATATAATTGATTAAATATTGAAAGACCATTTATACAAATTGAGTATTTCTAGTAAATTTAATTTACTGAGCTTGTGAAGCTCACCCCTCATTGTACAATGATTTCAGGTAGCAGGCAAGACAATAGTTTGGTGAGTTGAGGTTTAGATGAAATCATTATCTGTTAGCCACGTACGTGTCCACTTCCTCAGACTAATGAGAAAATAAAATAAAAATTTATTTGTAAATATTCATGCATTTTACATTGTACATAATATTTAAGTCAATATCAGAGTGATGTATCTCCCCTGTTAAGGGTTGAGGATTGATGTAAAAGAAATTTATATTGGTGTTATTTTTATTGTTGCATATATGTGTCGTGCTGGGATTTTCAAAATGTGACAACATCGTCTCAAGGGTGGCCAACCCATGATGAGTCGTTAAACTTACTTCTGATGAGTATCAAAATTATACTAATCTTAATTTTATTTAGAAAAATCTCTTTTTGTTGTTTGTAATTGCAATCTTAAATAAAATCAATTTAAAGGAAATAATCAAAGGGAAATAAAACTGTTTTTCAAATATCAAATTAATATGAGAAAAAACTTCTAGGAAACCGATTTCACTTAATTCCTCACTATGATTAACTTATTTAACTAATTAAAATTAATCCTCGTTGTTTGTTAGCGAAATCTCCAAATTATCCAAAAGCCTCTTTCGATAGTCAATTGGAAATATTCTTCTTCATCATTCTACACAAGAGTATGCAAATTAATAAAACAAGAAAGCATTAAGACCAGTAATTTTTTAGACTTTAGACTATATAGGTTCATATAAGTCTTTCGATCTCTATATTTACCCATGCTAAAATATCTAAGTTCTATCCTGTAATTCATTCTTTCGACAGCAAATCACAAGATCAAGATTATATAATTAATTGCTGGTTAATTAGAAGAAATATGTTCAAAATAAATCAGCCAAATATGGAAGATAATTATTGTAATTCAGCATAGAAAAGCAAGCATAGTTTGAAATTAAATTACATCATTTTCCTAGAATAAAGAAAGTTTAATTCATACTGAAAATCAAATTTAATAGCAACGACTTCACCATAATTTCGTAAATCAGTGTGCGTTAAGCTGCTGATGTTGTTGTGAAGGACTGCTGTGCGATGAATCAGCTGCTGAAACCAGCAAGGAGGCTGCTGTAATCAGTGCTGGTATGGAGGGGAGAGGTAGTTACGGGCTATGAGGAAGTACTGGAGGTGATAGCTGGTGGTTACGGTAAGGAGGCGAGCAGAGAACTGCTGTGCGATCAGCTGCTATAGGCGGCAGCTGGTGGTCCGGATGAGGAAGAGAGGAGGGAGGCTACTGTGTGATCACTATAGGATTTTGTCTCCAGAGCTGTAGGCCATCTCTAATTAGGGTTTATCCCTTTCCTTTATATAGGCTCTCAGTCTTTAAAATTTCCTTTTTGATAGGCTCCGAAGTCTTCAATTAAAATTTTCTTTTTTGATAGGCTCCAAAGTCTTCAATTAAAATTTCTTTTTTGATAGGAGAAAGAGTCCTTTGATGATAGGACACTAAAATTTGGATCTTTCTCTTCTTCAAAACCTCATTTTCCAGCTGTGCAAATTTTTTTAAAAAAAAAGCAGAATTTAATAGCTCCTTCACGTCTGCCACATTGAAATCATGCATAACCTGACCTTTGTCTACTAAAATTGTTATAACTTTCTCTAGAAAAATTATATTTATGATTCGTAAAATTCTCCAGAAAATAGACTTTTGGATCTTTCCAAACATATATGGCTCATCTTATGTTCTTCCTGAATCAATACAGTTTAATCTGAAAAGATGATTGATCTGTATGGGCAATTTTGGCAATTTAGTGAAGCTCCTTTTCACCCTTTGCTAGTGATGTAGCAAAATGCTCAATTTATCTTTAACAGTCTAGAAATGATAGGCTTTGTTGCACTCCTATTGGGAAACTGAAAGCATGTAAGACACTACAAACGATTAAATTGTAACAAAACGTATGCAAATTAAGGGGCTTGAATGTGTGACATTCAACGCTTATCACTCCTCCAAACTAAAAACTTTATTTGTCATTAAATAAAAATAAAACGAACCCATAGAAAAATCTCATCACTCACCAAGCCATGATCTGAATTTAGATTTCATTACTAGCATCGTACTCTTTTAATATCAAGCATAGCAGGAAAATCAATAAAATATTTAGCAAATTGTCAAGCAAGAGTTAAGAGACTACTTCAACCTAAAGCTAAGTCCTTGAGTGTGTGTGTGTGATATAGTCAATTTAACTCCAAAGCACCGGCTAACTTAGATAAAGTAGAACAACTGAAACCAGAGGATTTCTCTCAAAACTTAACCCCATAAGTCCAATTTTCAGGAATCCTCTCCACTAATATAGTCAACAACAAAATTAGAGATCAAAAGATCTTTAATCAGATTATAATGACAGGCCACAAGGAGAGGGCTAAGAAAGAACTGGATAAGGAAAATTAAAGCAAATTAGGAAAATATTTGGTGGAAAGAACAATAAAAAAGATAGCTATAGGATTCAAACCATAGCTCGTTCTTGACTATATGCTCATTCTGGTGACATTATTGTTGTTATAATCAATGAAGCATTACCAAGTACACCTTTAACAAAATCTGAAATGATCTACACTCCACTTATTGAGTTTTCTTTATTTTATGCTTCCTTCCATGATAGATAAATCACCTATGGGCAAAAGACAAACCTAGCAAAAATACTTCCCTTTTTTTTCTTTTTTTTTTCTAGCCAACTGCTTTTTTCATTCAGCCACATCGATTCTTGTAGCCTTTTTAAATTTTCAACCAATTCAGCCGTTGATCAAATAGAGCATAATTTCCTTTGAACTCACTTTCTCTTTAAATGTAGATTTTCACCAAAGTATTTTCTCAAAATTTAAAAGGTAAATTCATGGTTTTTTAGGCTTAGAACAAAAATGGTTAATGTAGTTAAAAGAATAAATAAAGGCTTATGTAATACAAGGCTCAAAGGGGTTGACTATGGAAATACACCATGCAATGATGGCATGATAATTAGGACGGTTGGGAAAGCTTTTTGGTTATGACAAAAAAAATTGCCTAGACCGTTTCTCAAATATTTGGTATCAACTAGGATTTCACCTAAAGGATCCACCAACGGATTCTAGAGTACAGCAAGATTGAACTCCCCCGACCCCGTTATTTCTACTCATTCTCTTTATTAGTAAAATGGAATTAAAAAATGACTATGTGCTCAATTATGTTCAACGACAAAGATTTAAATCAAAGTATCCACAAAACTCAACCTGACATAAAAGAAATTTTCAAAAAAATTTCTCAGTCCTATCCTCAATCACAAATTTCATATTCATAAAGAATTCGATCATACTCAAATGCATGCTTGGTAAGAAAATTTCAAAAACTCAGGACTTATAAAATCACAAGTAAAGTAAAATAACTAGCAATCAAAAGGACACAAATGACTATAGGAGTTTACACCCCTAAACTTAAACTAAACAATGTCCTCATTGTGATTCAAAGGAGAGAAAGATTGAAGAAATGAAAGGAACTTCCCTAGTTTCATGGTGAATTTGTTGTAGTTTGCAGTTTCTAGCTCTTTATTCTTGCTAAATAAACCTGCATCAAAAACCAAATTAATAAAAATAAAATAATAAAAGAAAGTTCTATGGGCTACTTCCTAGAAGCGCTTGTTTTTAAGTGTACAACCAGACTTTTTAATTTTCCTCAATTAGGGTCTCCGAGAGGAATAAGTGCACAATTCCTCTCAACTCGTTCCCCATAATAGTGCTTCAATCTCTGACCGTTAACTCCGAATATATTACTTTTCTTGTCCTTCAAGTCTATTGCTCTAAAAGAGGAAACACTGTCAATTGTGTAAGGACCTGTCCATCTTGATTTTAACTTGCCTGGGAAGAGTTTGAGTTATGAATTGAAGAGTAAAACTTATTTTCCTGGGGCAAACTCACGCCTAAGAACATGTTTGTCATGCCACTTTTTCGTCCGGTCTTTGTAGATCTTTGTATTTTCATAAGCATCTTTCTAGAGCTCATCTATCTTATTCAATTGTAAGAGTTGCTTTTCACTTGCTGCTTTTAAATCAAAATTAAACTTCTTTACATCTACCCGAAAACAAGTGCTTGGATTTTTGGAAATCTCATGGCTTAGTAGATGTTGAACATAACATCTTCATTGTTTACTCTCAATGTTAATTCACCATTTTGAACATCAATTAAAGCCCTTCCCGTAGCCAAGAATGGCGGGTAAAGAATTAGTGGATGTCTTGGTCTTCCTCCATATCTAACACCACAAAATCAGCAGGAAAAATATATTTATCCACTTTTACTAGTACGCCTTCTATGATTCCGTGTTGGAACTTGATGGATCGGTCTGCTAGTTGCAAAGAAATGGTTGTTTGTTTCAGCTCTCCAAATCCTAATTTCCTGCAAACAGAAAGTGGCATAAGATTAATGCTAGCACCAAGATTACATAAAACTTTATCAAAAATTGAATTTCCAATGGTGCAAGGCAAAGTGAAACTCCCTGGATCTTTTAATTTTTTAAGCAATTTCTTTTGAAGGTTGGCACTGCATTCTTCAGACAGCTTTACTGTTTCGAACTCCTCCAACATTCTCTTCTTGGAAATGATGTCATTTAAGAATTTGACATAATTTGGCATTTGTTCTAGAGCATCTGCAAAAGGAATATTTATGTTAATTTTCTTAAAGATATCCAAAAACTTAGAAAATTGCTTATCTAATTTTTGTTTTTGAAAATGTTGAGGATAAGGGAGTAGAGCAGGGTGAATATGAGAATTGCTAGGAAATGTAATTTCTGGAAGCTTATCAGTTTCTCTTAATGCATCATCCACAATCTCCTCTTCGTCTACTTTATTCTGGCATTGGCCATTGGTTAGAGCTGTAGGGGTGGACTTGGTTTACTTTGATGGTGACCTCTCAATTTCTCTTTCAATCCTAAGTGTGATGGCTATGCATTGTTCCTTTGGATTCAATTTTATGTTGCTAGGAAATGTTCCTATTTGTTGGGCATTGATAGTTATGGTTAGTTTCCCAATTTGCACTTCAAGATTCTTCATAGTGGCTACCATGTTGCTACAATGAGTCTTAATGTTGTCTAACCGTGAATCATTCTTTTTTAATCTTGCTTTTGTCTCCTCAACAAAGGAAACTATGGCATCCTCAAGTGACATCTTCTTCTTGCTCGGTTGATTAACAAATCCTGGAGGAGGTTGCAACACATTCTTTGTGTTTCCACAAATTCTCATGATTTCGAAGCCCTGGATGGTAGTAATTTGGCATAGGATTACCACGATAGTTGTAGTTCTGATTGTTGATGTATTGAACTTGTTCTTGACTTGATTCATTACTTGGAACTGTCATAGTTGGAGCTGCAACATATTCTGCACTTTGCGGTATTCCTTGTGTTGTTAAAGCTAAAATTTGATGAGATAGAGAAGTAACTTGAGCTGAAAGGGTTGCTAACGGATCCAAATCATGAATTCCAGCAACTTTCCTAACCATAGTTCTTTCAGTTGGCCATTGATAGTTGTTATTTGCGGCCATTTATTCCAAAAGAGAAGTAGCGCCTTCAACTGTCTTTGACATCAAAGTTCAACTAGACACATAATCAACTATGGTTCGAGTTTGCCCATTTAACCCATTGTAGAACATCTGAACTTGCAACCAGTCCGGTAATCTGTGTTGAGGGGAGTGTTGAATCAAATCTTTATACCTTTCCCATGCTTCATAGAGTGACTCGAAATCATTTTACTTGAATTGACCAATCTCACTCCTGAGTTTAGCTATTTTTGCAGGAAAGAAGAATTTAGCAAGAAACTTTTCAGCCATTTCCTGCCAGCTAGTGATACTTCCCAGTTATAGAGCTTGTAGCCAACCTCTTACCTTGTCCCTTAAGGAAAAAGGAAACAATCTCAGTCTATTAGTGTCTTCATTAACACCATTAATCTTTAAAGTGTCGCAAATCTCCAAGAAAATTGCCAAATGAATATTGGGATCATCCAGCCATTAAATTGGACTTGTTGCACCATGCTGATTAAGGCCAGCTTGAGCTTAAAATTGTTGGTATGAATGGGTTGACGTCTTATACCCGAGTAGTTATCATTCACAACTAGCGTACATAATCCTTCGTGGTGCGTGGTTATGCACTATGTTGTTCATCAGCCATGGCTAGTACTTGATTTTTTCTTCGTGATTTAAAGGTTCTTTCAATCGCAGAATCAAAAAGAGTAACGTCAAGATCTCTAGCACGATGCATCCAACGTAAAAAAATACACCTGTAGAAAATAATAATAATAATAATAAAATTCTAAATTAAAACCAAGATTGCTTTGTATTGATATTAGCAAAAATAAGAAGAAATCAATCCCCGACAACGATGCCAAAAATGTGATCGGTGCAAAATTGCAAGTGCATAGTATTGTAGTTTTATAGTAAAGTAATAAGAAGAGTATCGTCCTCAGGGATTGGTAACTTACTTCTGACAAGTACCGAATTTATACTAAT
Source organism: Bretschneidera sinensis (assembly GCA_023935145.1). Classification (NCBI taxonomy): domain Eukaryota; kingdom Viridiplantae; phylum Streptophyta; class Magnoliopsida; order Brassicales; family Akaniaceae; genus Bretschneidera; species Bretschneidera sinensis. Next base: position 73,117,941 of record CM043700.1, on the reverse strand, counting down.
CTCAATTTTATTTAGAAAAATCTCTTTTTGTTTTTTGTAATTGCAATATGAAATAAAATCAATTTAAAGGAAATAATCAAAGGGAAATAAAGTTGTTTTTCGAATATCAAATTAATATGAGAAAGAACTTCTAGGAAATCGATTTCACTTAATTCTTCACTATGCTTAACTTATCTAACTAATTAAAATTAATCCTCCCTATTTTTTAGCGAAATCTCCAACTTATCCAAAAACCTCTTTCGATAATCAATTGGAAATATTCTTATTCATCATTCTACACAAGAGTATGCAAATTAATAAAACAAAAAGCATTAAGACCAGCGATTTTTAAGACTACGTAGTTTCGATCTCTATATTTACCTATGCTAAAATATCCAAGTTCTATCCTGTAATTCCTTCTTTCGACAGCAAATAACAAGATCAAGATCATCTAATTAATGGTCGGTCATATAGAAGCAATATGTTCAAAATAAATCAGCCAAACATGGAAGATAATTACTGTAATTCAGCATAGAAAAGCAAGTATAGTTTGAAATTAAATTACATAATTTTCCTAGAATAAAGAAAGTTTAGTTCATGCTGAAAATCAAATTTAACAGCAACGAATTCACCATAATTCCGTAAATCAGTGTGCGTTCAGTTGTTGATGCTGTTGTGGAGGACTGTTGTGGGATGAATTAGCTGCTGGAACCAATAAGGAGGCTGCTGCAATCGGCACTGGTGTGGAGGGGAGAGGTGATTGCGAGATGTGAGGAAGTACTGGAGGTGGTAGCTACTGGTTACGGCAAGGAGGCGAGCAGGGGGCTGTTGTGCGATCAATTGTTGTAGGCAATAATAGCTGGTCCAGATTAGGAGGAGAGGAGGGAGGCTGTGTGATCACTCTAGGGTTTTGTCTCTAGGGCTGTAGGCCATCTCTAATTAGGGTTTCTCCCTTTCCTTTATATAGATTCTTAGTCTTTAAAATTTCCTTTTTGATAGGCTCCAAAGTCTCTAATTAAAATTTCCTTTTTTGATAGGCTCTAAAATATTCAACTAAATTTTCCTTTTTGATAGGAGAAAGAATCCATTGACAGTAGGACACTAAAATTTGGATCTTTCCTTTCTTCTAAATTTCCTTTTCCAGCCGTGCAAATTCCAGAAAAAAATCAGAATTTAATAGCTCCTTCACGTCTGCCACGTTGAAATCACGCACAGCCTGACCTTTGTCTACTAAAACTGCCATAACTTTCTATAGAAAAATTATATTTTTAAGCTGTAATATTCTACAGAAAATAGACTTCTGGATCCTTCCAACCATATATGGCTCATCTCCTGGTTCTTTCTGAATCAATACAGTTTAATCCACAAAAATGACTGATCTGTACGAGCAATTCTGGCAATTTAATGAAGCTCCTTTTCACCATGTTGACCCTCACCTATATTTTAATTATGAAAAAACACAACTCTTATTATATTAACAGTTCTATCTAAGTGTATTAAGCATAAAAACATTCAACCAAGGATCAAGGTGCAAGAACTCAACCCGAATCAAACACCAAGTCAAGATAGAAGATCTAGTATAAGGACAAGGTATTTAAACTAGTTGTAAATCTCACTTGTTCAGGTAATTAGCTTGTCCAATGGCTCCTTTTGAAAAATTATTTTAAAAACTAACGTTTTAAAATCAAAACCTTTTAAAAAAATGAAAAACTAGGTTGAAAGGCAACCCAGTCGACTGGGTACTTACACCAGAAGACTGGTGTTTTAGTTAGTGTGTCCACAGTCGACTGGATGCTTCATACTAGTCAACTGGTGTTTTGGACAGACAGTCCCCAATCGACTGGTATGTCCTAACCAATAAACTGGTAATTTGGACAGAACGTCCCCAATCGACTGGTAAGTCATACCCAGTCGACTGGTAGTTCAAAAAATATGACCGTTAAGAAGCGAGATTTCAGCAAAAATTGCACCAAATCGTACCATAATAGGACAAAGCGGTCATATTACATTAAGGCTATATAAACCCACTCCATTGAGCATTTCAAATGGAGAGATTACACATTCAATCAAGTTTTTAGTCATTGATACAAAAAAAGCTTTGAAATATTTATTGTTGAGTCATTCTTCAAGCTTTACCTTGAAAGAGAGATATTATTCAGTTGTACTAGCTTTCATTGTTGTCTCTCTACTATTTACTTTACATCATTCATTGTAAAGGGATTAGCTTCCGAAAGAAAGAGATTAGCTTCTGAGAGGAAAGGATTTAGCTTCCAAGAGGAAGGAATTTTGCTTCCAAAAGGAAGGGATTTGCTTCCAAGAGGAAGGGATTCATTGTAAGGTTTGTGCAACACCTGTGAAGTTGCACGACTAAGTTTCTTAGTGGATGACTTCAAGGAGGTTCCTTGAAGAGAGTGGACGTAGGGTTGGAATGAATCTGATATTGTCGAACTACTAAAAACTGAGTTTGCATCCTCTGATCCTTTAACTCTTTTATTTACTGCACATTATTTGTTTACATGCTTGTGGGTTTATCTGTTTTTATAAACTTATGTTTACTTAGCAAAAGTTTTTTAAGAACCCAATTCACCCCCCTCTTGGATTGAAACCACAGTCTACAATTGGTATCAGAGCCTCATTCTCAATTTTAGGCTTAACATCCTTGAGTTGATCCGATGGCAGCAAATAGCTATTCTGAGGGACACTCATACACTAGGCCTCCTTTGTTCAATGGCTCCAACTATAACTATTGGAAAAACAGGATGAAAATATTTGTCGAATGACAAGATTATAATCTATGGAGAGTCATTGAAAAGGGACCTAGAATTCCATCAAAAGAAATAACTACTGGAGAAATCAATCATACAATGCCTAAACTCAAAATTGAGTACAATGATGAGGATTGTAGAATGATGTCTCTCAATATTAGAGCCACAAGTATTTTACATTGTGCTTTAGATATATCTGAATACAACAAAAATTTTGCATGTGTTTCAGCTAAGGAGATATGGGATAAATTGCAAGTTATATATGAAAGAACTAGTGAGGTTAAAAAATCAAAATTCTATATGCTAGTATCTGAATATGAATATTTTAGAATGTCTCTGATTATGTTCAAACTAACACGCGGTTATTGTGTATAGTTGAGGTGTCGATCCCACGAGGAAAAACGAACTACAAGAGAAGATGTAAACTTTAATATGAAACAATAAATCCAAATGAGTAAATCTGAGTTTGATAATGAAATAGCGTGAAGGAGTTGTGTAATTATAATGAAGAATATAAATGAGAAACAACAAGGTTATGAGAATCCTCCCTAGGTTTATTGCCTTATTACACTCTTGATTCAATTATTTTTATATCAATTGCAAGTTTCACATCCTAATTACGCCCAAAGAGTAATGTAGTGGTTGTAGCACAGCTTTGGGGTGTCGATTCCACAGGGAAACAAGTTAACTACAAGAGAAGATGTAAACCTTAACACAAACGATAAAGATCAAGTGAGAGAACATAGTATTGTGTGAAAATTATGTAGATAGATTTATGGATATAATAAAGAAACAAAAAGGTTTCAGGAATCCTCTCTAGGTTCGTTGCCTCATTCTACTATTGATTTAATTGTTTATCTCGATTGAAAGTTTCACATCCCAAACAGACAATCGACAAATATTCAATTAAAGCGCATGTGTAAACCCTAATGTAATTGTTATGAAATACTTTTTACTTTCAAGCACACATGACCTAACTTATAGATTATCAAGAAACAACAATATATCACGGTGACAATACTGCAGTAATGGACAAATCTATTAGAGAAATCTACCGGACTCAATCACACCTCAACAACATCACATAAGAAGAGCATGACTAGACTTATATGGGGGAGAAAGATGCAATCACCGGATTAAGGGGAAATCTTATAATTAAATTGAAAAGTAAATCATAATAATGTTTAACAATAAATCCACATTACAACTGAATCAAGAAAAGAAAATAAGAACAACTACACCTAGGGATTCATCCCTTCGCCTTGCTTGGAGATTAGTCGGCCATAGGGCTCCTTCTTGAGTCTTGGGACCTTTTTCTAGCCTACAATTCTTTCTTTATCAAACTCTAAGTGGCCTATTTATATTACAAGAGTCCAAGGGTGTTTTTGGGTTTATTTTAATGTTTAAAAACCCTAATTAAAGTCTAACTCGGAGATGCAAATCCGTGTGCGCGCTGCGGTGCTGCTTGGGAGCACCGTGGTGCTAAGCATGTTCTGGATTAGGTGAGCTTCTAGGTACCGCGGTGCTGGCTGGTGGTTCAAGATGTGGAGGTTTCGGGTGCTGTGGTGCTGGCCGTTGTGCTGGCTGGTGCTGTTCTGGACTGACATTTGTCTACTAAAACTGTCATAACGTTCTCTAGAAAATTCATTTTGACGAGCTGTAAAATTCTCCCGAAAATAGACTTCCGGATCTTTCTAAGCATATATGGTTCATCTCCTGGTTCTTCTTGCATCAATACAGTTTAATTTTCAAAGATGATTGATCTGTACGAGAAATTCTGGCAATTTAGTGAAACTCCTTTTCAAGTCGCAGCACACACACTTTCTTCCCTTCATTTTGTCCTTACAAAAGCACTCATTCACTCCGATATGCATGGGATCTTTGTGCTTTATTCAATGGTAGCATTTCCCCCTCTTTTAGACTTCAAACACCTGAAAATGCATCAAAACAAATCAATGAGCCAAGAATGACACTTTAGAATTGTTAAGGTATAAAAGTGCAATTCAAACCTAGATCAACTCTAAAATGCTAATAATTAAGTACTCTAAAGATGTATTTTATGACTCTCATCACAACCCCCAACTAGCTTATTGCTAGTCCTTAGCAATTCAAGCAAAAATAAGAGATGAATTCTATGGTGGGAATCGAAGCAAAGTGAAGCAATGCTAGTGTTAAACAAAGAGTAATTCACTTTTGTCTCAAAAATCGCACATAACACACGACACATAGAATCATTAAATTTCACCCAAGTCCAGAAGTAATCTAAACATCAATCTTAAAATTGTTATCAACTCTTAACATCCATCTTACCACAATCCATTAATCCGAACATCCGGATGATTTTATGCATAACAATCATGAATACAAGTCTTGGCCTCTAAAAACATAAATTATGTAACATCAATCACAAAAACAAGCTCCATAGGCTCACTTTTCGAATCACTCTCCACTATTGTAGAAAAAATCACACCACATTGGATCAACAAGTCTTTACTAAGCTTGTAACGTTAGGCTAAGGTAAAGGTTAAGAAAGAACGGGAAGGATTCAACAAGTAAAAGAACTTAATCTCTTAGTTTTGAACACAACTCTTTAAGCACTAGATAACCTTACTTCAATACCCAACTCTTCCAACCATTTTCCGAGCATTTCTTTCAACAAATCACCATTTTTTTTTCTTTCTTCTTTCTTTGCCATAATTAATTTTTTTTATTTTTTATTTTGGCACATAAGACCATTCACCTCCTTTTTCATCATTTTTTTTCTTTTCCACAACCCCCAACTTATCTCTTTTCATGTATTTGGGCTATGGTAGTAATATTTTTTTTTTCCTCATACTTTCATCCTTACTCCTCTTGAGTGCTTCTCAACAAATGTGTAGAACTAAGTTCTTTTAAAAGGAAGGTAAGGATAAAATATTTTAGGCTCATAAAGGTGAGTAACTGGGCTATTGAAAGAAACAAGACTCAAATTCTTTTTCAAGAAAAAGGCTCAAATAGGTGACTAGTGATAAGTATAGCAATGATAAGTTCGGAAAGCTCAAACGGTTCAAAAATGGCCTATATCATATCCTAAGTGATGTGCATTCTAGGAATTTGCCTCAAGTGATTACCAAATAAGTTCTAGAGCTTGTCGAGACAGCAAAAGTATTCACAAAACAATCACACATAAAACTTCTCTAAATGTTTTTAGACTAATCATACAATCTTACCACAAACTAGAGTCTAAAACCAAATCAAGATTGACACTTAAATTATTCTCAAACCGAAGCAAGATTTAATTTCTTCTAAATGCTATATGCTATCTCAATTAAGTTCATATCATTGACATGTGAGTTAACTCTAAGGCTAACACAGTGCATGCTTAAAACAAACAAAAAGGGAAAAATGATACCAAGCAGTTCAATGAAAAATATGAAAAACAGGAATATGTTTCCTCCACCCCCAACTTAAAATAAGCATTGTCCTCAATGTAAAAGCAAAAGTTAAGGAAACTACTTTTGTAGCCAAAAATGCACAGAAGCTAAAAATTGTGCACCACCATTTGAACTGCTTCGTATTTTTGTCTTTGAAAAAGAAATACGAAAGTAAAACTGGAAAACAACAAAATAATAATAATAAACAAGAAAAAGAAATATGAAAAACAGTAAAAAAAAAAGGATATGTTGTGGGTTGCCTCCCATGAGTGATGAGTGCCAAATATTGCATATTTTGGCCCTCTAATTTACATTTGTTAGCTTAGGAATTTGTTACTTTGAGTTGTTTTCGTTGTTTTTCAGGTTTACAAGCACTGAGAAAGGAGTTTCACTAAAATTGCCAGAATTGCCCGTACAGATCAATCATCTTTGAAAATTAAACTGTATTGATTCAAGAAGAACCAGGATATGAGCCATATATTCTTAGAAAGATCCAGAAGTCTATTTTCTGGAGAATTTTACGGCTTGTAAAAATGATTTTTCTACAGAAAGTTATGGCCGTTTTAGTAGACAAAGGTCAGGCTGTGCGGGATTTCAGCGTGAACAGAAGTTTTGAAGGGCATGTGAAGACTTAAATCCAACATCCCACATTGGTTGGAAACACATTTCTATATCCCACATCCCACATCGGATTGGAAAAACATTCCACTTGTGGTATTTGCCTATATAAGACCCACTCCACTTCATCATTCAGTGTACAATTCCTGAGCCACTTTGGTGTTTACCGGTGGACGTCCGCTAGCATTCTGGTGGATCCCGAAGGCATTGCTACCACAAGGGGAAGTGCCGCCCGTCAGTGAGTGGAATTTCTCCCATGTAAAGTTGTTTATTTATTTCTTTATATTCAGTTGTTTTAGTTTAAATGTTTAGCACTTGTTATTATAGTTTTATAGTTATGAGTGGCTAGATTCTTCAGCTAAGGTTGAAGATGAAGCCCCGCCGTTGTTTGGCGTAGTAGTTCAGATTTGCTTGTACAAATCTGAAATTTTTTTAGTATAAATGTTCTGTCAATTATTTGAGTTAATCTTATAATTTATTGAGTTTAAATTGTCTGTTGGATTTTCTTTGTGTTTCATCTGATGGATACATTGAATGCTTTTCGATTAAATTGGATTCCCTTTGTGATTTGTTAAGAGCGGATACATCGGCTGCTTTTGGTTTAGTTGGGATATTCTTTGTTTTTTTGTCTTATAGTTGGATTCATTGAATGTTTTGATAGGCTATATTTTTAGAACATGTATGCTTAACTTCGGTGGGGTAGATTCGGAAACCTTAGTGCTTTTTTTATTATTAGTTTTAAAATCAACTTAGTTTAGTTTTAATTTGTTTTCTAAAATATCATTCACAATTCGGAACTAGGTTAAGATAAAGTTAGTTTAGATTAAAAATTATATTTTCACAACGCAATTCCCTGTGGATTCGACCTCGCACTTGCACAACGCTATACTGCAAAAGACTCGTGCGCTTGCGAGTAATTTAAAACTCACAACAAGTTTTTGGCGCCGTTGGCGGGGAATTGTTTTGATTTGTGAAAATTTTTGGTCTAAAATGATTTTATTTTTCTACTAGTTAATTTAATTTTAAAAAAAATAAAAAAAAAATTTAAGTTGTGTGTTTGTTTTATTCTGCAAGTTTCTGCTGGTTAGCTTACTTTAGTTTTTTTTTTTTTTTTTTTTTTTTTTAAGTTGGTGTATGCTTGGTCGGAGATCCTTGGACTTAGATTTGATACATTTAGATCCCGACTTAGAAAGAACTCTTAGGAGACAGAAAATAGCGCTAGTTGAGAGAGAGACTGTTGAGATGGCAGAGAATTATAGGAATGCAAATCATCCTGAACATGTAGAGCAACTTAGAGCTTGGAATGTGGACTCCACTACATCCCTTAGGGACTTGTTCGCACCCGTTGTGACTAACTCATCCTCTTGCATAGTGTTGCCACCGACCAATGCCACCTACTTTGACTTGAAGCCACATGTCATCTAACTCTTACCCTCATTCTATGGCTTAGATCTTGAAAATCCTTATAGCCATGTGAAGAAGTTCAAAGACATTTGTGCCACATTCAAATTCCAGAACTTCTCTGAAGAGTTAGTCCATCTTCGACTCTTCCCTTTTTCTCTTCACGATAGAGCTAGGGCGTGGTTGGATTCCAACACGCCCGGGTCTATTACATCTTGGGAAAACCTGCTTAGCAAATTTTATCATAAGTTTTTCCCAATGTCTAGAGTGAATGAGTGCCGAAAGGAGATCAGCTCTTTCACTCAGGATGAGGATGAAAAATTTTCTGAGGGTTGGGAGTGCTTTAAAGAGTTACTAATCAGATGCCCTCCACATGGATATGAGAAGTGGAGACTCGTTCAATTCTTCTACCAAGGGTTGACTCAACCCAACCGTAGCATGATCGAGTCTATGAATGGGGGGGCATTCTTGAGTCTGACAGGAGACGAAGCATACATGGCATTGGACAAGTTGTCCGACAACTCACAGCAGTGGGATTTTTCAAGCTGTCGAGATAAGTCCATTCGTGCTCCTAAGAGGGGAGGCATCTATGAGGTCAGAGAGGACGCTGATTTGAGGATAAAGTTAGATGCCCTCACTAAGAAGATTGACGCTCTCACTGTGAGCCAATCCATCAATGCTGCCAACACATTCAATGTTGAAAGCTGTTCCATCTGTGCTAGTCCCATGCATCTAGCACAAAATTGCCCATCAATGCCGGCTTGTGCCGAGTATCTTTTGGAACAAGTAAATGCTTTCAATGACTTTCGAAGGCAGTCAAATGGATCGTACTCCGAGACGTACAATCCAGGGTGGCGGAACCACCCAAATTTTTCATGGAGGCAGAACCAACCAATGAATCAGGGAGGAGCCCCTCATCATGCTCAAAATCAATATCCTCCCGGATTTGCCCCACAAATTCCTAATTATGGTTGTTCTGCCCATCCAGCACCTTCACCTGCTTACCATGCACCCACTCAAACACCAGCGCCAGTTTCACAGTCGCTAGAGGACACCCTTAAGGAGTTCATGAAGGCAACTAACCAAAATATGAGTGATGTGAGGAGTGCAACAGTGGTAAACACCCAAGCAATTGCCAAGCTGGAGAGTCAAATAGGGCAAATTGCAAGTCACTTGGGTGAGAGAGAGAAGGGGAAATTCCCCAGTCAGCCTGTGCCCAACCCGAAAGGACAATATATGGTTGAGAGTTCATCAACTCCTACGCATGGGGCGGAACAAGTACAGTCGATTGTCACACTGAGGTCTAGGAGACAAGTGGATAATCGAGTGGAAGAGAGCCCTGCTATGCAGCAAGGGCAAGGGAGTGGCAACACAGAGAAGAGAGATGCTGAGCCATATATAGCCACACCTACTGAGAAGGACCCTCCTAGGTCATTTGTACCTAGAGCACCTTACCCCGAGAGATTACAGGTACCGAAGAAAGGAGGGAAGTATGAGGAAATTCTGGAGGTATTCAAGCAAGTCCAAATCAATATCCCATTTTTGGATGCCATCCATCAAATGCCATCATATGCCAAGTTTCTAAAAGACTTGGTCACTATCAAAAGGAGGACAAATGTCCCAAAAAAGGTATTTTTGACCGAGCAGGTCAGCTCAATCCTTCAGTGCAAGCTACCCATCAAGTATAAGGACCCGGGGTATCCTACCATCTCTTGCACGATGGGAGTCAGCCACATTGAGAGGGCTCTCTTGGATCTAGGGGCGAGTGTGAATCTTCTACCCTACTCAGTCTATTTACAGTTGGGGTTAGGAGAATTGAAGCCCACATCCACGATGCTTCAATTGGCTGACAGGTCAGTGAAAAGACCACGGGGGATAGTTGAGGACGTTTTGATAAAAGTGGATAAGTTCTATTTCCCCGTGGATTTTATTGTGCTTGACACAAAGCCGGTTCAGAATGTAGGGATTCAAATACTGGTGATTCTAGGGCGACCATTCTTAGCCACGGCTAACGCCCTGATAAATTGTAGGACAGGGGTGATGAAGATCTCCTTCGGAAATATGACAGTAGAGTTGAATATTTTTGATATCACTAGGCAACCACATGAATATGATGAAGTGAGAAATGTATGCTTGATAGAAGAGATTCTTGAGGAGACTGTGAATGAATCAAGCACTGAGGACCCCCTGGAGGCATGTTTTGCTCAATTTGGAGAGGATTTGGATTTAGATAAATTACTTGAGCAAGCAAATGCCATTTTGGAGTCTCCTCCTCGGGAGAGCAATAGGACGAAGGAGATTGTGGATGACTCCCGCACTGAGGACCCCCTAGAGGCATGCTTTGCTCAATTTGGAGAGGATATGGATTTAGATAAATTACTTGAGCAAGCGAATGCCATTTTAGAGTCTCCTCCTCGGAAGAGCAATAAGACGGAGGAGACTGCCGCACTTGAAACCCCCAAGAAGGAACTTAAGCCTTTACCAGATAATCTTAAGTATAAGTTCCTAGGTTCAATCGATAGTTTGCCTGTGATTATACCTTCAGATCTGGGTGATGCTCTAGAGGAGAAATTATTGGATGTCTCAAGAGAGCATAAGGAAGCTATAGGCTGGACCATTGAGGACATCCATGGGATCAGCCCCTCGATGGTGACGTACAGGATACATTTGGAGGAGGATGCCAAGCCATCGAGAGAGACACAAAGAAGGCTCAACCCTGCTATGGAAGAGGTTATGAGGGCAGAAGATATTAAGCTGTTAGAGGCAGGGATCATTTATCCCATCTCTGATAGCAAGTGGGTGAGCCAGATTCATGTTATGCCCAAACGTGCTGAATTAACAGTAGTGCAGCATAAGGACAACGAGTTGGTTCCAACTTGTGTTCAGTCAATTTGGAGAGTGTGTATCAGCTACCATAAATTGAATGCTGCCACTAGGCCTGATCATTTTTCATTCCCATTTATTGATCAGATGGCGGAGCATTTCGTTGGACTTGTTTACTAATGTTGGGTCTGGCTGAAGACGTTAAACTTAGCGCTCATGGGAGGCACCCCACAGCTTATCTTTTCTTTTGTTTATTTATTATTTCACATTTTTATGATTAATGTTTGTTTCTAGTATTTTTTGTTTTCCAGTTTTTATTTTTCAGGGACAAAGCGTACTTCAGTTCAAGTTTGGGGGTATGCTATGAGCCATACCAGTCCAGATAGTTCTCCATATCCCAGGTCAGCTCTTCCCATATTAGTCACACATTGGGGTCAATGTGTAATTTAAGTTTGGGGGTATGGGAGACACATCACACACGTCCTAATTTGTTGTCTTTTCGTCATAGAGATAAATGCATGCTCATGTTATCGTGAAATTTTAGTTGATCTAAACATTTTCTGTGATGTGATGTCATTGGTGAGCTTAACATTTTGAACACATGATCTGGTGATAAATTTTTAAAATTTAGTTACTAACTTTAGGCATTTTGAGAATTCACATGTTTGATCTAATCTAACACGAGCACATTAGCACAAATTATGTGAGGTATGACATGTGATTTTAATGTGTATTTTTCCTTATCTTAACTGAAACTGGATGACTTGTTGGATGAACTCTTGGGCATAGGAAAATATAAAAAAAAAAATTATCAATAAACTTTTCGCTGCGTAACTGGACCTCTTGCCTCAGTAAGCAGTGAGTATTCACGTCAAAAGGTGGAATTTTGCTTGGTAATATTAAGGTCGGTTTAATTTCGTAGCCTTTTTGACTCGAGTTAGTAAGTCCTTAGGGGTGTCTTTACACCTAATGCCCTAAAACCACCTGGTTTGGGAGTCATTGACTTAACACTCGCTACATGGGTCAATTAGAAAGCTTAAGGGATCTAAACATAGCCGTGCCTTATTAAAAAAAAAAAAAAATACTATGCCTTTGTCGTTCATTTTTTATGGGAAATTCGGTGTATCTTGAGACATGGAGACCTTACACATTAGAGTTACTTGGAAGCTTCATTTTTATATGCTAATTCACCTTACATTGATTCAAGCTTGTGATGCCTTATCCTGCCTTTTGTAAGTAATTAGATTTTAACATTTCTATTCATTGCGAAGATGGGTTTACCTTTTTAAGCTTGCTTATGAATGAATATCATGGTGATGTGTGCTCCTTAAATTTTTGGATACCATGAGTGATGACTTTATCTTTATGTTCTTTGTTTTTCATTGAGTCTTTTATTTTGTTTTGCTAAGGGACTAGCAAATTGTAAGTTTGGGGGTATTTGATGAGTGCCAAATATTGCATATTTTGGCCCTCTAATTTACATTTGTTAGCTTAGGAATTTGTTACTTTGAGTTGTTTTCGTTGTTTTTCAGGTTTACAAGCACTGGGAAAGGAGTTTCACTAAAATTGCCAGAATTGCCCGTACAGATCAATCATCTTTGAAAATTAAACTGTATTGATTCAAGAAGAACCAGGATATGAGCCATATATGCTTAGAAAGATCCAGAAGTCTATTTTCTGGAGAATTTTACGGCTCATAAAAATGATTTTTCTACAGAAAGTTATGGCCGTTTTAGTAGACAAAGGTCAGGCTGTGCGGGCTGTGCGGGATTTCAGCGTGAACAGAAGTTTTGAAGGGCATGTGAAGACTTAAATCCAACATCCCACATTGGTTGGAAACACATTTCTATATCTCACATCCCACATCGGATTGGAAACACATTCCACTTGTGGTATTTTCCTATATAAGACCCACTCCACTTCATCATTCAGTGTACAATTCCTGAGCCACTTTGGTGTTTACCGGTGGACGTCCGCTAGCATTCTGGTGGATCCCGAAGGCATTGCTACCACGAGGGGAAGCGCCGCCCGTCAGCGAGTGGAATTTCTCTCATGTAAAGTTGTTTATTTATTTCTTTATATTCAGTTGTTTTAGTTTAAATGTTTAGCACTTGTTATTATAGTTTTATAGTTATGAGTGGCTAGACTCTTCAGCTAAGGTTGAAGATGAAGCCCCGCCGTTGTTTGGCGTAGTAGTTCAGATTTGCTTGTACAAATCTGACAATTTTTTAGTATAAATATTCTGTCAATTATTTGAGTTAATCTTATAATTGATTGAGTTTAAATTATCTGTTGGATTTTCTTTGTGTTTCATCTGATGGATACATTGAATGCTTTTCGATTAAATTGGATTCCCTTTGTGATTTGTTAAGAGCGGATACATCGGGTGCTTTTGGTTTAGTTGGGATATTCTTTGTTTTTTGTCTTATAGTTGGATTCATTGAATGTTTTGATAGGCTATATTTTTAGAACATGTATGCTTAACTTCGGTGGGGTGGATTCGGAAACCTTAGTGCTTTTTTTATTATTAGTTTTAAAATCAACTTAGTTTAGTTTTAATTTGTTTTCTAAAATATCATTCACAATTCGGAACTAGGTTAAGATAAAGTTAGTTTAGATTAAAAATATAATTTCACAACGCAATTCCCTGTGGATTCGACCTCGCACTTGCACAACGCTATACTGCAAACGACTCGTGCGCTTTCGAGTAATTTAAAACTCACAACAATGAGCACTAAGTTTTACGTCTTCAGACAGACGCTTTTATTCCCTCTTTGAAAAACATAGGTTGAATGCACCAGCCACTGCTTCATTTCCAAATTCGATGCTTGTATGCTTTGGAAAGGCCTTAAGGATGTCATCAGTAACATCTGCAAATTCTGGCTCGATATGTGATTTTGTGAAGCCATGGATGAAGGTGGACTCCAATGGATTAAGGTGCTGGACCTTTTCCATGAACGAGTCAATCATGTATGCTTGGTGGGTTTCATCCACATCCTCTGATTTTTTCGTTGTTGAGATGTGTAATGACTTACTCAGTGTCTCAATGATATTCACCTCCTTCAAATTCTGTTATGCTAGATGTTGACCATGGGGTGTGGACTGCGCTTGAGAAGGGAACTTACCTTGCTCAGTCACACTCATGTAGCTAATCAACTTGGACACTTGGTTCTTTAAATCCTTATGTTCTTTAACAACCTACACAATTAAAGATTCAAGCCTTTGATTAGTCTTCCCCTATGCCTCAATAAAAGCATGTAAAGTATCTTCTAAAGGACTCCTAGAAGATACAGGTGCATGATTATGTTTCAAGACGTGGTGCAGGGGGTTGTGCAAGCTACTGGTTTTCAGACTTCTAGCTGAAATTGGGGTGATTTCTCCATCCTGGATTATAAGTATCAGAGAAGGGTGCTAAAGGCTTCTTGTACATGCCTAAGGCATTACATTATTCCTCATACATCCCTCTCATCTCAGCAAATGTGGAGCACTCTTGGGCGAGATGATCTACCCTGCCACACACAAAACATGGTTCAAAAGACTTTGCATAATTAGCTACGTGTGTTGGCTTTAAGCTATTAGTTTTAACACCTCTAGTTCCCTAGTAAACATCTCGACCTTGGCCTTAAGGTTATCCTCTTCCCTAAGATGGTAAATTCCACCACCATTTGGGTTCCCTATAGGTCGTGACCTATTTGTGCTTTCAGTAGCACTAGGTCCAGTCCAAGTGTGAGCTTTTTCAGCAAGCTCATTAAGGTACTCTATGGCCTCATCAGGATCTTTCTCTAAAAACTCACCATTACACATCATCTCTACAAATTGGCACTCTCTATATGTAAGTCCCTCATAAAAATAGCTTACCAAGCGCCAACTCTCATACCATGGTGAGGGCACATACTCAATAACTCCTTAAATCTCTCCCAAGACTGATACAAAGTCTCGCTGTCCATTTGTGCAAAGGTGGAGATTTGCCTTTTTAAAGCATTGGTCTTATGTTGGGGAAAGTATTTATTAAAGAAGACCCGAGTCATCTCAGTCCATGGCCCAATAGGTCGTGGTCTAAGTGAGTATAGCCAACTCTTAGCTCTATCCTTCAAAGTGAAAGGAAAGAACTTAAGTTTCACAATGTCATGAGTTTCATCTTGACTATGAAAAGTCGCAACTACTTCCTCAAACTCTCTAATGTGCACATATGGGTTTTCATTATTCAAGCCATGAAATGTAGGGAGTAACTGTATCATCCCTGTTTTAAACTCTAGGTGCCAAGTATTGGCTAGAAACATGATGCATGATGGTGTGGCTATACGTGTAGGGTGGAGGTAATCCTGAAGTGTCCTAGCAACATTCTCATTAGGGCTATCAGCCATATTAAAATCCTCTAAATTCTCTAATGGGGGTGCACTATGGTTTGATCTAGGCGAGGTTTCACTAACGGATGTGGAAGGAGAGGGTAATTCTATTTTCGGGTCCTCTAATGAATCTACCTCTCAAATTTCTCGGTCCAAGCATACACCACATGAATCAGAGAGGAAATAAATAAAACAAAATAAAAAAAATTAGAAAATCAAAAATTAGAAAAAAGAACAATAATAAAAAAAAATACTATAAAAAGAAAGAAGGAAAAAAATAATGTAGCAAGCTAAAGGAAGGAACGAAGTTACCGCCTTTACAGCTGCTGAAAAGAAAAACTATTTACAATTCTTCTACTGTCACGTCTCAAGGTTGACAATCTTCCTTGTACTTAAGCGCGTCTCCCCGAAAATGGCGCCAAAATTTGATTACACCCAAAGAGTAACGCGGTAATTGTAGCACAGCTTTGGGATGTCGATTCCACAAGGAAACAAGTTAACTACAAGAGAAGATGTAAACCTTAACACAGACGATAAAGATCAAGTGAGAGAATATAGTATTGTGTGAAAATTGTGTAGATAGATTGATGGATATAATAAAGAAACAACAAAGTTTCAGGAATTCTCCCTAGGTTCGTTGCCTCATTCTACTATTGATTCAATTGTTTATCTCGATTGCAAGTTTCACATCCCAAACAAGCAATCGGCAAATATTTAATTAAAGCGCATGTGTAAACCCTAATGTAATTGTTATGAAATACTTTTTACTTTCAAGCACACATGACCTAACTTATAGATTATCAAGAAACAACAATATATCATGATGACAATGCTCCAGTAATGGACAAATCTATAAGAGAAATCTACCGGACTTAATCACACCTCAAAAAATCACATAAGAAGAGCATGACTAGACTTATATAGGGGAGAAAGATGCAATCACCAGATTAAAGGGAAATCTTCTAATTAAATTGAAAAGTAAATCATAATAATGTTTAACAATAAATCCACATTACAACTGAATCAAGAAAAGAAAATAAGAACAACTACACCTAGGGATTCATCCCTTCGCCTTGCTTGGAGATTAGTCGGCCATGGGGCTCCTTCTTGAGTCTTGGGACCTTTTTCTAGCCTCCAATTCTTTCTTTATCAAACCTTAAGTGGCCTATTTATATTACAAGAGTCCAAGGGTGTTTTTGGGTTTATTCTAAAGCTTAAAAACCCTAATTAAAGTCTAACTCGGAGATGCAAATCCGTGTGCGTGCTGCTGTGCTACTGGGGAGCACCGCGGTGATAGGCATGTTCTGGATTGGGCGAGCTTCTGGGTACCGCGGTGCTGGCTAGTGGTTCAAGATGTGGAGGTTCTGGGCACTACGGTGCTGGCCGCAGTGCTGGCTGGTGCTGTTCTGGACTGACCTTTGTCTACTAAAACTGCCATAACTTTCTCTAGAAAAATCATTTTGATGAGCCGTAAAATTCTCCCAAAAATAGACTTCCAGATCTTTCTAAGCATATATGGCTCATCGCCTGATTATTCTTGCATTAATATAGTTTAAGTTGCAAAGATGATTGATATGTACGGGTAATTCTGGCAATTTAGTGAAACTCCTTTCCAAGTCGCGGCACACACACTCTCTTCCCTTCATTTTGTCTTTACAAAAGCATTCATTCACTCCGATATGCATGGGATCTTTATGCTTTATTCAACGGTAGCATTTCCCTCTCTTTTAGACTCCAAACACCTGAAAATGCATCAAAACAAATCAATGATCCAAGAATGACACTTTAGAAATTTTAAGGTATAAAAGTGCAATTCAAACCTAGATCAACCCTAAAATTCTAACAATTAAGTACTCTAAAGATGCATTTTATGACTCTGATCACATCTCAAACAAGCAATTGGCAAAAATTCAATCAAGGCACATGTAAACCCTAATGTAATTGCTATGAAGTACTCTTTACTTTCGATTTAAGCACACATGACCTATCCTATAGATTTATCAAGAAATGACAATATATCTTAATGATAATATCGCAGTAATGGACAAACCTAAAAGATAAATCTACCGGAATCAATAACATCTAAACAACTTGACATAAGAAGAGCATGACTAGACTTATATGGAGGAGAATGGTGCAATCACCGGATTAAGAAAATCTAAGATAAGAAGAACATAAAGTGCAGCTGTCACATGAACCTAAGTTCTTCTTGTATAATCAAAGAGTAACTCATAAACAATGTTTTAACAATAGATCCTTACAACTGAATCAAGAATGAAAATAAGAACAACTACACCTAGGGATTCATCCTTTTCCCTTGCTTGGAGATTAGTTGGCCATGGGGCTTATGCTTGAACACCGCAATGTCGAGCTCTCTCTGCCATTTCCAGCCTTAATGGATGGCCTTTTTTTCAAACCCTAAGTGATCTATTTATAATACAAAGGTCCAAGGGTGTTTTGGGTCTAAACAATCAACTAAAACCCTAATTAGGAAAACATGGGTTCGTGTGCGCGTCGCGGCTCTCACTTACTCGAGCTGCGGCTTTGTCTAGTCTTTGGTTAGGCGAGCTTCTTGGCGCCGTGACCCAGCCTAGTCCAGGCCATGGCGCACACTGGTGCTGACTTGTGCAGACTCTGGGCGCCACGGCGCAGCCTGCTCCAGGCTGCGGCGCACACTGATGGCTTCCTTGCTCTTTTGGGCTTGGTTCTGGAGGTTGAGGCTTAATCCTCTTCAGGCCGCAGTGCCCACACTTAAGACTTGGTTTCTCTTCATTTTTTCCTTCTGCAACCATGCCCTTACTCGAATGTGCATCGAAGCATCGTGCTTTAAGCTATGATAGCTTTCCATCTCTTTTGAACTCGAAGTACCTGAAAATGCACCGAAATAAGTCAATGATCCAAGAATATCACTTTAGAGTTATTAAGGTATAAAAGTGTAATTCAAACCTCGATCAAACCTAAAATGCTAACAAATAAGTACTGATAAGATGCATTTTATGACTCTCATCATAACCCCCAACTAGCTTATTGCTAGTCCCTAGCAATTCAAGCGAAAACAAGACAATATGAAATGAATTCTTTGGTAGGAATCAAACAAAGTAAAGCAATGTTAGTGTTAATCCAAGAGTAATTCACCTTTTGTCTCAAAAATTGTACATAACACACAACACATAGAATCATTAAATATCACCAAAGTCCAAAAGTAATCCAAACATCAATTTTAAAAATTTTATCGACTCTTAACATCCATCTTACCACAATCCATTAATCCGAACCCCCAGATGATTTTATGCATAACATTCATGAATACAAGTCTTGGCCTCTAAAATATTTAATTTATTTGACATCAATCACAAAAACAATGCTCTATATGCTCATTTTTCAAATCACTCTCCACTATTGTAGAAAAAATCACACTACCTTGGATCAATAGGTCTTTAATAAGCTTGTAACGTTAGGCTAAGGTAAAGGTTAAGAAAGAACGGGAAGGTTTCAACAAATAAAATAACTTAATCTTTTAGTTTTAAACACAACCTACTTTAAGCATTGGATAACCTTACTTCAACACCCAACTTTTTCAACCATTTTTTCGAGCATTTTTCTCAATAAATCACCACCTTTTTTTTTCCTTTTCTTCTTTCTTTGCCATAATTCACTTCTTTTTTTTATTTTTTATTTTGGCATAAGACCATTTTCTTTCTTTTTTCATTTTTTTACTCTTTTCCACAACCCCCAACTTATCTCCTTTAATGTACTTAGGTTATGGTAGTAATATATTTTTTTGCATATTTCCATCCTTACTCCTCTTGAGTGCTTCTCAACAATTGTGTATAACTAAGTTCTTTTAAAAGAAAGGTAAGGATAAAATATTTTTAGGCTTATAGAGGTAAGTAAATGGATTATCGAAAGAAAAAGGCTCCAATTCTTTTTCAAGAAAAAAGGCTCAAACAGGTGACTAGCGATAGATATAGCAAGGGTAAGTTTGAAAGGCTCAAGCGGTCCAAAAATGGCCTAAGTCATATCCTAAGTAGTGTGCATTCTAGGATTTTGCCTCAAGTGATTATCAAATTAGTTCTAGAACTTGTCGTGACCACAAAAGTATTCACAAAACAATCACACATAAAACTTCTCTAAATGTTTTTAGACTAATCATGCAATCTTATCACAGTCCAGAGTCACAAACCAAATGAAGATTGACACTTAAATTATTCTCAAACCAAAGCAAGATTTAACTTCTTCTAAATGCTATATGCTATCTCAATTAGGCTCATATCATTAACATTAAATTAACTCCAAGGCTAACACAAAGCATGCTAAGAATAAACAAAAAGGGAAAGCGACACCAAGCAATTCAATGAAAAAAAAAGAAATACGTTTCCTCCACCCCCAACTTAAAAATTGCATTGACCTCAATATGAAAGAAAAAGTGAAGGAAACTCCCTTTGTAACCAAAAGTGCACAGAAACTGAAATTGTGCACCACCATTTGAACTGCTGTGCATATTTGTCCCTAAAAAAATACGAAGGTGATACTGGAAAACAACAAAATACTAATAATAAACAAGAAAAAGAAATATTAAAAACAATAAAAATAAAAGGATATACTGTGGGGTGCCTCCCATGAGCGCTAAGTTTTACATCTGCAGCCAAACGCTGCACCACTCTCACTGCTGGCCTCATTATGGTGCTGAAGATGAGGCTCCATACTCGGTGGCCTCAGTGCTAGTCTTTTGGCAAGGAATACTTAAAGTCTACCACATGCGGCTCAAGTGTTCTTGGTGCTGTCCATTTACTATCAGTAGTAGGGTATTTGATTCCCACATCCATGTGAATTCTCTCAAGCAACTCCTCAAAGCATGGTTGCCATGATTTCTTAATAAATCCTTGTGACTTATCAAAAACATCAACAACATTAACGGCATGGGGATAAATTGAAGAATCATCGAGCTTAAAATTATTAGGAGTGAATTTCAAAGAGTTAGAATTATCTTTAATGTACTCATCATCTTCAAGTGGCTGCCTTGAGACTCGAAAAATATTTACCTCTTGAGTCATATTTCCAAATGATAATGTTATTAGACCATTCCTACAATTAATGAGGGCATTGGCAGTGGCAAGGAATTATCAACGGAATTTTTGACTTCGTATTCACAATAGAAACGGTACCTAAAACCAGAAAGTCAACAGGATAATAGAAATTATCAATTTGCAACAAAACATCTTCCATAATACCTCTTGGTTTTCTTACTGATCTATCCGCTAATTGAAGTACCATGGAGGTTGGTTTGATCTCACCTAGACCGAGCTGCAAGTACATGGAGTATGGCATGAGGTTCACATTAGCACCCAAATCTAGCAATGCTTGGCCACAATATTTGTTTCCAATTTGGCAAGCCACCATTGGACAGCCTGGATCTTACTATTTGGGTGGTGTCTTGCTGTCAATTAATGTACTCACTTGCTCCGTTAAGAATGTCGTCTTCTTCACATTATGTCTCCTCTTGAGTGTGCATAGATCCTTAATGACTTTAGCATAGTTGGGAACCTGTTTTATAATATGAAGATGAGGGAGGTTAATTTTAACATGCAGAAGTTGTTCAAGAATCTCACCTTTTAATGCTGAATTTCTCTCCTTAGGCTTAAGGAGTGCTTGAGGGAAAGGTACCGATGGAGAATAATCATCATGGGCCTCTTGTTCTTTGGGGGCTTCATCCTTGTTGCTCACGGTATTAGGAATTAAGTGTGATGGTAGAGTGGGTCCATTAATTTTCCTACTGCTGTGGGTGATTATAGCATTGACCTCTCTAACATTTTTATTTTCAAGTTTGGAGGTTTATTCCATATGTTGTCCCTTTGGATTAGGTTGTGGCTGTGAAGGAAAATGACCTTGCTCTTGAACCGTCAAAAAACTAGTCAACTTGGTGAGTTGATTTTTTATCACCTTTTGTTCCTCTTTGATCGCTTGTTGCTCCTCTAGCAACCGTTGATTTGTCTTGCCTTGCTCTTCCACACTCTTGGCATATACCTGCATAAATGACTTAAACATATCTTCCAAAAGTAAAGATTGTTGAGGTGCATTAGATGAGGTTGCTTCCGGTTGCCATTGGGTACTAGAGTGGGGATGAGGTTGTATCTCGGATCTCCAACTAAAATTAGGGTGATTCTTCCACCCGAGATTATAGGTGTTAGAGTAGGGTGAGTCTGGTTTCCTAAAGGGTATACGTAAAGCATTAAACTCTCCCTTCATCTCAAAATAAGCTAGACAATCCTTAGGTAAATGATCTACCCCATTACACATGAAACAAGGCTCGTGGGACTCTACCCTAGCAATAGGTTCGGGGGCTTTAGCATCCTTGGTTTTTAAGGCTTGAATTTCCTTAGTTAGGGCCTCTAAACGGATTTAAGGCTGTCTTCTTCCTTAAGTTGATAAATCCCAGTGGGTTGATTTCTTCTAGTGCTTTCCATGGCATTTGGTCCTGTCCAAGTGTGAGATTTTTCTGATAGGTCATCTAGTAAATCTATGGCTTGGTCGTGATCTTTTTGAAGAAAATCCTCATTGCACATCATTTCTATGAACTACCTCTCTCTACTTAGAAGTTCATCATAGAAATAGCTAACTACCCGCCAACTCTCATACCCATAGTGTGGACAAGAATTCAATAGGTCCTCGAAACATTCCCAAACTTGATATAAGGTTTCACTCTCCTTTTGTGCAAATTTTGAGATTTGTCTCTTGAGGTAATTGGTCTTATGGGTTGGGAAGTGCTTTTGGAAGAAAACTTGTGTCATCTCATCCCAACTACCTATGGACCTACGCCTTAACGAGTACAGCCAATCCTTGGCCTTTTCCTTAAGTGAAAAAGGGAAAAACCTAAGTTTAACGGTGTCTACCATATCAGCCCTACCTTAAAAGGTTGCTACTACTTCCTCAAATTCCCTAATATGGATATAGGGGTTTTCATTCTCAAACCTATGGAAGGTTAGTAGCAATTGGATCACGCCTGGCTTAAAATCAGGTTGTTGAACATTAGGGGGGAACATGATATAGGATGATGTGGCTGTTCGGCTAGGGTGCAAGTAGTCTTTAAGTGTCCTAGCAACATTTTCATTGTGATTTTCGGCCATGTTAACAAAATCCTCTAAATTCTCACTTGGGTGTGCACTATGGTTTGATCTAGGCGAGGTTTCACTAATGGACGTGAAAGGAGAGGGTAACTCTATTTCAGGTCTTCTAATGAATCTACCTCATGAATCTCTCAGTCTAAGCATACACCAAAGGAATTAGAGGGAAACAACTAAAACAGAAAAATAAAAATAAAAATAAATCAAAACAATGAGCAAAGAACGATATTACTGTCTTGTCTCAAAGTTGACAATCTTCTTTGTATTTAAGTGCGTCTCCCCGGAAAAGGCGCTAAAATTTGATTACACTTAAAGTAACACATAGTTATTGTGTATAGCTGAGGTGTCGATCCCACGAGGAAAAGAGAACTACAATAGAAGATGTAAACTTTAATACGAAACAATAAAATACAAATTAGTAAATCTGAGTTTGATAATGAAATAGTGTGAAGGAGTTGTGTGATTATAATGAAGAATATAAAGGAGAAACAATAAGGTTCTGGGAAACCTCCCTAGGTTCATTGCCTTATTCTACTCTCGATTCAATTGTTTTTATCTCGATTGCAAGTTTCACATCCCAAACAAGCAATCGGCAAATATTCAATCAAAGCACATGTAAACCCTAATGTAATTGCTATGAAGTACTCCTTACTTTCGATTCAAGCACACATGACCTATCCTATAGATTTATTAAGAAACGATAATTTATCTTAATGACAATATCGCAGTAATGAACAAACTTAAAAGATAAATCTATCGGAATCAATCACATCCAAACAACTTGACATAAGAAGAGCATGACTAGACTTATATGGAGGAGAAGGGTCCAATCACCTGATTAAGAAAATCTAAGATAAGAAGAACATAAAGTGCAGCTGTCACATGAACCTAGCTGTCACATGAACCTAAGTTCTTCTTGTTTAATCAAAGAGTAACTCATAAACAATGTTTTAACAATAAATCCTTACAACTAAATCAAGAATGAAAATAAGAACAACTACACTTAGGGATTCATCCCTTTGCCTTGCTTGGAGATTAGTTGGCCAAGGGGCTCATGCTTGAACACCGTAATGTTGAGCTCTCTCCTCCATTTCCAGCCTTAATGGATGCCCCTTTTTTCAAACCCTAAGTGATATATTTATAATACAAAGGTCTAAGTGTGTTTTAGGTCTAAACAATCAACTAAAACCTTAATTAGGAAAACAAGGGTTCGTGTGCGCGACGCAGCTCTGTTTGGTCTTTGGTTAGGTGAGCTTCTGGGTGCTGTGGCCCATCCTAGTCTAGGCCATGGTGCACACTGGTGGTGACTTGTGGAGACTCTGGGCACCCCGGCTCAGCTTGGTCCAGGCTGCGGCGCACACTGATGGCTTCCTTGCTCTTTTGGGCTTGGTTCTAAAGGCCGAGGCTTAGACTTCTTTAGGCCACAGTGCCCACACTTAAGACTTGGTTTCTCTCCATTTTGTCCTTCCGCAACCATGTCCTCACTCGAATGTGCATCGAAGCATCGTGCTTTAAGCTATGATAGCATTTCGTCTATTTTGAACTCGAAGTACCTGAAAATGCACCGAAATAAGTCAATGATCCAAGAATATCACTTTAGAGTTATTAAGGTATAAAAGTGTAATTCAAACCTCGATCAACCCTAAAATGCTAACAAATAAGTACTGTTAAGATGCATTTTATGACTCTCATTATTCTCCTAGCAAAACAATGTCTCAAATGCACTCACGTTTCACAACTATTGTTAATGGTTTGAAGCTTCTTGGTAAGAACATTGATGAGTTTAAACTAACAAGAAAAATCTTAAGATCTTTGCCATCCACTTGGAAAAGGAAGAAGACGACCATCATGGAGGCCAAAGATCTGGACAAACTTGATGTTGAGACACTTCTTGGGTCATTGTTGACATATGGATGGAAGAAATGAATCTCATTATCAATGATGATGAGAAGAAGAAAAAGGTGATTGCTTTCAAAGCCTCTACATGCAACAGAGAAGACGAATTGGAAGAAGAAATAGAGAGCAGCAAAGAAGACGGTGAGATGGCTTTAATCACCAAACGGTTTCATATGTTCTTAAATAAAAGCAAGAAACCTTACATAAAGGATCCCACTTCAAAAACGGAACCACTTGTGTGCTATAGATGCAAGAAGCCCGGTCACATCAAGGCCGATTGTATAGTTACAAGCAAACTATACAGGAGCTTCAAGAAGAAAGCTATGATTGCAACTACTTAAAGTGATGATGAAGTAGAAGAATCCTCGGATAAAGAAGTCGGATACGAGGAAATTTCCAACCTATACCTTATGGCAATTGATGATGAAAATGAGGTATTATCTTCTCCCTCTTCTAAAAATAACATTGTTAGTAGTAGTGAAGAATTGTTAGAAGTCATAAATGAAATGCATGATGAATTGAAGAAATTCGATTCTAGGAACTCAACTCTTAAGAAAGAGGTACCATCTCTTTCTAAAGAAATGATAAGTCTAAGAGAAAAAAAGATAAACTATCTTCATTGCTTTATGATTCTTCTCAGATTTCCTAAAAGATGAAAATGAAAACTTAAAGATTAAGATATTAGAATTGAATGACACTATATCTAGACTCATGCTTGGAAAAGAAAGGCTTGATGAAGTGCTTTCTTGCCAAAGATTAAGAGGAGGAAAATCCGGGTTAGGATATTCTCCATTAGACAAAAAAAAAAAAGAGCTTATTCATGAAAGCCTCTTGTGTGAATGAAGCCTCTACTTCAAAGATCACTAGCAAGGTCAAAAACACACCCTCAATGAATGCTAGAATGTATAGAAATGCAAAATCTAATGCATATATAAAAATGAAAAATCCTAGAAATACTCATGCTTATATGTATGCTTATACACATCCTAAGAATAACCATCATGTGCATCCTAGAAACAATATGCATAATCAAAACTTGCATCTTGCACTAGTATATTCTAGGAATTATTATCATGGTTATTCTAGAAATAATATGCATACTCATGAAAATGCAAGCATGTATCCTAGAAATCATCTTCATAGATTTTCTGTAAATGACACATGTATTCATATTCCTCACAATAGAAACATGTATCCTAGGAACTCATATCCTAAGCATTATAGGCATGCACAACTAAATACTCCTATAAAATTCAATAACTATCATCCTAGGATTGTGCATTATCAACATGTCTATAGATCACCATATGCTGTTAAGAAAGTATAGGTCCTAAAAGGAACCGTATTTTCAAGGACTAACCCTAAAGGACCCAAGAAATTTTGGGTACCTAAAAATGCCATTGTGTATCCTTGTGTAATGTAGACATGTTTTCACACCAAGGAAAAATGTAACTGTTGGTACCTTGATAGTGGATGCTCAAAACACATGACCGGTGATAAAAATGAATTCAAGGAGCTAACTCTAAGAGATGGTGGACTTGTCACCATTGAAGACAACACAAAAATAAAGATCATCGGACATGGAAAAGTTGGTAATGATTTCTCAACCATAGATAATGTATTGCTAGTATAAGGCCTTAAACCAAATTTACTAAGTATTAGTCAACTTTGTGACAAAGGCAACAAAGTCACATTTGAAACCTATCATTGTCTAGTTATAGACATCAAGAGTAACAAGATCAAATTTGTTGGCCACAGACATGGAAATGTCTATATAGTTGATTTAAAATCCTTGCATTTTGAAAATGAAAATTTTTTTCCCGCATTTAGTGAAAATCCATGGCTATGGCATAGAAGGCTTGGTTATGTGAACATTAATTTGCTTAAAATCATTTCAAGAAAAGATTTAACCATTAGACTTCCCAAAATTAATTTTGAAAAAGACAAAGTATGTGATGCTTGTCAAATGGGAAAACAAACTAGGATTTCTTTTAAATCAAAGAATGTAGTCTCAACTACTAGACCATTGGAACTTTTGCATATGGGCTTATTTGGTCCAATAAGTACTATTAGTCTAGGTGGCCATCAATATGCTCTTGTTATTGTTGATGACTATTCAAATATATACTTTTGTTATTTTTATTGCTTATAAGGATGAAGCTTACAAAGGATTTGAAAACTTTTGCAAAAAGGTTCAAAATGAAAAATGATTTTGTATTTCAAGCATTAGAAGTGATCATGGAAAAGAATTTGAAAACCAAAGTTTTTCAAAATTTTGTGATGAAAATGGAATTGATCACAACTTTTCAGCTCCTAGAACTCCTCAACAAAATGGAGTTGTTGAGAAGAAAAATAAAGCTCTAGAAGAATTTGCAAGAACAATGCTTTGTGAAAATAGTTTACCAAAATACTTTTGGGCTAAAGCAGTAAACACTTCTTGCTATATCTTGAATAGAATTTTAATTAGGCCTATGCTTGATAAAACTCCGTATAAATTATGGAAAGGTAGAAAACCTAATATCTCCTATTTTCGTACATTTGGTTGTAAATGCTTCATCCTAAATAACAATAAAACTAACTTGAGTAAATTTGACTCTAAGACCGATGAAGGGATATTTTTAGGATATTCAACCTCTAGCAAGGCTTATAGAGTCTTCAACAAAAGAACTCTAGTGGTAGAAGAATCCGTACATGTAACTCTTGATGAGTCTAATACAATTAGTAGTACACAAGTTTCTTTCAATGATGATGCAGATTTTATTCCAAGAATGGAAACACATACTCCTATTGTTGACCCAAAGGAAAGTCCACCTCAAACAAATGAAGAGTTGAAAACTCTCAAATTAGACCAACCATCTACAAGCTGACAAGAGGATAATCTTCCCAAAGATTGGAGGTATGTAAATTATCACCCAATTGATCAAGTGATTGGTGATCCTTCACAAGGGGTAAGAACTCGTTCCTCCATTAGAAATATTTGCAATTATGTAGCTTATTTGTCTTAAATAGAACCTAAGACATTTATTGAAGCCGGAAAGGATAATGATTGGATAATTGCAATGCAAGAAGAAATAAATCAATTTGAAAGAAACAATGTATGGAATCTAGTTCCTAGACCTAAGAATCATACAATAATAGGAACTAAATGGGTATTTAGAAATAAGATGGATGAAAATGGAATAGTGACTAGAGACAAGGCTAGACTAGTTGCTAAGGGATATAATCAAGAAGAAGGACTAGACTTTGATAAGACTTATGCTCCCGTAGCTAGATTAGAAGCTATTCGAATGTTATTAGCCTTTGCATGCTTTAATAAGTTTAAGTTATTTCAAATGGATGTAAAAAGTGCATTTTTAAATAGCTTTATAGAATAAGAGGTTTATATTGAGCAACCTCTTAGATTTGAGAATCCTAGTCTTCCAAATCATGTCTACAAGCTCTCTAAGGCTCTATATGGGTTTAAGCAAACTCCAAGGGCATGGTATGAAAGATTAAGTAAATTCTTATTAGACAATAATTTTATAAGAGGTAAAGTAGACACAACCCTCATCACAAAAACTCACATAAATGACACTCTACTAGTCCAAATATATGTTGATGATATTATATTTGGTGCTACTAATGAATCTATGTGTCAAGAGTTTACAAAGTGCATGCAAAGTGAATTTGAAATGAGCATGATGGGAGAGCTTACCTACTTCCTTGGACTTCAAATCAAACAATTGAAAGGAGGTATCTTCATCAATCAATCAAAATACACTAAGGACCTACTAAAGAGATTCAAGATGGAAAGCTCAAAGCCACTTGGTACACATATGAACACATCTACAAAACTTGATTTTGATGAAGGAGATAAGTGTGTAGATACTAAATACTATAGAAGCATAATAGGAGCTTTACTTTATTTGACTGCAAGTAGACCTGATATTATGTTCAGTGTATGCATATGTGCTAGATTTCAAGCTAGTCGTAAGGAATCACATGTAGTAGCAATAAAAAGGATCCTTAGATATCTACAAGGAACTTAAACCCTAGGATTATGGTACTCTAGATATTCATCTTTTGAGCTTGTAGGATATTCAAATGCTGATTTTGCTGGATGTAGGTTAGATAGAAAAAGCACAAGTGGAACATGCCAATTGTTAGGTGTAATCTTGGTTTTCTAAGAAACAAAACTCCGTTGCACTATCAACCGCCGAGGTGGAATATGTAGCAGCTGGAAGTTATTGTGCCCAAGTGTTATGGATGAAACAACAACTAGAAGACTATGGCATGAACTTTAAAAGTATCTCAATACATTGTGATAATACTAGTGCTATCAACCTAACCAAGAATCCTATTCGGCACTCTAGAACTAAACACATAGAAATTAGGCATCATTTCTTAAGAGACCATGCTAAAAAAAGTGATATAAGACTAGAATTCATACATTCAGAAGATCAAATAGCTGACATTCTTACAAAACCTCTAAGTGAAGCAAGTTTTTGCAAAATAAGACTATCAATGGGATTGTTAGATTATGATAAACTATATGTTTGATTGTTTCATCATTCATCATTTTGCGTATTTGACATCTAATGAACGAGTATTAAACCTTATTTAATTATTCCCTCACTCAAGATGGCATAGATAAACAAATTTCGTGCTAAGACTCAAGACCGAAAATTTTCTTAAAGGTCCAGTCGACTTGTAAGTCTATCCCAGTCGACTGGTAAGTCTCTGCCCAATCTTCCAATCAACTGGTAACACTATACCAATCGACTAGTACATCAAGACCTTCTTTGGAGCCATTTTTTGAAATTCAATTATTAACCCAGTCGACTGGTATGAACTACCCAGTCGACTGGTATGAACTACCCAGTCGACTGGTATCTGTCTGCCAGTTTACCCAGTCGACTGGTATCCCTACCCAATTGACTGAAGAATTTTTTAAATCCGCAATAACCCCAGTCGACTAGTACCCTAACCCCAGTCGACTGGTATCGCAATTCTATATATAATCTCTTCATTTTTTTTCAGATTTTTACACCATTTTCAAAACACCTTTCTCTCTCTAAAAAATTTCATCCTTTTGATAAAAAAAACCTTTAAAACACTTCCTAAATACCTCGATCTACTCATCCAAACCATTCATTTCAACTTTCTACGGTTGAAATCTCCTATTTCTACTCAAAACCCTTTTTCATACAAAAAGCCATTTTTCACCCAAAAAGCCATTTTTCAAAAATATCCGATCGAATCCGCATCAAAACCACTATTGGGGGACCACATGTGCCTATAAGGCCAAGGTCTACTAAATTCATGGCTCTGGATTCACGAGGAAAGGGCGTGGCAGGCTCATCAAGCAAGAAGCCCATAACAGAGCTTGATGATTCTATGTCCTCTAGCCTGGCAGCGAAAGATAGGTATACCTCCGTTATCCGCCATAAGAAGATCATGATGGGTAGATTCATGGACTTCGAATCTATTTGTCATGGTAATTTTGATATATTACCTGCTTTTGATGCCATACACTTGACCCCACTGGTAAAGAGTTGTGAAAAATATTACCCGAGACTGATTCAGCAGTTCTATGCGAACTTTGTGAAACCTAGTCCATTGGCTCTGAGGTTCAGAACCAGTGTTATGAGTGTGGAGTTTGAGGTCAACACCAACCTCTTGATGAGCATTCTGAGGATCCCTGTGGGAGGGATCCAATGGAGTCTGGATGGATGGCCAGACAATTTCAAGTATGAGGAGGCATGTCAGATAGTTAGGGGTGACCCTAACTATGTGTTTGGACCCACTACATTTCACACATGTAGTGACATACCCCTTGACTCGAAATTGTTCAACCTCATTGTGAGTTGGACTATCCACCCGAGACTCGGGAGTTAGGGCTATCTATCTAAGATAGATATTATATCGATTTAGTGCCTTAAAACTGGGCACCACTTCAATATCTACCCCTTGCTGCTCGCCAACATGCTAAATGGCAAAGTGAGTGACTCAAGGTGCCTTCCCTATGGGATGCTCATCACACTCATCCTCTAGCACTTTTGGGTGCCTCTTTCCGCCTTTGAGGCTCAAGACATCGGCCTCAAGGACATCATTAACATCTCATCACTGAAGAAGATGGGATGTACAGTCCGAGATGGTTTCATCTACTCCAAGGCTGCGAAGCACATTCAGATAGGAGAGGACGACAGCAGTGATGATAAGGACGAGGGTCTAGATGCTACTGCTACTGCTGATATGAATAAGAATAATTGAGCACCTCCTATAGGTGACTCTAGTGCTAGTTAGGCTGGTTATGGCAATCTTTTTCAGGCTATTATGAGTCTCCAGCTGACTATGCAGTCCAGCTTCTAGAGTTTGAGCTCCACAGTTAACGCCATGCATCACGACCTCCACTCTCTCTAGGATGACTTCGAGTTGCACCGTGAGCATACTGAGGGCTCTTTGGCTGAGCTTCAGGATCTTGCTCATGGCAGCTCTGACTCTCCTGCTCCCTAAGTCATTTTTCTATCTTCCTTTTGATGTATATATTGTTGTAGTTCTTAATTGTTCTTAGCACAGACATATTTTCATATTTTATTGTATTTTATACTTCGGTTTCGGTTTTACGAAGCCTATTTTGTATAGATTGGTGTTACATATTATTGGTATTTGTCTAAGGTTTGAACAAGGTTGGAAGAGATCAAGCATGAAGTCCTTAAAAGCCTCAGCACACTAGGAGTGTGCCTCAGCATAAAGCTGGAAAAAGGTGTGTGCATCAGGTCAGGCTGCGGCCCTACTCTTCCCAGGCTGCGGTACCCAGAAGGTGGAAGGTGTTGGATGAAGGCCAGGCCATGGAGCCTTTTCCCCAAGGCTGTGGCACCCAGAAGCTGAAGAGTGTGTGCTCTGACCTGGGCCGCGGCGCCCCCTGTTCTAGGCCGCGACGCCAGGCACACTGATGCACACATGTGTAAACCTCTTCCATGGTTCGTGAGACATGTCAAAAATGCATAGCTTGACTAAGGAATGATCAAAAGTTATGGTTGATTGTCCATCTAGATCTAAGGGTGGATGTTAACCCTCAAGATTGGACAAGAAGTTGGTGCACTATATAATGAGTCACCTAGCTTCATTCTCAACAACAATGTGACATAACTTGTGATCAAAAGTGAGAGAATTGTAAAGAGTGCAAAGACACAAAACAAGAGAGACTCATTTATAAGGTTGGTTGTTTAGAAGAGTAAGTAGAATAGAAAGGGGATTGAGGGGCTTGTAAAGGGAATTTTCCTGGGAAAATTCCAAGGTTAGTTCTTATCACTTTATGTTTCTTCTTCTTCTGTGTTTCTTCAAGAATTTAGGCTTCTCGGAGAGGGGTTATTGTGATTATGAAAGAACCATTGATTAGTGCAGAGAATTCAGGTGAATTCATGGGGATGTAGGCTATTGCCAAACCTCGATAACAATTGTTTATCTTCTTTTTTTTTAATCTGTAAATAAACATGTATTGAATGATAAAAAATGTACAAAATGATCACTGGGCATACCCAGGGGATTTACAAATAAGGCATATACAAAAAAGACAAGAGGCTTAAGCCTAGCCAAAGAGCTATACAAGCCAACAAGCCTTGGGAACTAACATGAATCCTGCTAGCCTAAGCAGGCAGCCAACCTAAAACCAACTAACCAAAGAGCTTACAAAGGAGCTGGGCATACCCAGGAGAAAAAGGAAAACAGACATACAGCACAACAGGGCATACCCTGGACAAAAAACAGAAAAGCGGACCAGGGGGAAGCAGCCTAAATCAGCAGCCTATACTCAGGGCAGGCAGCATAGACACTTCTATAGATACCAATCTGGATCTTCTTCACTAAGCTAGCAGGTAAGGTAGGAGCTTTGTCGAATATCTTGGCATTTCTTGCCAGCCAAATATGGTAGACTGTACTTGCAAGAGCTGTCTTTCTAGCAACAGCTGGAGGGCCAGTGCCTTTTACTTTTGAGGTCCATCCGATAGCACTCTCAATGGTTCTCATTTGCCTTCTACTACCCAGCCACATATTTATGGAATTCCAGACTTCCTTGCTGATCCTACAAGAGAAGAAAATGTGGTCTTTGGTCTCTTCCTGGTCAGTACAAAGGGGGCAGAGCTTGTCATTCCCTTCAAGGTGGAGCTTGTCTTTAGTGAGAAGCCTGTCCCTAACAGCCAGCCAAAGGATAAAAGATTGTTTTGGGGGGCAGTGACCATTCCAAACTAGGGGAGCCCATCTGACCTTACTAACTTTCTGCCTCATATTATTATACACTTTCTTGATACTTAGTTCATCTTGCAGTCTCCATTCCATAAGCTTGTTGGTAGCTTGCTGCAAACAAGGTGGCTGGCCAACCATCTCATCTCTTCTAGAGGGGGGAGTCATCTTTGTTAACCTTGATCTCCCATATGGATTTGTTAAAAAGGTAGTAGTGCTGGACCCGTTGGATCCAAAGGGAGTTTTTTTTCATTTGAATATTCCATAAGACCCTTGTTAGGAGAGCCTTGTTCCAAGTTTTGAGCTCTATCAGCCCAAGACCCCCTTCTGTTTTTGGCTTACAAATGTCAGCCCAAGCAGCTAGGGCTTTCTCATGCCCCCATTCTTACCATTCCAGAGAAAGGTTCTACTCAGTTTAATAATCTTGTCAAGGATGTTAACAGGGATGGGAAAAATGGCCAGCCAAAAGCACTCCACCCCTTGAAGCACAGATTTGATAAGCTCAGACCTCCCAGCATAAGATAAAGAGGAGCCAGCCCATACATTGATGTAGCCATAAATTTTCTCTATAAGGGGAGCATAATGAGAGGCATTCAGCCTTGCAGAAGCAAGAGGGACCCCTAAGTACTTTAATGGGAGGCTGCCCTCCTCCATTCCAGTGCATCTGCTAATCTCCATAACCTCCTCAGGCTTCACCCCAGCATGGTAGAAGCTAGATTTTGCCAGGTTAGTCTTCAGCCCTGAGCAATCACTGAAGGAGTTGACACATTCCATGAGCATTCCCACTAATTTAGCCTCCCCTCTAGCAAACAAAATCAGATCATCAGGAAAAGCCAGGTGAGTAATCTTGAGTTTGTCACACTTGGGGTGGAATCTGAACCCCTCTTCCACCTTCAGTCTCCCAAGCAACCTTGATAAGTATTCCATAATCAACACAAATAGATAGGGAGAAAGTGGATCACCTTGCCTCAAGCCCCTTTTTCCTTTGAAAAAACCTTGAAGGCTGCCATTAATGGATAAAGAAAATGTAGTAGTGGTGACACACTCCATAATCCAGTCTTTAAACTTTTCAGGAAACTCCAGGCCCTCTAAAAGGCTACTTAAGAACTCTCACTCCACAGTATCATAGGCTTTCCTAAGGTCAATTTTGATCATGCATCTAGGAGGGACTCTCTTCCTACAATATCTCATGAGCAATTCTTGGACTAGGTAGATGTTCTCAGCCATGCTCCTGGCCTTTATGAAGGCAGCCTGAGCAGGGTTGACCAAGTGGATTAAGCAAGGAGCCAGCTTAAAAGCAAGGATCTTAGAGATAACTTTGTAGAGAACATTGCAGCAAGCAATAGGCCTGAATTCTTCAACTGTAGAGGCAGACTTCCCTTTGGGAACCAAAACTAGAGAGGAGTGGTTTAGCTGTTTTAGGATCTTCCCATTCAGAAAGAACTCTTGGACAGCCTCTATAATCTCTTTTTGAATCACCCCCCATGCTTTCTTGAAAAACCTTGATGAGAAACCATCCGAACCAGGGGACTTCTCCTCCTCTATGCTCCATAGAGCAGCCTTGATCTCCTCATCTGTGACCTGCTTAACCAATTCAACAGCCTGTCTTTCCTAAAGGACAGGCCCTCCTCTAATGACTTCCATCTCGATAGGAGAGCATCTGCTAGAAGAGCCTAGAAGCTTCTTGTAGAATCTAGTAAACTCCTGGACCACTTCAGCTTCAGAAGTTTTTTGCTATCCATTGGCAGATTTAATAGAGGCATTGTGGTTCTTGGAAGACCTTCTCTTGACCAAGGCATAGAAAAATTTGGTCCCTCTATCACTATTGAGAAGGAACTTACATTTGGCCTGTTGTGATAGAAAGCTTCTCTCAGCCTCAGCTAGTTGGAAAGCTTTTAACCTAGCATTTGCCACCCTTTCCTGAAGCTCAGCATCATAAGGGTTGTCATGAAGGTCTTGCTGCAGGCCATTTAGAATGTTTTCAGCCTCCAAGGCTCTCTCAGATATGTGGCTGAAGTGGTTCTTGTTGAGGTTCTTGAGGTGAGGTTTGAGGCCTTTCAAAAGCTTACAAAGAATGAACTGTTTGGTGCCCCTTCCAGGGCAATCCCATTGAGCACTTACAATGTCTAAGAACATGTCATGATCAGCCCACATATTAAAAAATTTGAAAGATCTCCTACCCCCACAACCCTCTTCCAGCAGGCTAACAATACATGGAGAGTGGTCTGATAGGCACCCAACAGGGAGAAAGGAAGCTTGAGCTCTTATCCCCTTTTGGAACCACACATTGTTGACCATGGCTCTATCCAGCTTGCACCACACCTTATTGTTGGTCCATGTGAAGAAGCACCCTGTAGCATTTACATCACTTAAACCTGTCTCCCTACAGCAAATGGAGGGGTCCCTAATCTCATAATCTGTTACAGGCAGCCCATTAGATTTTTCATCAATAGCAAAAACATTATTGAAATCACCTAAGACAAGCCAAGGGGAAGATAAATCATAACTGAAATTACAAAGGTTATCCTATAGGGGCCTCCTAGATACAATGGAATTCAAACCATATATAAAACTGATTACAAAGCTACAAGAAGAGACAGTACAAGTAACATTACAATGGATAACTTGGGGAGATATATCAATTGAAGTAAGGCTCACCTTTGAAGGATCCCAAAGTAACAAAATTATGCCTGATGAGTGAGTGGAGAAGTTGTTCACCTGCCTCCACTGAAGGAATTTATTGCCTATAATCTTAAGCAGCTTTGCTTCATCAAGCTTGCATTCCAAAATGCCCATTATATCAACTTTGTTTTTCTTCATGAGGTGCAGTACCCCATTGTGTTTCAGGGGCTTGTTAAAGCCCCCAATATTCCAACATGCCACTATCATTGATGAGGTTGGGAGGTAGCCCTTCCCTTCCTAGATGATTGAGTGCCTTTTTGATCTGGTCTTCCTTTCTTCCTCTTGATTACTTGGAACTCATTATCACCATGGACCTCCGGGCCCCTGTCTCTTTCATTGTTGCCTTGTGCAAGGCCTGATTTTTTTCTTTGAACCATGCTGGGATGGTCAGGGTGCATGGGAGATTTTAGGCCAGCCACCACTTGGATTTGGGGGTTAGTGGTCCCCTAGATTCCCTCCCCCCCCTTGACCATTGAGGCATTGTTCAGCCTTATTTTCCCCATTCTCTGCTTGGATAGCTTCTCTAGGTTCATGGGTAGGACTATCCTCATTCAACCCATCCAACCTATCCCTAGCTTCATTAGGCTCTATAGTCTGATTTGTCATCTCTTTGGCTATAACACCCATTGGCTTGGATACTTCCTTTCTAGCAGGCTCTTTCCCTTTCTCATTGCTTTTCTTTCCCTTTTTCTGAGTTGGCATTCTGGTTATAGGAGTGCAGGTCATGCCCTACAACCCTACACTTTGAGCAAAATCTAGGGAGGTTTTCATAGCAAATCTTTAGTTCATAAGTATCTCCATTTAGGAGGGACAATGGAATAGTGCATTGTATTTCCTTAGCTATATCCATTTCAACTAGGAGTCTAGGATAAGATATTCTCTCTTTGGTCATAGTGAATTGGTCAGCATATAGGGGTCTCCCAATTATGGTGCCAATCTTGCTAAGGCAGTTAGATGACTATAGCTCAAGGGGCAAGCCCTTTATCTGGATCCATACAGGGATTGTAGTGATTTCCTCATTGCCAAACTTGAAAAATTTAGGCAATGACTTCAAGAGCAAAGGCCTACCATATACTTGGTAAGGGCCTTCTTGCAACACATTCAGACTAGCAGCTTCATTGTCAAATCTAAATACTATCCATCCATTTTCATGAAACTGAGTGTGGACACTTACCTTCCAGGATTCAGTGAGCTTTTTTAGGGCTTCCCTTCCTGGAAATCTTCTAGCAAAATACCCCACCAAGCAGAAAGGTTGGCTCTCAAAAACTTCCAGTACATCTTCATGAGAGACTTTAACCACTCCTCCCTCACTGGATATAGTAGACAAGGGGAGACCTTTGCTTTGTGTTCTATTCTCTGCAAAGAGGCTGACCCAAGGGGCCTTCTTAGTCTCTTCATTATTAGCTGGCCTTTTGCCCACAGACTTGGAGGGATGCTGGGCTCCCACAGGACCTGGAGCAGAGGGGGCTGCATTGTCCTTTGATTCAGCTTGGAGGCCCCCATTCTTCATTGGAGGATGAGACTTAGACTCACTGCTTTCCTCTTCTCTTCCTTGCCTTACCACAGGCTTCCTGCCATGAACAGTTCCATGAACAGTAGCTTCACAGCTTGAATCTTCTTCCTCACTGGAAGAACTGGACTCCATTTGACCTGAGCTCTCTATACTCTCCCTAGAGGAGCTTTGGTTCTCATCTTCAATGTCTAGGGGCTCTTCTTGCAGTGTCTGGCAGACAGCATTGCTTTGAAATTGATCCTTAGTACTATTCACCTTCGAAACTCCAACCGAGCTTCCATTCCTCCCCAAGCTGGAAGCCTCCATTTGAGACCCTAAGGCTTGGGAATCTTCCTCTCCCAAGGAGCAGGAAGAAGATGCTGATCCTTTGGATGGTCCCTTGGCTCCATCCATGCTTGAATTACCTGAAACTTCTTCTCGCGACAAAGCTACTGTAGCAGCTTTGTTCTTGAAATGATTCTGGACATAATCCAGGTCATTTTGATCCTGGATTGTGAGAGGAGGTTTCCTGGGAGGTTTCTTCTTCCCCATGCTGAACTAAACTGAAGGAATGGCACAGAAAGAGCTGAAGAAGGAGGAGAGAAGTGCTGGTGACCATGGGCAACACTGTTCACAGTTGAGAGCTTCTCTCTCTAGCTGCCCGACTGGACTGAGACAATTGTTTATCTTCTTTCTTGCTTTGGTTGTTGTCTTTTCTTTATACAAGTCACTCTAGACTTGGGTGTTTGGAAGATCACCTCCTGGGCATTTTGTTAAGGTGATTTCCAACAGTGGTATCAGAGCTTGCACAGCTGGATATCGGAGCAAGAATAGAAGGTATCGGAGCAAGACTCCAAGAATCAAAGAACGAACTTCTTGGGTGATTCAAGAACGGAGTAAAGATCAAGATCAGATCATGTTCTTGAGGTTGATTCAAGAACGGTGTTGAGATCAATCTTCGATCTTGTTCTTGAGGTTTAGAAGAAGTTGGAAAGCATTTTTGGGTGCTGCACAAATCTGGGATCATCTCCGCAAGATGGGTTCAAATTTCATTGTTGAGAAGTTTGATGGAAAAGGGAGATTTTTCCCAGTGGAAGCGGAAGATCAAGGCTGTTCTTATGCAACAGAAGGTGGACTTGGCTATTGGAGAAGATGATGTTTTTCTAGTAAGTATCATGGAGGACCAGTGGATTGAGATGAAGAAGATGGCATACAGCACCATCTTTCTACACATGTCGGATAGTGTCACAAGGGAGAGTGGAGACTCGGAAGATCCTGCTGTCATATGGAAGAAACTAGATGAGTTGTTTCTTACCAAAACTCTCCTTAACAAGATTTATCTTCTTAAAAGAATCTTTGCTTTTAAAATGAATCATAATAAAGAGTTGCAAGATAATCTTGATGTCTTTAATAAGCTAGTTCAAGATTTGGCTAGTTATAGTATTAAATTCCTAGATGAACAATTAGCTGTTATGTTATTAAATTCTCTTCCTGATTATTTTGATAGTTTAATTAATGCAATTGAATATGGAAGAGATACGCTAACCAAATAAATTATGGTCAATGCTATAAGGCTCATGATTTCAAAGCCAAGAGTAAGGAGGCATTAAGTGGGGAAGGGCTGTTCGTAAGAGAAAAGCCAGCAACTCGGAATAGCAGTAGCCACCATGGCAACTACTGGGAGAAATCAAGAGGTAGAGAGCAGAGCCATAGAAAAGCACATTCCAAACCAAGATTTGGAGGAAAGAGATGCTTCTACTACAATAAGGAGGGTCACTTCAAGAAAGATTGCAAGAAGAGGTTGTGGGATGAGAGAGGGAGAAGCCATACCAACAATGGAGAGGTTTCGGTTGCTAAAGGAGAACAGTAAGATGATGTTCTGGTTCTGTGCACAATGTGACCAAGAGGCAAGGCAGCGAGAAATGGATTCTGGATTCTGGGTGCACTTATCACATGTGCCCTCACAAGGAATGGTTCAAGAATTTCAAGAAAATCAATGATGGAGGATGTTTGATGGAGTCACAAGGCTGCCGTAGAATGTGAGGAATCTTTCGGATTTGAAAAGGAATTTGATCTCACTGGGGCAACTGGATTCCATGGGGTATACATATAAAGCAGAGGGAGGAAAGATTAAGGTGACCAAGGGATCTTTGGTAGTGATCAAAGCAGCAATAAAAGATGGACTCTATGAGATGATCGGAGAGACAGAAATCAAGGATCAAGCAGCAAGCTTGATGGCTGAGATGGATAGGGCAACCCTTACGCACACTCGCTTGGGACATATGAGCGAAAAGGGCCTGCAAGTTTTTAGCAATGATGGTCTATTTGGAGGAGACAAAGTAGAGAAATTGGATTTCTGCGAGTGTTGCGTTCTTGGGAAGCAACAATGGGTCAGTTTCAACACCGGAGTGCACAAGTCTAAGGGCATTCTTGAGTACATTCATTCGAACCTTTAGGGACTAGCAAGAACACCAACACAGGGAGGTAACTTTTACTTTCTGTCTTTAATTGATGATTATTCAAGAAAGGTTTGGGTTTATTTGCTTAAAAATAAACCAAATGCTTTGAATAAATTTGTTGTGTGGAAAAAGTTGCTGGAGACTCAAACGGGTAGGGTAGTTAAGGCTTTACGAACCGATAATGGCTTAGAATTTTGTAATAAGGATTTTGATAAATTCTGTGAATTAAATGGCATTCTAAGGCATAGAACGGTTGTAAAAACACCTCAGCAAAATGGAGTTGCTGAGAGGATGAATAGGACCTTTATGGAAA
The DNA here is from genome assembly GCA_023935145.1 of Bretschneidera sinensis. NCBI lineage: Eukaryota > Viridiplantae > Streptophyta > Magnoliopsida > Brassicales > Akaniaceae > Bretschneidera > Bretschneidera sinensis. Next base: position 73,078,413 of record CM043700.1, on the reverse strand, counting down.
AAAGTTAGGTGAATGTTAATAGGATTCGGTTTACCAAAATATTTTTGGGGGGAAGCTGTGTCTACTGTTGTGTACTTGGTAAATAGATCACCCTCTAGAGCTTTAGAGCTCAAGACTCCCATGGAGATGTGGAGTGGAAAACCCCCTGAGTTGAGCAACCTTAGGACTTTTGGGTGTGCTGCATTTGCATATCAAAAGGATGATAAACTTAACCCAAGGTCTAGAAAATCTATATTTCTAGGGTATGATGATGGGGTTAAGGGGTATAGGTTGTGGTCCTTAGAACCAAAAGGAATGAAACTCATAATAAATAGGGATGTTATTTTTAATGAATTGTTATTTCCCTACTTGGAGAAAACTAACCTTGCAGGGGCTAGTGAGCAAACCAGTCCAGAATTTGTGGAGCATCGCATCAAGGAGAATTCGGTTCAGGTAAAGAAAGAAAGGTAAGAGGGTTCAGACCAGGTAGAGCCCATTGATGAAGGCCAAGCTCAAGAAACTCAAGAGGAGGCTAAACTAGAAGGGGATGATGCAGCAAATTAGAATGACTACCAGCTCACAAGGGACCGGGAAAGGAGGGTGGTTAGACCACCTTTGAGATATGGTTTTGCAGATGCTAATGTAGCAGCTCCTTGGATAGAATGAGGGATTCTTGAACCAAAAACTTACATGGATGCCATGGAGTGTAAGGATTTGTCAAAGTGGTAGCTAGCTATGGAGGAAAAAATGGATTCTTTGAGGAATAACAACTCTTGGGTATTGGTGCCCAAGCCAGAAAAACAGAGAGCTGTGGATTGTAGATGGATCGACAAGATCAAAGAAGGGAACACTCCAGGGGATGAAGTCCGGTATAAAGCTAGGCTGGTGGTGAAGGGGTTCACACAAAAGGAAGGCATAGATTTCACTAAAATATTCTCACTGGTTATGAAGTACAAGATGAGCAGGATAGTGTTAGCATTGGTGGTCCAATTCAATTGGGAAATCAAGCAAATGGATGTGAAGAGAGTGTTCTTACATGGAGAGCTTAATGAGACCATTTACATGAGGCAACCCAAAGGTTATGAGTAAGGAAGGTAGGGAGATTTTGTGCGCCAACTGAAGAAATCTCTATATGGCCTGAAGCAATCACCTCGGCAATGGAATAAAAGGTTTGATTCCTTTGTAACCAGCCTGGGTTTCATGAGGAGCTACTATGATTCGTGCTTGTATTACAAGGTGTACAAGGTGGAGGAAGTGGTGATCATTCTAATCTATGTTGATGACATATTGCTAGTTGGGAGCAGCATGGAAAGGATAAGAAAATTGAAGGCTCAACTCAGTGAGGAGTTTGAGATGAAGGATCTTGGCCATACATAGAAGATCCTTGGGATGTGTATCATCTGAGAAAGAGAGAGAAACAGATTGAAGATCTCTCAAACTTTCTACATAGAGAAGATGACATCTAAGTTCTCTATGAAAGATAGCAAACTAGTGAAGGTTCCCCTTGCTGGTCATTTCAAGGTCTCCAGCGATCAATGTCCAAGATCGAATGAGGAGAAGAAGGAAATGGAAAAGGTCCCCTACTCTAGTGCGGTTGGTTCAGTCATGTTCATGATGGTAAGCACTAGACCTGATATTGCTCATGTAATTAATGTTCTCAGTAGATTTATGAGTAATCCCGAAAAAGAGCATTGGCTTGGGATGAAGTGGTTGTTGAGATACTTGAAGGGAAGCCCAGAACTAGGGCTGGTTTATGAGAAGAGGGGTAAGTTCATCTGCCTTGAGGGTTATGCTGATTTGGACTATAGAGTAGACCGGGATAAAAGGAGATCGAATACTTCCTACTTCTTCAACTTAAACGGATGTTATGTAAATTGGAAGGCTCAGTTGCAGTCGGTGGTAGCACTCTCAACAACCGAGGCTGAGTACATAGCAGCTACGGAAGCCATCAAGGAGGCTATGTGGTGCAAAGGGTTGCTGGAAGAGTTGAAGGTACTAGAGGAGCAGGATGTGGTGTATTCAGATAGACAAAGTGCATTGCATTTGTGCAAGAATCTGGTGTTCCATGAGATGACAAAGCACATGGATGTTCGGTACCATTTCATTCGGGAAAATGTTACAAAAGGATGCATCCATGTGGGCAAGGTAGCCATGGAAGAAAAACCTGCGGATTTAGATACTAAAGTTCTACCTCTAAGTAAGTTCAATCATTGCCTTGGACTACTTAGGATTGGAGTCGGTTGATATGATGACTCAAGATAAGTTTGGATCTTGAGTTCTCTGTAAAATGGTTTGAGTTTAAAGACTTAGACAAAGGTAGAGATTGTTGGTATTTTTCTAAGGTGTGAACAAGTTTGGAAGAGGTTAAGCATGAAGTCCTTAAAAGCCTCAGCACACTAGGAGTGTGCCTCAGAACAAAGCTGGAAAAAGGTGTGTGCATCAGGTCAAGCCGCAGCCCTGCTCTTCCCAGGCCGCGGCGCCCAGAAGGTGAAAGGTACTAGAGGAAGACCAGGCCACGGCGCCTCCTCCCCAATGTTGCGGCACCCAGAAACTGAGGAGTGTGTGCTCTGCCTTGGGCCGAGGAGCCCCCTGTTCTAGGCCGTTGTGCCAATCACACTGATGCACACATGTGTAAACCTCTTCCATGGTTCGTGGGACTGTCCAAAATGCACAACTTAACTAAGGAATGATCAAAGGCTATGGTTGATTGTTCATCTAGATCTAAGGGTGGATATTAACCCTCAAGATTGGACAAGAAGTTGGTGCATTATATAAAGGGTCACCTAGCTTCATTCCAACAACGATGTGACATAACTTGTGATCAAAAGTGAGAGAATTATAAAGAGTGCAAAGACATAAAACAAGAGAGACTCATTTGTAAGGCTGGTTGTTTAGAACAGTGAGTAGAATTGAAAGGGAATTGAAGGGCTTGTAAAGGGAATTTTCTTAGGAAAATTCCAGGGTTAGTTCTTATCACTTTCTGTTTCTTCTTCTTCTGTGTTTCTTTAAGAACTTAGGCTTCTTAGAGAGGGGTTGTTGTGATTGTAAAAGAACCATTGATTAGTGTAGAGAGTTCAGGTGAACTCATGGGGACGTAGGCTATTGACGAACCTCGATAACAATTGCTTATCTTTTTTCTTGCTTTGGTTGCTGTCTTTTCTTTATACAAGTCACTCTAGACTTGGGTGTTTGGAAGATCACCTCCTGGGTATCTTGTTAAGGTGATTTCCAACACATATGATGATGGTTCATACTTAGACTTATATCATGTACTTGTTTTACATATATGTAATATAGTTGCATGCTTTAATATTGTTTCTGCATGTATGGAAACTTCCGGTCCTTCTCGGGAAGGCTTTCGAACTCCATGCCAAATTTTCACACAAAGTTTGTTTATGTATGCTCTTCATGTCTATGGTATCTAGATAGCTTATTTTTCGGTTTACTACCCCCTTTTTTGTTGTTTTCAAAATGGGAGAGAAAAATGAGAAAATGAGAAAAAGAGGTGTAAACTCAAATTAGTGCATAGATTTAGGGGGAGCATTGCTCCAAAGAACTTGGTATATGATTATATATGATGGGTTAATTGGTTGGGTTGTATATAAATTGTTCTTTATCTTTTTACAAGTTGGTTTTATTCAAAAAAATATAGGAGACTCTGCCCGATTTTTCAAAAAATCCAACACTTAGTTTTTAAAACTGTTTTTCTCTCATAAGTTTTGTCATCATCAAAAAGGGAGAGATTGTTGACCCTCACCTATATTTTAATGATGACAAAACACAACTCTTATTATACTAATAGTGCTATCTAAGTGTATTAAGCATAAAAGCATACGACCAAGGATCAAGGTGCAAGAACTCAACCAGAAACAAACACCAAATCAAGATAGAAGATCTAGTATAGGGACAAAGTATTTAAACTAGTTGTAAATCTCACTTGTTCAGGTAATTAGCTTGTCCAATGGCTCCTTTTGAAAAAGTATTTTAAAAACTAACATTTTAAAATCAAAACCTTTTAAAAGAATGAAAAACTAGGTTGAAAGGCAACCCAGTCGACTTGGTACTTACACCAGAAGACTGATGTTTTGTTCAGTGTGTCCACAGTCGACTGGATGTTTCATACCAGTCGACTAGTGTTTTGGACAGACAGTCCCCAGTCGAGTGGTATGTCCTAACCAGTCGACTGGCACTTTGGACAGAAAGTCCCCAGTCGACTGGTACTAGTCATAGCCTTTAAAAATGTGATTTTTAACTTGACCCAGTTAACTGGTACAAAGACCAGTCGACTAGTTGTTCAAAAAATATGACCATTGAGACACGAGATTTCAGCATAAATTGCACCAAATCGTACCAGAATAGGACAAAGCAGCCATATTACATCGAGGCTATATAAATCCACTCTATTGAGGATTTCAAATGGAGAGATTACACATTCAATCAAGTTTTTACTCATTGATACAAAAAAAGCTTTGAAATATTTATTATTGAGCTATTCTTCAAGCTTTACCTTGAAAGAGAGATATTATTTAGTTATATTAGCTTTTATTGTTGTCTCTCTAATATTTAATTTACAGTATTCATTATAAAGGGATTAGCTTCCGAAAGGAAGAGATTAGCTTCCAAGAGGAAGGGATTTTGCTTCCAAGAGGAAGGGATTGATTATAAGGTTTGTGCAACACCCGTGAAGTTGCACTACTAAGTTTCTTAGTGGATTACTTCAAGGAGGCTCCTTGAAGAGAGTAGACGTAAGGTCAAAATGAATCCAATATTGCCGAACCACTATAAACTAAGTTTGCATCCTTTATTCCTTAAACTCTTTTATTTACAGCACATTATTTGTTTACATGCTTGTGGGTTTATCTGTTTTTATAAACTTGTGTTTAATTAGTAAAAGTTTTTTAAAAACCCAATTCACCCTCTTGGATTAAAACCTCAGTCCACACACCCTTTGCTAGTGACAACATGACTTAGCAAAATGATTAATTTATCTTTAACGGTATAGAAATTATGGGTTTTATTGCACTCCTCATAGGAAACCTGAAAGTATGTAAAACACTACAAAAGTTCAAATTGTAACAAGGCTAAAGGATTAACGTATGCAAATTAAGGGGCTTGAATGTGTGACATTCAGCGCTTATCAGCCTTTCATTGAGCCTTCCTCAGTTGTTCTAGGCCTTCTTGTTGACCCTCTTCCCTCCAAAGTCCGCAATCCTCTATCCCGAATGGTTTGTAAAGGTGGACGACTCTGTCATAGGGTCATCTCAATTATTCAGGAGCATCTCATTAAGGGTATTCCTCCTAAGGGCATGGTACAACTAATGGTAGAGGCTCCAAAGATCATTTCCAATATGTTCAAGGAATCGGAATCAAAGGATTATGCTCTTATCTTATCCCTTTTATTATTTTTGGGGATTAGATACTTATATTTCTTTGTGCTTTTCAGGCTAGCATCAACGTGGGAGTGTTTTTTCGATGTTTTGGTGCTGTGAACAAGAGGTTTGACGAGAGTAAGAACCGTATAGCTAAGCTTGAGTTGGCCATCGATTAGAGGAATAAGAATTATGAAGTGATTGAGACACGTTACCTTAACACTAAGGATGTATCCAAGTCCTTGTGGTCAGAATTGAGGAGAATGCATGAAGACTTTTCTAGAGCTAGAGAGAAAGTTGTGGAAGAGTACCAATCCTCCCCTGTTTTTATCTAGTGCATACTCAAGGAGTCTAGAGATTATTATTTTCAAGGCTTCGAGGTGGCAAAGGCTAAAGTTACTAGAGATTTTGGTGACCTTGATCTCTCATGCATTGAGATTTTTGAAGGTCGGACTAAGGCCATGAGTAATCAGGAGGTAGATGGCGGTGAGGAGGAGGTCAGCACCATGCCCAAGGATCCCAATGCTTAGGGCTATTTCCTTTCTTTTTTTGCCATTTTTATGTTGCTTTTCCCAAGGCTTAGGGTATTTTACTTTCTTTTGTTTCTACTTTTGTGTTGCTTTTGTAATTAGGATGTGATGCCTTAATCATGTGCTCGTAATCGAATGAAAAATGGATATTTTTATTTTACATCGTGTTGTCTTCCTTTCTAGAGTTTTCTTTGGCTGAGGATTTTGACTTGAGAATTTTCTCCCATTTATTGTGATGTGTATTGGCCGAGGAAAACATCTTCTCCTCGGGTGGGAGTGGATATTTAGCCTTTCTACTTGTGCTTACATTGCTAGATTTAGTCCAAGGGGAGCTAGTTCTTGGTGCTTTCCCTTCGGTTAAGATGAAGGGCTTTAGTCCGAAGGGACCTCGGTTACTTGAGATATTTTTGTCTAAAGGGAGTCGATGTTTGGCACATTCCTTTCGGTTTATTGATAGATTTTTATCTGAGGGGAGTCGAACCTCGGTGTATTTTAATCGGTTTATTGACAGATATTTGTCTAAGGGGGTCAATGCTCGACGTATTCCCCTCAGTTTATTGATAGATTTTTTTTCTGAGGGGAGTCGATGCTTAGCGCATTCCCCCCGGTTTATTGAGAGACTTTTTTTTTAGGGGAGTCAATGCTCTGCATGTTCCCCTCGGTTTATTGAGAGATTTTTGTTCAAGGGGAGTCGATGCTCGGCGTGTTCCCTTTGTTTTATTGATAAATTTTTGTCCGATGTGAGTCGATGCTCGGCGCATTCCCCTCAAGTGAGTTGAAATAAATTGACAGGTCATTTCCTAGATAAATCTAGGTCTTTGTTTGTCAAAAGCAGACAGTTTGAATGAGTTGATGGCTTATAGTCTTTTGTTTGTCAAAAGATGACGACTTTGTTTTCGACTTTATAACCGACATTTTTAGAGCAAGTGCTCTTATGTATGTTATTTTCAAAACTCAGAAGTAGTTCAGTGCAGCCTTCTATCATTTATTGATAAGCAAAATAAATTATAAAGTAATATAAAAGAAAAAGTTACTGATAGAATTTCCTGAAGTTCTCGGCGTTCCAAATTTGTGGTATCGGTGTCCCATCTGTATTCTCAAGCTCAAATGTTCTGGCCTTGTAGACCCTTCGGATACAATAAGGTCCTTCCCAGTTTTGTAGGCAACTTGCTCGCTTCTTATGGATGAGATACTTCTATTTTTCTAAGCACTGGATCCCCGGGTTTGAATGTCTTGCTTTTGATTCGGGAGTTGTAATATCGAGCTAAACTTTGGTTGTAGGCAGGGAGTCTGATTTGAGCTCTATCCCTGGCTTCATCGATTAGGTTAACATTCATTATGAGGGCTTCTTCGTTGTCCTCAGGGTTGAAGTGTTGCACTCGTAATGACGGAGTTCATATCTCAAGGGGATGAGTTGGTACGCCCAAAAACAGACGTGTAAATTAATTTCTTGCTCTAAAAATTGTCGTATAAAATATAATGGAAAGCAAATGTCATTTCCCACAAAGAATTGTAAATTAATTCAATTAAACACTTAATTGTTAAAATAAAAAATATAAATAATTAAACTAAATTAAATTCAAAACAACCTAATAAACTAATTGGGGTTTTTTTAAATGATTAACTAAAAATTATGACTAGTGAAAGACAACTAAAAATGATTCAAAATTGAATAAACTTTATAACAATAATGAAAAAACTGATCAAAGGATCATTCTCCGCCACTAGACATGAAATGATGAATCAATATCAGAGTTATCCCCAAATTCCTAATAAAATTACCAACCGTAGATAATAGTAAGCTTTATTACTCCAATCTTTCTTTAGTTTGTCGTTTAGTAAAACAAGCTCTTTACTTAATCTCTATCTATTAAATAACCTTAAATAAGCTTTCTAAATTTAATTTAATAGAAGCATTAGGTTAAAAAAGATAGGTTGGTCCAAGAAACAAATGCATAAGCTTAGTTCATTTATCTTGAGTTATGTTCCATATAATTATCACAAGAAAATATCTCATCATCAGTGATTACTAATTGCTACCATTGATTAGAAATTCAAGACAATTACGGATCATGATTCCTAACCTAGCAATAGATAATTACCCTATTTCATTTGGTTAGCCACCCCGAATAAAATAAAATAAAAATTATAAACAATTTTTATGGAAGAACATAAACAATTTTATTAGAAATATGGATAATAATCTCTGATTATTCAATCACAAAATCATGTATAGGGCTTTGAAATCACCCTTAACAAAAAATAAAATTAGCTAGACATAATCCTAAAATTAAAAACAAAATAAATATTCAAAGACATGAAAGATGGGAAGAATGAAGAATAAAAGCGAACAATAGTAATCTTGAAGAGTCTTCTATGCAGATGAATCTCCTTGATCACCAATACGTTCTTCCCAATTTTCTCTTCTCTCTTTTTTTTTCTTCTTTTGTCTAGAAAAAATATTTTGTCTTTACAAGGCAAAGGCAGCCGGCCTTATATAGGCAAACTCTTAGAAAAGAAAAGGAAAGCACAATAATACTACTCCTTCTAGGAAAAGGAAAGATACTGAAATAGGAAATACTTCTACTATTAGAAAAACATGAAATAGGAAAGTAACTAAAAGGAAATAAAACACAAAATAGGAAAAAGTGCAGCCTAGGAAAGGGAAAGACATTGAAATGGAAAATACTTCTACTACTAGGAAAACATGAAATAGGAAAGTAACTAAAATAAAATATGACACAAAATAGGAAAAAGTGCAGCACAAGTAAAACTGGTATATATATGGAGGCTCACAATATTCATTATGGTTTTTTTATTATTGCCCTCTCTAGCTATGCAGGCTGTGGCCCAAGAAAAGTATGCTGCAGCCCATGTTAGTAGACATCCCCAGTCAAACTATAGGGAACAGACAGCCGCAGCATGCAAAACCCATGCTGCGGCACGCTTCCTTCTTCGAATTCAGCTATTTTCCTTTGATAAAACAACGTCATCTCTTTCATTCTGACTCCGATTTTAGAACCATTTGATCCCAGACATTTCGGATCTTCTTGCAAATATTATTTTTTCATCCAAACATTATTTTTAAGCATCTATGAACTGAAAATACACCAAAAATATCTGTGATTCTGAAAAACACATTTTAAAGGCAATTAAGTAAAAATGCAAGATTTAAACCTAATTTCCCACAAATAATACCGATAAATCACTAAGTATTAGTGTATTTTCAAGTACTCATCAAAACCCCCAACAAGCTCCTTGCTAGCCCCTAGCAAGTCAAGCGTCTAAAAATTACCTACAACCAAAACCAAAAATCAAAACTACTCCTAAACTAAGATAAATCACTTTTGTTGATTGCACAGTTGCATGTAGCGAATACAACAAGTCTTTAAACCAATCTGTGGCCAAAATAAGACAAGTATAGTCTTGTGAGGGCTTCTAGTGGTGATACCCACAAACACCTGAAAGAATTAAGCTTAATCCTGGGTTGATTCATAATCATGTCTCATAAGATTGCAAAGAGCATATAATTAACGATGTTGTCAGATATCACACAAATTCAAGAGTTAGATTCACAAGTCCACTCATACTCTTTCCATCAATCTCCACCACTTCCCTTGCACGATTATTCAGAAAGATTAGTTTTACTGCTCAGATTGTGTTATACGGACAAGTATTAATCATGATATCGAAATATGTGTAAACTCCATAGGCCTATTTTTCTAAAGTTCTCTCCACTAATGTGGGATTGTCACACCACTTGGGATCAAAAGGACTTTATTAAGCTTGTAATATTAGGCTAGGGTAATGGCTATAAACGAAGGATATGATTCAAATAAAGTAAGAGGACTTTATTTGAAGCACAATCTTAAAGCACTAGGAGCCTCTATTCTTAAACATTAACTTTCCTTGATCATTGAACTCATCTTTAAAACAAAACCCTTTTTTCTTCTCTTTTCAACCATCCCCAATTTCTTGCAAACCATGTATTTTCATTCATGCATTTTTTGATTTTTTTTTTCTTGCCATCTATCCCTTGATGACTTGCCACAACTCCCAACCTATCATCTTTCATAACTTGGGTTGTGGTAGTATTCAAAATCAACTCATTTTCTAACTCTTTTTATTCTTTATTTTAATGTGTGCATTTTGGTCCACTTAAAGGGTAAGGATATAGCATTTAAGCTCAAAAAGGGGTAGCTTATAATGGGCTAAAAACAAGAAAAACATGGTCTCTTATTATAGCTCAAAGGGGTGACTAGCAGTCAAAATGAAAAAGGGTAGGCTAAAAAGGCTCAAACGATCCAACAATGGCCTAAATCATCTCCCTAATGGTGTGAATCATTGGATTTCGCCTCGAGCAATCATCAAATAGATTCTAGAGTCTGTTGAGATCAATCATAAAATCAAAATCCACATAAAGCTTCTCTAAGAATGGAAAGACTATCAATCCTCACAATCATATTTAGGAATAGCATAAATATCAGACAACTGCAGACTAGACAGACAACCCACTCTTAAACTCATGCAAAATCAAACTCAATTGAAAACTACATACAAATGCCACCTAATATACCATCATTGACCATATGAATCAACTCAAACATCAAACTTAGTCTTTCTTTTTTATTTGATTTTAATTTTAATTTTTTTAAAAATAGAATTCTAAGGAAAATGAAACTAAAAACACTTAAAATCTTAAGAAAAATAAAACTAAAAACAAAAATAAAATAAAAAAATATTTAAAAAAAGTAATGAAAATATAGCAATACATCATCCACCCCCAACCTAAATTGGGCAATGTCCTCATTGCCATGAAAAATAAAACAAACTGAACCAAACTAAAAACTAAATGAAAAATAAAAATAAAAACAAAACAAAAAAATTAGGTTGCTGTTGAGCATTTATCTACCTAAATTAATAAGCAAATAATCGAATTTGTTTTACTTGCAAGTGCACAAGGTCTACAGTAGCATAGTGTGCAAGTGCGAGATCATCTCCACAGGGATTGGTGAATTTCGTTTTAGAACCAGTTTCACAATGTAAAAATTGATAGAAATAAATATTGAGTCTAGATTGATAATGATAAGAATATAGGGCTTTGATATCCACCACTAATCATACTTTCCAAATAAGTAATGTGCCAATGCTCTAGCCCTACCATGAATACCTAATGGTTGTCAACCTAAGGGCTTGATCCGCTCCTTAAGCTATTGATCTCCCTAAGCAACGAGTTAGGCATGGTGTATACCCTAACTCTTTTCTCTCTTAAGGGATTCAGCATGGTGTATACTGAGTTGTTCCTTAAGAGAGCATAAGGTCTATGGAAATCGACAACCACACGAGACCTAGGGCATGTTGTATACTCCCAGTTTCCCATGTTGATTAACCCAAGAATCTGGTGTGGATTTTTTTTGTTACTATTGTCAGACCCAGGACTCGGTCATCCAAATTGATCTAACTAACTAATCCATACCACATGCATACGTTAATCAGACAAACACATATGAGGAATTTTAATAAAATAGGCATTAATCAATTAAAGCATCATAACATGGCTATTTGCAAAGGCAACAATACTTATATATAGAAAAGCATAACTAGGCCTTTAATCGAGCCCTATTAAGAAGTTAGTTACACGTGCTGTCTATGATAAAATCATCATAACATAAACTAAATAGAAAAGATAAAACCTGAAGAATACTGTGGAGACGAGTCGCCAATTCCTCTCCAAAGCTTACAACTTAAAAGTCAAATCAAAAGTATAGTTTCTTTGTTTTACAAGACTATATATAGGGTTCTAAGGACGCCTCAAAACTCTAATTTCTAAAATAAGACCCGAAGACATCTTTCCAAAACTGGCTCTGCCACCTCTCTATGCGTGTGCGCTCGATCACATGCCTCTGCGCACGAGCGCATGGGTACGCTCGAGCCTTCTAGGTGTGTGCCCGATCTCAGGGGAGGTGCGCTCGAGCGCACTTGGCTAGTTCCAAATCTTCAATTTTTCTTCCTTAAAGCTCCAAAATGTCATCTTTTCTTCAAAGTCCTATGAAAAACACATAAAACACAAAAATGAAGTTGAATATACTAAAATATATAAACAAAGAGTCTAACAACTGTAAATTAAAGGGTTTAAATATGAATATTTAAGCACTTATCACACCCCCAAACTTACATATTGCTAGTCCCTTAGCAATACAAAACGAAAAACTATTTGAAAAGCAAAAACAAAGATAAATTCATGATATCTAAAAATTTGGGTTGCATATAAAACCTTGATGATTGTTCATAAGTAAGCTTATAATAAGAACACATCTTTGTAATGAATAAGAGTTTTAAATTATAATTACTTACACAAGGCTGGTTTAAGACATTGCAAGTTTGACTTAGTGTGTGGTGAATTAGCACATAAAAGATGAGGCTTCCAAATAACTCTAATATATAGTGTTTCGGTGTTCCAACATTCATCGAATTTCCAATCAAAATGAACAATAATGGCATAGTTTTATTTCTTTCTTTTTCTTTTATTATGAGATTTTTGCCACGTTGAGTTCCCTTAAGCTTTCTAATTAACTCATGTAGTGAGTGTTTAGCCAATGACTCCCAAACCAGATGGTTTTAGGGCATTAGGTGTAAAGACACCCCTAAGGACTTACTAACTCGAGTCAAAAAGGCTACGAAACTAACTGGTCTTAATGCTGCCAAGCAAAATCCCCACCTTTTGACGTGAACACTCACTACTTACTGAGGCAAGAGGTCCGATTACTCAGTGTAAACTTTATTTAATGATCAATGTATGCATAATTCCCACCTTTTGATGTGAACACTCACTGCTTAATGAGGCAAGAGGTCCAGTTACTCAGTGGAAAGTTTATTTAATGATCATTTAGGAGCATTTTATTTTCTTTTTTTGCACAATAAACATTTTTCTCAATTTTTCTATGCCAAAGTGGTATTCTAACAAGTTATCCGATTACAACTAGGTCATGAAAACATATACATAGAAATTATATGTCATACCTCACACCATTATGTGCTAATGTGCTCGCGTCAGTTTTAGGTCAAACTTGTGAATTCTTAACTACCTTAAGGTAGGTAATTAAACTTTTAAAACTTTTATCATTAGGCTATGTGTTCTAGATTTTAAGCTTACTGATGAAGTTTTATCATAATATACCAAAATTTTTGGAACAAAATAAACATGGATTTATCTACAAAAAATTCAAATACTAAAGAAAAAAAAGTGGGACAGAGTGTGAAATGTGTCTCCTATACCCCAAAACTTAATGTACAAATTGTCCCAAATATGTGAGTGACATGGAAGAATCTGACCTGGGAGATGGAAAACTAAATGGCTGGTATCGCTCGTAGTACACCCCCAAACTTGAATAGGATGCACGCACTATGTTCCTGAAAAATAAAAACAAACGTTGTGCCGGAAAACAAGAAACACTAATAATAAATAGTTAAATAAAAGTAAATACTAATAATAAAAGAAAATACAAGAATGAAAAGGATATGTTGTGCGGTGCCTCCCATGAGCGTTAAGTTTTAAGTCTTTAGCCAGACGGGGTATCCTCTCATTACTGGTGCAGTCGATGAGGTACCGGGTGCGGGAGGTAGTCGATCGAGGATAGCCTGTAGCATCGCCTCTTGTCTCACAAAATGTGCCTTCAAATCATGTATCCGCTGATGTATCAATAGGTTCACCTCCCTATCCTCCTTACGGATGTTAGAGAGCTCACAGCGGAAAGAGGACAGCTCCTTTAGAAGGTGCTGGTACTCGATGGACCCCATGGCTGGCTGGTCCTCCTCCCAAGTAGGGCTCTCTATGGGGTGCTCTGTGTCCATGGGGTCATCCTCCACAGGCTCATCAACAGGAATATGCTCACGGGGTCCTCAAGGCATATGGGACTGGCTCAAGCTCCACTGGCTCCTCCCAAAGAAAGGGTGGTCACTCACCGGTCCATCCATGGAGAAGCCCTTGATCCCCTTCTTCTTGAAGATATAGCTGAGGAGGAACAGGAAGGGGAGCCCCTATATATTTGTCGTGGTGGTCTAACGGTCGTGCATGTGGTCCCAAAACTTATGGATATGGCTCGGTATGACTGATGGAATGGAATACCAGTGTCCCTAGTGAAATGTGTACAGGGCCTGGAGGAACTGGTCCCTCCTTTGAGTCTTGTGTCCTAATGGGCATACATTGCGCTGGAGGATGGAGTCGGTGAGCTAAAGTCGTGGAGGTAACTTCGACCAGCTCCCCGCATTATTGTGTCGATCATCATATTGGCCCACACACATATCCTCAATGATGTGGGGCAGGGAAAACAGCTCTGGCTGCTCCTCCATATGGGTGTCCTCAGGAGGGGACTCATCGCAGCAGTGAAGGGTAGTAGCAATGTCAGCAGTGGTCAGCTCGATGAACTTGCCCTTGACTGAGGAAGATATGATCTTTGGTCTGGTGCAGTCGTAGGATAAATTCTCATAGAAACTGACCACAAATCGGGTGTAGGCCATCGAGCAAACAGGCTTGAACAACTGCTTCAGTCCTCGGGTCTTGAATTCTTGGACTTCCCATCGAGTGGCTTCCAAGCTCTTGAAATCCGCATCAATGTTGAATGTAGTCTTGAACAAGATTTTTCATTGTTCGAAACTAGGCCGGGATGATTGGGGACGGCTGCTGGAGGCTCGGGAAGTGGAGGCAACTTGTTTAGGCATTATGGTCTAGTTGCTGTCAAGTTTGCCCTCGATCACAGGTTAGGTGCGCTTGATCGCAATGGGTGACTTACGCTCGATCATAAGGGCCTTGTACTTGAGTGCAATGGTTCAGGCAATATGTCGAACAGGTTGTGGGCGGCAGAAGCTTGGAAGCTATGGAAAGCACACAAACTCGATCTCAACCTCCTATAAACACGAAATATAACCACAACATATGGTAGATGCATATAATGAGTAAAATATAAATCAAAAACCGTGTGTGATTGTGTGCAACTAAGTAGAAAAGAAAAATGGGTACGGGCATACCTTGTGTGCACGTGAAAGTGAGTGGGTGTGTGATGGGGGAATGAGAGGATAATAGGTGAATGAAATATGGAATAGGGGAGGGTTGGGTTGATATTAAATGATATAATAGTGAGAGTGAGAGTGCTAGGCTTGCTAGAGAGTGATGCGCGAGATGGAAAGGGCGAGAGAGTGAGAGAGACAGAGAGAGTGCGATTGAGTGTAAGGGGGATAATAAGGAAAATGCGTTTAAAACCATCACGTGACTTCTCTGCCCCGAGTGCGCTCTAGTACATTTTGAAGTATGCTCGATCGCATTTGTGTGCAAGTGTGTGGTGTGGTGCACTCGTGTGCTATGGAGCGCAGGGTGGGAGTGCGCTCGAGCACATTGTGTGGTGCGCTCGAGCGCAAGGCAGAAAGTGCTAATAATAATAAAATATAAAAGGACTAAAATAATGAACAAATAATGAGAAAAACTAACAACGATACAACCATACCATACTTTAATGGCCTCAGTACCACTAACCTCAATAGAGGCGTTTGAGCTATATGGATATTAAAGTTGGAATTGCTCAAGCACTCTCTATAGTAGCTTTAATGCTACTCTCTTTGAAGGGGGCACTTAGAGCCCACCTTATATGGTTCAAGTGCTCTTGGATCAACTGCATACTGGACAGATTGAAGTGCCAAGTCTTCGTCTCTAGAAGGCATGTTGAGATCAAGGTATGGCTTGACTCTGTGTCCATTCACTGTGAATGTCTGATTGCCATTGGAACCATGAATCTCCAAAGCACCATGAGGAAAGACCTTGGTGACCACATAAGGACCAGACCATCGGCACTTTAGTTTCCCTGGGAACAGTCTTAATTTTGAGTTGTAGAGCAACACCCTTTATCCCATATGAAACTTTTTCCTTACTAGTTGTCTATCATGATGGGCTTTTGTCCTTTCTTTGTAGAGCTTGGCATTCTCATACGCATCATGCCTTAATTCTTCTAGCTCATTTAAGTGCAGCTTCCTCTTCTCACCCGCTTATTTCATATCAAAATTGAATTGTTTAATGGCCCAATATGCTCTATGTTCGAGCTCCACTAGCAAATGGCATGCTTTACCAAAGACTAAGCAGTATGGGGACATCTCAATTGGTGTCTTGTAAGCTATCCTATATGCCCATAGAGCATCATTTAGTCGCAAAGACCAATCCTTCCGATTAGGATTCACTGTACTCACTAGGATGCTTTTGATTTCTTGGTTACTTATCTCCACTTGGCCACTAGTCTGAGGGTGATATGGATTGCCAACCTTATGGGTGATCCCATATTTTATGATGAGTGCGGCAAAAGAATGATGATGAAAATGGCTGCCACCGTCACTGATGATTGCTCTTGGAGTCCTAAACCGGGTAAAGATGTTATCCTGTAGAAACTTCACAACCACTTTATGATCATTAATCTTTGAGGGGACAACGTTGACCCATTTAGACACATAATCCACACCCACAAGAATGTACAAATAACCAAAGGAATTAGGGAATGGACCCATGATATCGATGCCCCATACATCAAAAAGTTCTACTATATGAATATTTTGTAGGGGCATATGATTTTGGGATGAGATGTTACTTGTCCACTGGCATCTATCACATGAGCTGCAAAATGAGAAGACATCTTTAAATAGATTAGGCAAATAAAAACCGGATTGTAATACCTTAAGTGTTGTTCGCTTGGCCGCAAAGTATCCTCCACAAGCAAACTGATGGCAATATTGTAATAAACTTAAGTGCTCCTCTTTTGATATACACCTTATGATGATTTGATCAGGGCAGAATTTGAATAGGTAGGGATCATCCCAATGGTAGTGTCTAGACATAGATATCAACCGCTTTTTTCCTTGACTGGTCATACCTGGAGGAAAAACCTTAGTAGTTAGATAATTGACAATATCAGCATACCATGGAAATGTTACCTTTAGTGCGAATAATTGTTCATCGGGGAAGTTCTCATTCAAAGGTAGCTCATTTTTGTCAGCCTCATAAGGTAGTCCTGATAAGTGATCTGCAACCTCATTTTCACTGCCCTTTTTGTCTTTGATCTCCAAGTCAAACTCTTGCAGTAAGAGTACCCATCTGATTAACCTAGGCTTTGCATCTTTCTTAGAAAACAGATATCTCAAAGCAACATGATCAGTAAATACAATAACCTTAGAACCAATCAGGTATGATCTAAACTTCTCTAAAGCAAAAATAACAGCTAACAATTCCTTTTTAGTAGTAGAATAGTTAAGCTGAGCATCATTTAAAGTTCTAGAAGCATAGTAAATAGCATAAGGTACCTTATTGACTCTCTGGCCTAAGATAACTCCCAAGGCGAAGTCACTAGCATCGCACATTAGCTCGAACGGAAGATTCCAATCTGGTGCCATCATTATTAGTGTGGAGGTGAGGATATCCTTCAATGTGTTGAAAGCTATCATACAATTATCAGTCCATTCAAACGTGGTATCTTTAGCTAACAATGCACATAGAGGTCTATTCAAACTTGGAGAAGTCCTTGATGAATCGTTTGTAGAATCCAGCATGTCTAAGGAAACTTCTGACTCCCTTGACTATTAGAGGAGGAGGCAACTTTGAAATGATGTCTATTTTGGCCTTGTCTACCTCAATGTCTTTGTTGGAGATCGAATGTCCCAACACAATGCCTTGTTGAACCATAAAGTGACACTTCTCCCAATTCAGCACTAAGTTGCTCTCTTCACATCTCTTTAGGAAACTCTCTAGATAATTCAGGCATTCATCGAAATTGGAACCAAAAACACTAAAATCATCCATGAATACCTCAATGAATTTCTCCACCATGTCGAAAAATATGCTCATCATACATCTTTGAAAGGTGGCTGGTGCGTTGTATAAACCAAATGGCATCCTTCGATAAGCAAATGTTCCAAAAAGACATGTGAAGGTAGTCTTTTCTTGTTCCTCAAGTGTTATGGCAATCTGGTTGTACCCACTATACCTATCCAAGATGTAATAATAACTATGGCCAGCTAATCTCTCTAACATCTGATTAATGAATGGTAAGGGAAAGTGATCTTTTTTGGTCACCTTGTTTAATCTTCGGTAATCAATACATACCCTCCAACCAGTTGTTTTTCTTGTAGGTATGAGCTCCTCATCCTCATTCTTTACCACTGTGATCCCACTCTTTTTAGGAACAACTTGGACCAGACTTACCCATTTACTATCTGAGATGGGGTAGATAATGCCAGCATCTAATAGTTTTAATACCTCGGCCTTTACTACCTCTTTCATGTGTGGGTTAAGTCTTCTTTGAGCATCTAAAGTGGGCTTTGCTTCATCCTCAAGGTAGATATGATGCATGCACTTGGCTGGACTTATCCCCTTGATATCAGCAATGGTCCATCCAATGGCAGATCTATGCTCCCTAAGAACTCTTAATAGTTTCTCTTCTTCTCCAGCACTCAAATTAGCAGCCATAATCACAGGTAATGTCTTCTTCTCTCCTAAATAGGTATAAGTTAAATGCTCAGGCAGTTGCTTCAATTCCAAGGTTGGTGCCTGGACAATAGAAGGGAGAAGAGTAGCATTAGTAGGTATGAGAGATTCAAATGGAAGAGCCTACTTACTTGGATGTTTTGGAGAAGTCTCAAGGAGGTGCATAGCTTTAATGATGTCATCAGTAACATCTTCAGGTTCTTGCTCAATATCCACTTTTGTGAAGCTATGGGTAATAATGGTCATCTATGTGCTGGACTTGAAAAGCTTGCTCAATAAAACTTTGCATCATACATACAGTAAAGCATTCCATATCATCTTGAGGTAGTTTAAATGCATCAAATATTTTAAACTCTATTTTCTCATCATTTACCTTCATACTTACTATACCATTTTTTACTTAAATTTTTGTATCAACGGTTATCATGAAGGGTCTTCCTAAAATGATGGGCAGAGGTAATGGCATAGAGCATTCCTCCATATCTAACATAATGAAATCAGCAGGTAAAATGGACTCACCTACCTTTACCAGGACATCCTCAAGAATACCTCTAGATTTTTTGATGCTTCTATCTGCCAACTGCAAAGTGATGGAAGTCGGTTGAAGCTCCCCTAAACCTAGGGTTTCGAATACTGTGTTGGTAGCAAATTTACACCCGCTCCCAAATCTAGTAATGCCCGTTCAAATAGCTGGTCACCTATCCTGCAGGGAATAGTGAAACTACCTGGATCTTTTAGTTTTGGTGGTAGTTTTTTTAATAGCATAGCACTTACCTCTTCAGTCAAGGCCACTGTCTCATGTTCCTAAAACTTCCTCTTATGAGTGCAACAATCTTCCAGAAATTTAGCATAAGCAGGTATTTGTTGAATTGCATCTAATAAAGGAATGTTTATTTCAACTTTCCGCAAAGTTTCAAAGATATCAAGCAGTGTACTTTCTCTCTTTTGTTTTACTAACCTTTGCGGGAAGGGTGGTGCATTCATCTTATCCGTCTCACTTACCTTTGATGCCGATGGTTTCTCTAGAGATGCTTTTGCAGACTCATCGGTTCTCATGACCTTTTCATTTCTGAGGGTTATGACAGCCTTCAGTTGCTGGTGGCCCCCGGGGTTAGGTAGTGTTTGAACCGGAAGCTCACCTTTCTGCCACTCAATTCTTTAGCCAGTTGCCCCATTTGTACCTCTAGCCTTTGAATGGCTTGTTCATGTTTTGCAGTGGTCTATTTAACTCAGTCCGAAATTTCTTTTCTGATGCAGGAGGATCCGAGTTAGTTGATGCTGAGTTGTCAGATAGCACGTTGTTGGCACTGAGATACCTTGAGTTGGCAGATCAGCGCAAAGATGGCAGGTGGACTACCTAGAATGGTTGGATCACTCCAAATCTAAGGATGCGGTTTACATCGTTTTACGTGCCACAGGCTCGGATCAGGCCCCAGAGACCTTAATCTGATTAAAAACAAGCCCTTGATCAAAACTTAGGACTTTGTCCTAAGTGTAGCGGGTTTTTAGCCAAAAAACGACGTTTAGGCCTTCAATTTTGCAGTTTTTAGTTTTTAGGAAACTTTCCGTTTGCAATTTCTTTTGTATTCAAGTCAGAATTGACTACCGTTAATTCTGCCTTAATTTTAACGCATAATTTTAGTATTTTCCATAGTTTTTCCCCAAATTCATGTTTTCGGGGATTTTTGCCTTTTTTTAGCTTTGACCTTATAAATAAAGAGGCCACGTACGGAAAAAGGAATATATGATATTTTGGATTGCATAATTTTGAATTGAACATCAGAGGTGTTTCTCTGTGTTTTTTTTCTTTGGCGATTCTTTTGTGTTTTTCCTTGTGAATTATCTGTTGAAACTAGCCTGCAGATTAATCGCTATTCTGCCCAGCATCACTTTCATCTGCTATAAACTAATCTTGTGAAGTCATCAACTGTTGTTGTTGGGATACCAACTGTTATTGTTGAGTTGCCAATTACCTCACAAGACTCTCTAGGCCATTTTTCTTTGTTTCGATAACTGAGTGGGCTGCTGGTTGGGAGTTCCTTTATTGCCCTTAACAGTTCTGATTGTTGCTCGAAGAGAAGTTGGGTGATTTCACCATCCAGGGTTGTAGGTGTTTGCATACAGATTGTTCTTTGGTGGGTAGTTGTTTGGTCCCACATAATTCACATGCTCTGGGTCTGCAAATGAATACAAAGGATGTGTCTTAGTATTATGATCAAATTGAGAACATATAGCACATACCTGGAGTGGTGTAGCTGGTGGATTAGGTGAGGCATTCTGAGCAGCCATGGCTTTAACAAGCAGATCTAGTTTCTTCTCCATAACAGCTATTTGGTTAGAGGATCCTCCGTTTAGGGTCACCTCATACATACCTTTGCTCTTGGGTCCATGTCTACCTCGAGAGAAGAACTACTGGGTATGTTCACTTAATGTCTTGAATAGTTCCATGGCTTCTTCAGTGCTTTTCTCCATCAGCACTCCTCCACAGCCTAAATCCACAATACGCTTGTACCAGCTCATCCTGAGGTAGATTGTGATGTGGGCATTTGAGTAGCAACTCGTTGAAATATCCCCATGCCTCAAAGAATAAGTCTTCATCCTTCTGTTGGAAAGACTGAATCTCCTTCCTTATTTGCCTCGTCTTTTGGGCTGGGAAAAACTTTCTTAGGAACTTGCTGGCCAACTCCTCCCAAGTATGGATAGAAACTGCAGGCAATGAATTGTACCACAGTTTAACATTATCTTTTAAGGAAAATGGGAAAAGAATTAACCTGATTCCTTCTTGGTCTAGGCCCCGGATGTGCTGGAACTTGCAGAGATCAAAAAATTCTTGAAGGTGCAAGTGTGGATCCTCATTAGGTGTACCCTTAAAGTGAGTCAATGCACTGAGTATCTGCGGAGATATGTAATAATTGTCTTCCACCTCTGGTTGATAAGCTGTGCAAGATGGCTGGTTGATGTTCATTGGGATGAAGGATTGCTTCATCGGTCTTCGCTCAGGTGGTTGCTGGTTTTCTAACTGTTCCACCATTGATCCTTTTTCCTTGAATTCTTCTTCTAACTCTGCAGAGTTGTCTCTAAGCCTTCGTTGAATGGTCCGCTCAAGCTCTATATCGAGGGGAAAAAAAAGTGGGATGCCTGGATAGAAGCCCTTGCATGAATCAGCAAAAACCGCTTTAGTGCAGCAGTTTAGTGCTGCTGCTCGGGTAGCCTCTACCTCAAATGCACTCGATCGCACAAGGTAATTGCGCTCGATCGCAGTGTCACAGAGAGTTTCTGCTGTAGTGCCTGAAACAGAAAACGAAAAGAAAATGGATTAGGTTTTTGATGAAACAAAATAAAAGTGAAAAACAGAAGCTTAAAATTTTTAGATTTTTGATAAAAATAAAACAGAATAAAATAAACTAAAAACGATTAAACTAAATGAAAATAATTTTAAAAAGAAATTTAGCGCAATCTCTGGCAACGGCGCCAAAAACTTGTTGAGCATGCGCTAAAAACTTGTTAAACGTTTATCTACCTAAATTTATAAGCAAATAATCGAACTTGTTTTACTTGCAAAGGCACAAGATCTATAGTAGCATAGTGTGCAAGTGTGAGATCATCTCCACAGGGATTGGTGAATTTCGTTTTAGAACCAATTTCACAATGTAAAAATTGATAGAAATAAATATTGAGTCTAGATTGATAATGATAAGAACATAGGGCTTTGATATCCACCACTAATCATACTTTCCCAATAAGTAATATGCAAATGCTCTAGCCCTACCATAAATACCTAATGGTTGTAAACCTAAGGGCGATCTCTTTAAGCAACGAGTTAGACATGGTGTATACTCTAACTCTTTTCTCTCTTAAGGGATTCAACATGGTGTGTACTGAGTTGTTCCTTAAGAGAGCATAAAGTATGTGGAAATCGATAACCACACGAGACCTAGGGCATATTCTATACTCCCGGTTTCCCATGTTGATTAACCTAAGAATCCGATGTGGATTTTTTTTGTTACTATTGTCAGACCCAGGACTCGATCATCCAAATTGATCTAACTAACTAATCCATACGACATGCATACATTGATCAGACAAACACATATGAGGAATTTTAATAAAACATGCATTAATCAATTAAAGCATCATAACATGGCTATTTGCAAAGGTAACAAAACTTATATATATAGAAAAGCATAACTAGAGCTTCAGTCGAGCCCTATTAAGAAGTTAGTTACACATGTTGTCTATGATAAACATCATCATAACATAAACTAAATAGAAAAGATAAAACCTAAAGAATACTGTGGAGATAAGTCATCAATTCCTCTCCAAAACTTACAACTTAAAAGCCAAATCAAAAGTATAGTTTCTGTGTTTTACAAGACTATATATAGGGTTCTAAGGACGCCTTGAAACCCTAATTTCCAAAATAAGACCCGAAGACATCTTTCCAAAACTGGCTCTGCAGCCTCTCTGTCCGTGTGCGCTCGATCACATGCCTCTGTGCTCGAGCGCATGGGTGCACTCGAGCCTTTCAAGTGTGCGAATGAGTACTTGTGCGCTCGATCTCAGGGGAGGTGTGCTCGAGCGCACTTAGCTGGTTCCAGATCTTCAGTTTTTCTTCCTTAGAGCTCCAAAATGTCATCTTTTCTTCAAAGTCCTATAAAAAACATAGAAAACACAAAAATGAAGTAGAATCTATTAAAATATATAAACAAAGAGTCTAACAACTGTAAATTAAGGGGTTTAAATATGAATATTTAAGCACTTATCAGTTGCCTCCTAGTTAGCGCTTGGTTTACTTTCGTTAGCTCGACGTGTACCCCTTTTTCACTCATCAATATATGCTGGTTCATAGAGTGATACATTCTCTACATCATGTATCTTAAATGACTTATAGTAAGGCTTCAGTCTATGCCCGTTCACCTTAAAGACCTTGTCGATTTTCAAACTCTTTATTGCAACTGCACTGTGAGGAAAAACATTAATAACAATAAAAGGTCCAACCCAACGGGAATGCAACTTACCCGGAAATAACTTCACACGTGAGTGGAATAAAATGAGTTTTTGACAGGCATTAAATTTTTTCCGCACAATCATCCTATCGTGGAACACCTTAGTTTTCTTGTTGTAAGTTCTTGCACTCTCATAGGCATCATTTCGTATATCCTCAAGTTCTTGCAGTTGGAGTTTCCTTTGCTCACTCGCAGCATCCATCTCCATGTTACATTGCTTTACCACCCAAAATGCCTTGCGCTCTAATTCAACTGAAAGATGGCAAGGCTTACCATAGACTAACCGATAAGGAGACATACTGATGGGCGTCTTGTAAGCGGTTCTATAAGCCCAAAGTGCATCATCAAGGCGTGAACTCCAATATTTTCTATTCGGGTTAACCGTCTTTTCAAGTATGGATTTCACTTCTTGATTCGACACTTCAGCTTTCCCATTGGTTTGTGGATGATATGCCATGGATACTTTGTGTTTGATGTTATACTTCTTCAATAATGCTTCCACCAACCGATTGCAAAAGTGTGTACCTCTGTCACTGATCATGGCCTTTGGTGTTCTAAACCTTGCAAAGATGTTAGACTTTACAAAATATACAAGAACTTTAGAATCATTAGTTTTGGTGGCTTTTGCTTCCACCTATTTCGAGGCATAATCAACGACAAGTAAAATGTAAAGAAGATGGGAAAGGTCCCATGAAATCGATGCCCCAAACATCAAAAATCTCAACAAAAAGTATCGGGGTTTGTGTCATTTGATTATGGGCACCTAAGTTACCTATTCTTTGACAACGATCACATGACTTGCAAAAGAGTTATGCATCCTTAAACAATAAAGCCAATAAAAACCACAATCAAGCTCCTCTAGTGCCATCCTCTTAGGTTCAAAGTGTCCCCCGCATGCATAAGAATGACAGAAGATAAGAATAAAAGAGAATTTAGATTCGAGTACACAACTTTTTATCAATTGATCGGAGTAGTGCTTCCACAGATATGGATCATCCCACACATAGTACTTTGCATCCGCTTTAATCTTGTCCTTCATAGCACAAGTCAAATCTATCGGTAGCTTCTTGGTGACTAAGTAATTGATAATATCTGTGTACTAAGGGGTTACCAATCCAACTGAAAATAATTGCTCATCTAGAAAATTCTCATGCAGTGGTAGGGCATCTTCATCATGAATTAAGCGGCTTAAATGATCCACAACCAGATTTTCACTACCTCTCTTGCCTTTAATCTCTAAATTGAATTCTTGCAAGAGAAGTATCCATCAGATGAGGTGTGGCTTAGCATCATTCTTAGTTAGCAAGTACCTAAGAGCTGCATGATCAAAATAAACGATTACCTTTGTACCAATCAAGTAAGAACAAAACTTTTCTAAAGCAAAGATAACTGCCAAAAGCTCCATTTCAATCGTGGAATAGTTAAGTTGGGCATCATTTAATGTTCGATATGCATAGTAGATGGCATGGGGAAGCTTTTCCACTTGTTGTCCTAAAACAGCACCCACAATATAGTCACTAGTGTCGCACATGATCTCAAATGGGAGGTTCCAATCATATGGTTTGATGACAGGAGCCGAAGTCAAAAGCTCCTTTAGTTTTTCAAATGCTTATTTGCACTTCTTATCAAACTCAAAAACCACATCATTTTGAAGCTACTTGCACAAGGGCAATGCTATCTTTGAAAAATCCTTGATAAACCTGCGATAGAATCCTGCATAACCAAGAAAAGAGCAAATCTACCTCACACTAGTGAGAGATGATAAGGAATGAATAAGATCAATCTTAGATTTATCAACCTTAATACCTTTAGAAGATATAACATGTCCCAATACTATACCTTGATCTACCATAAAATGGCATTTTTCCAGTTTAATATAAGGTTAGTTTTCATGCAACGTTTAAGAATGGGTGTAAGGTTATCAAGACATTTCTCAAAAGAATCACTATAGATACTAAAATCATCCATAAATACCTTTATGATGTTCTCAACATATTCCGAAAAAATACTAACCATACATTGTTGGAAAGTCGCTAGAGCGTTGCAAAGACCAAAAGGCATGCATCAGTAAGCAAATGTATAAAATAGACAAGTGAATGTCGTCTTCTGTTGGTCTTCTGATGCGATCACAATTTGGTTATAGCCTGAATAACCATCAAGGAAATAGTAGTAAGAATGACCAGCTAACTTTTTAAGCATTTGATCGATGAACGGCAGAGGAAAGTGGTCTTTGCGAGTTGCCGAGTTGAGTTTTCGGTAATGGATGCAAACTCGCCATCCGGTTTGGACACGGGTCGAAACTAGCTCATTATCTTCGTTCTTGACGATGGTGACCCCAAATTTCTTTGGAACCACTTGTATCGGACTCACCCATTTGCTATCCGAGATTGGGTAAATTACCCCCCACATCTAGGCACTTCAGTATCTCCTTTTTTACTATCTCCATCATAGGCGGGTTTAATCTTCGTTATGCCTCTCTGGTAGGTTTCAATCCCTCTTCTAGCAATATTTGGTGCATACACATAGATAGGCTAATTCCTTTGATATCTGCAATTGTCCAACCAATGGCCGTCTTGTGATCTTTAAACACCTGAATGAGCTTCTCCTCTTGTAAATCTGAGAAGTTCTTGGCAATGATCATAGGCAATGTGTCATTCTCACCTAGGTAAACATACTTAAGATGCTCCGAAGGGGTTTCAGTTCCAAGTAAGGTGCCTGTATCATAGAAGGTAAAAGTTTCTCATTAGATATGGGTAATTCAAGGAACAAAACATCATACCTCATTTATGTTAGAGCTCCCAAGAATGCCACAGCTTTCTCTACATCTTCAGTGACTTGTACATCCTATTTCAGCCTTTTGGGAGTTTCCATCTCCAAGTGCTCACTAATGGCGACCTCCAAACTGTCTTTGCCAGTCAACTCAAATAATTGTTGTGCTAAAGAATCAATAATATTAACTGCAAATACAAAATGTAAATCACTAGGATATCTCATGGCCTCATAGATATTGAAACAAATAACTTCCCCATCGAATTCTATAGTGAGAGTTCCATCATGAATATCTATATTTATCCGCACAGTTTTTAGGATTGGTCTTCCTAGCAGTATCGATGTTGAGTTGGGAGATGTCTTATCCTCCATCTCTAAAACATAAAAATCTGCCAAAAAGATGAATTCATTTACTTGCACCAAAACATCCTCTACAACTCCCTTTGGATAAGTGTTAGAACGGCCAACAAGTTGTATAATTACACCAGTTTCCTAAAGTCGTCCAAGATTTAAAGAAGTATAAATAGAATAAGACATCACATTAATTGATGCTCCTAAATCTAACATAGTGTTTTTAAACCTAGTATTGTCGATTGTGCAAGGAATGGTGAAAGTGCCTGGATCTTTGCATTTGGGTGGAAGCTTCCTTTGTAGCACTGCTGAGACGTTTTCCCCCACACTTATTTGCTCATTCTTTTCAGATTTTTCTTAATGGTGCACAATTCTTTCAAGAACTTGGCATAGCGCGACACCTACTTTATTGCATCCAAAAGAGGCATATTTACCTCCACTTTGCTTAAGGTCTCCAAAATCTCCTTATCTTGCTCTTTTTTTTAGACTTAGTAAACCTGCTGGGAAAATGTGGATGAGTAATACAGGAAGAGTTAAGTGTTTTTGCACTTACCTTGGGGGATGATGAATTATCAGTGGATGGTTCGCCTTCATCTTTCTCCAGAATGGCTTTCTTTTTTTGTTTCTCCTTTGTGGATGACATGCTTGATAGTGCATGTGGTGAAGGTTCAAGTGGCTTTCTACTTCTCAATGTGACTGCACTAGCATTCACCCTTGGGTTAACCACAATCTGAGATGGGAGTTTTCCTAATCCTTGTGCTTCTAACTTACCCATTTTTGTAGCCAGTTGGCTCATTTGATTCTCCAAACTTTGGATACTTGCCTTAGTTTCCTGCTGAAATTGCATTGTATTGGTAGTAAGGGCTTTTACTATGTCTTCCAGAGATGTACCTGAGTTTTGTGGAGTGGGTTGAGGTTTAGCTTGGTATGGGTATTGCATCCTTTGTTGATTGAACCCCGGTGGCCGATTGAGAATGCCATTTGGAGCATTTTGTTGATTTCCCCCATAGCTAAAATTAGGATGATCCCTTCATCCAACATTGTAGGTGTTGGAGAAAGGGTCATATATTTGCCTTTGTTGACATGGAAATCCGCCCATGGCGTTAGCTTACTACGTGTTGCCTTCTTGCAAAGTTGGCCACATGTCAGTTGGATGCCCTATCATTGAACAAACTCAACATGGTTTGGCTTGTTGCATGTTCCCCATAGCCATTTGTTGCACGAGTGAAGTAAGGTGGGTAAATTTTTGCTCAATTGTTGTTGTCCCTACCTCATTCACTTTCTTTGGTGGTGGTGGTGCTTCATGCCAGCTACTGAACTGTTCGGAGTTAGTTGCCATGTTTGTAATCAAATTCCTTACGGCTTCTAGCATTTTATCCACTAAGGCTCCCCCACTAGCAGCATCAATCATACTCCTCTCGATTGGCATTAATCCCTCATAGAAATATTAGATGAGGAGTTGTTCACTAATTTGGTGGTGAGGGCAACTACCACAGAGTTTCTTAAAACGCTCCCAGTATTCATAAAGTGATTCTCCATTGTACTGCCAAATACCACATATTTCCTTCTTGATGTTAGCAGCCTTTGATACAGGGAAATACTTCTCTAGAAATAGCCTCTTCATATCATTCCATATGGTTATATTGCCGAAAGGTAAATAGTAGAGCCATTCCTTTGTTGAATCAGCCAGAGACAATGGAAAGGCTCTCAAATTGACTTGCTCTTCAGAAATTTCGGTTGGTTTCTTGCTTTAACACACCACATGAAATTCCTTGAGATGTTTATTTGGGTCTTCTCCTACAAAATTGTGGAATGTCAGTAGAAGATGAATCATTCCCGATTTGAGTTCAAAAGCAACCTATAGAGTAGGATACTCAATATACAATGGTTGTTGATCAATGTTCAGTGCCACCAACTCTTTAAGTGTTCGGTTATTCAGTGCCATCTCCTTGTAATTAGAAAAGTCTGAATCAGCTAATGAGTCGCTTGACGAACTAGATGTGAGGGCAGTGCGGACTACTTGATCAAATGTTTCTGAGATAGGTCCTTTTGATCTTAAGTTGTAAGGACTCTGATGCATTCAAATTTACCTAAAAAGAATAAGAAAAACAAACTAAGAAAACAAAAGCAAAAACTGAAAACAAACTAAAAAAAAAAAATTTAACAAATAGGCAATTTAACGAATTAATTTAACAATCCCCGGTGACAGGACGACAAAATTTGGCACGCCAAAAAATAGACATGTAAATTAATTCCTTGCTCTAAAAATTATCATATGAAATATTGTGGAAAGCAAATGTCATTTCTCATAGAGGATTGTAAATTAATTCAATTAAGCACTTAATTGTTAAAAGAAAAAATATAAATAATTAAACTAAATTAAATTCAAAACAACATAATAAACTAATTGGAGGGTTTTTTTTTAAATGATTAACTAAAAATTATGAATAATGAAAGACAACTAAAATATGATTCAAAATTGAATAAACTTTATAATAGTAATGAGAAAACTGGTCAAATGATCATTCTCCACCACTAGACATGAAATGATGAATCAATATCAGAGTTATCCCCAAATTCCTAATAAAATTACCAACCATAGATAATAATAAGCTATATTACCCCAATATTTCCTTAGTTTGTCGTTTAATAAAACAAGCTCTTTCCTTAATCTCTATCCATTAAATAACCTATAATAAGCTCTCTAAATTTAATTTAATAGAAGCATTAGGTTAAGAAAGATAGGTTGGTCCAAGAAACAAACATATAAGCTCGGTTCATTTATCTTGAGTTATGTTCCATATAATAATCATACGAAAATATCACATCATTAGTGATTACTAATTGCTACAATTTTGTAATACCCGTATTCGCAAAGAAAGGGTAAAAAAGTAATTTAATACATATGATATGGAATTAAAATAATATGTATACATGAAATATTTATTTTTAAAGAAAATAATTCTTTAAAAAAAAAGGAGAAGCAGACGTCCAGGGTAGTAAAAAGAAAAAAAAACACGGAAAAGTGGACATCCAATGAAGTAAAAAGAAAGAAAGAAAAAAGTAAAGTAAAAAGAAAATAATTAATTAATTTTAAAGGGGGGGTACAACACCTGGAAGTCCAGGTGTTGCATCCATTTCATGCACATGGGACACTAAGCACCACTTGGAGGCTAGTGCAACACTAAGCACCATTTTGAGAAACGGTGCAACAGTGTCGCCGTTAACAATTTGTATAAAAATCATTTTAGTGAATTGTTTTATTAGTTTTACCAAATCCTGTTTGGTTTTCTTTACCTCAGATCTAAATTACTTTCTTTCTTTTAACACTTGGGGACTAAAAGAAAAGTTTAAAGAGTGAAATTTTGAAGGGATTTATGGGAGAATTTTATAAAGAGTCACGAGAAGCTATAAGAAAAACATAAGGTAATAATGTGAATTTTATTTTTGTAATTTAACATACATGAAATTTTTCGGAATTCAATGTGAGAGTTTTCAAAGGGGGTGAATTATGGAAGAATTGACGAGTTAATTAGAAATTTTAATATAAATATTATATCAGGTGTTGATGATCAACAATCAGGGAAAATTACTGAAAGGGTCAGGAAAGGTAATGAGGTGATCCACGAGTAGCTCTATGAGCTTTGTGGTTAGTTAGATTTACTTTAAGTAATCAAGATAAATATGAAATATATAGTGATAATATTTGAATAAATTATTAACATATGATTTGATGATAGATGGAAGTTGGTTGATGGGTATGATAGGAATAATTGATATGTAGATAATTATTATATGAGAAGTAATATTATTGGAATAATGAGTCGATTTAATAATGAATGTGATAAATGAAATTCTTAACGAGTTATGGTTGATAATTTGATATGATGTATGAGGAGAAGAATTTAGTAAAATTGATGAAATAATAATTTGAGAAGAAGCAGGATAGCTAATTTAAATATATGAATACATGCTTGTTTTTATATTATTGTTCATATGCATATTTCATATCATTGTTCATATGCATATGCATATGAAATAAAAGAACCGAGAGGGGGCCGGTCTAAATGAAAAACCGTGACAACCGGTGTATGCTGGAAATAAATGAAAACCTTGACAGCCGATATGTGCTGGAAATGAAAGATCCAGGAGGGGGCTAGTCTAAATGAAAAACCATGATAGCCGGTGTATGCTGGAAATAAATGAAAACCGTTACAGACAGTAAATGCTAGAAATAAAAGAACTGGTAGGGGACCGGTCTAAATTAAAACATGTTGACATATGGGAAGACGTTCCCAAATAATAATAACATTTAAATTCACGCATTGCATTTGCTTTAAATATTGATTGTTATTGCATGTGATGCTAAAGTATTATTCTTGATTATAAATTGATTTATAGATGAGTGAGTCTTACAGAGACACAAATATGATGAAAAAAATATATTGAAATATGATATGATGAGAATTATCTAAGTGATTGATTATATACTGTGAACCTCATAACGAAGTAACTATAAGACAGAATTGATAGTCCCAAGATGATTTAACATATTAGAATAGGAGATGGATAAAGGATAGGAATTATAATATGAGTAGTGATGATAGGATACTATTATCAAATTGTATGAGATATAGATGAATGAATATTGGAAGACTAATTATACAAATTGAATACTTCTACTAAATTTAATTCATTGAGCTTGTGAAGCTCACTTCTCATTGTTAAATAATTTCAGGTAGCAAACATGACAAATAGATTGGTGAATTGAGATTCAGAAAAAAATCATTTTATATAAGCCACGTGGTCCACATCCTCAGACTAATGGAAAAAAAATATTTGTAAATATTCATGCATATTATGTTGTATATACTGTTAAGTTGAGATCTAAATGATGTAACTCCCCTCTTAAGGGTTGAGGATTTATGTATGTAGATCATTCAGTTGATATTTTTATATTGTTGCATATATATGTCATGCTAGGATTTTCAAAATGTGACAACATAGTCTCGGGGGTGGTCAACCCGGGATGGGTTGTTACAATTTTGGTATCAGAGCATTAGGTTTTATGACTCTATAGACTGCATAAGAATTTAAAGAAGTGGAAGATTTAAACAAACTATATTTTAATGTAGAGTCTGAGGATGACATATGGACGTGCTAGAGCTAGAGGTAGAGTTTTGAATCAGATGGGACGTGGTAGACCCCCAATATTTAGAAGAATTAAAGCAGAGAATGAGGTGGAGTCTGTGGTTCCTGCAAGGTAATCGGTTGCTAGTGCAGCTAGTACTAGTAGAGGTGGGAGAGAATATGAGATTAAGAGGGATAAGTCGAGAGAAGTCCTTGATCGTGCGATAAAGAGAATGAATCAACAGAAGAAAAGGCTGATAATTTGCAGAGGAAAGGGATAGAATAGAACTTGATGTGGTGAGACAAGAGGTTCACAAGGGAGAAGATATGTTTACTCATGAAATGCAAGGGGATTGTTTTGTGAGATTTCTTAAGTTTAAACTCTAGTCTTTTAGATGATCTGTAAATCCTGTGGAAGCTGAGCAATGGATTAGACATGTTGAGAAATATTTTGAAGTCTTACCAATAATAGATAGACAGAAGGTTGCTTTTGCTTCATTTATGCTAGAAGGTGAGGCTTTTCAATGATAGGAGGATATTCTGCCTAGGGTGAGTGCATAGGTAGAACAACCTTTAACTTAGTGTAAGTTTAAGGATGAGTTCTTTGCGAAATATTTCCCAGATACATTTCAGGCACAGCAGGAGAGAGATTTTATTCAATTAAGGCAGAATACCTTATCTGTGGTTGAGTATTATAGTAGATTTATAGCCCTGTTGAGGTTTTTACTGAGTTAGTAAATACGGAGGAGGGGAAATGTAAGCGATTTTTAGATGGGTTACACTTTGAAATTCAATCTAAACTTTCTTACATGGGTATTGGAAATTATATTATAATGATGGAAAAAGC
Organism: Bretschneidera sinensis; assembly: GCA_023935145.1. Taxonomy (NCBI): domain Eukaryota; kingdom Viridiplantae; phylum Streptophyta; class Magnoliopsida; order Brassicales; family Akaniaceae; genus Bretschneidera; species Bretschneidera sinensis. Next base: position 73,045,921 of record CM043700.1, on the reverse strand, counting down.
ATTACAGATTGAGAAGGATTCGATGGAGTTTAGAGGTAGGAGGGATTAGTTGAAGAGGTCTAGATTTGAGGGACCTAGAAGTGGTGGCAGTATGAGTGTACAGGGTGGGAGACCACCCTAGAGAGGGTGTTCCTTGTTACAAGGAACTATAGTACAGAGTTAGAGGCAAGCATGATTTATTGCTTCTGTAGCTCGGAGTAATACCGGTGGGACCCCTAGATTTGGGAGATATGCTATAGGAACTGGGAGTTATAGTAGAGGAGTAAGTATGCCACCAAAGGGAAGTAGTAATCTAATGTATGAACAAGAGCCAAGAGTTTATTTTAGATGTAATCAGACAAGGTATAATAGCTCAAACTTGTTCTATTCAGATGTGTTTTGTATGTGGTGAGAGAGGACATAGAAGTATAGATTGCTTAGTAGGGAAATCTATTAATATAGGTACTAGGGGTGTTGGGAGAAGACAAGTGGAAAGAGTTGGTGGATCAGGGAGTGTGCGGGGCAGAGGAAGAGGATCAGTAGCTGAGAGAGGACGTGGTAGCCAGTTACAGTCTAGAGACAGCAGAGTCATGCATTGACCCAACAGGAAACACAAGCCACTCTTGATGTTGTTATGGGTATGATATCTATCATTGGTAGGCCTGCTAGATTATTGATTGATCCTGGTGTAACCTATTCTTTTGTATCTAGTGTTTATATAAAATCTATTGACGCAAGTGCTAGTCCTTTGATGCATACGATTATTGTTGAGGTTCCTATTGGGGATAGGGTTATTATCAAGACAGTTTATCGAGATTGTGTGATTAGTATGGCTGATAGAGAATTTGAAGTTGATTTATGCCTTTAGATATGACAAATTTTGATTTAATTCTGGGGATGAATTGGTTATCTGCATATCATACTTGGGTAGATTGTTTTAGGAAGAATGTGGTGTTCAAAATACCCTGACAGGAGGAGTTTAATTTTCAGGAAGAACGTAAGATACTTGCAAATTATCTTATTTCTGCCCTAATTGCTAGTAAATGGTTGAAGAAGGGTTGTGAGGGGTATTTGGCATATGTGGTGGATTCTAGTAAGGAGGTTAGGAAGTTAGAAGAAATCTTAATAGTGAAGGATTTTTTTGATGCATTCTCTGAAGAGTTGTCTAGTTTACCGCCCAATAGAAAGATTAAGTTTCTATTGAGGTGATTTCAGGATCAGCGCCCATATCTATAGCACCTTAGAGAATGGCACCAGCTGAATCGAGAGAGTTGAAAGTTCAGCTTCAAGAGTTGCTAGATAAACAGTTTATTCGACCTAGTATGTCACTTTGGGGAGCCCCTGTGTTGTTTGTCAAGAAGAAAGATGGGACAATGAGGTTGTGTATTGATTATAGATAGTTGAATAAGATCACCATTAAGAATAGATATCCTTTTCCCATGATAGATGATTTATTTGAGCAGTTATAGAGAGCTAGGGTATTTTCTAAGATAGACCTGAGATCGGGTTATCATCAATTGAGAATAAAGGAAGAGGACGTGCCTAAAACTGCTTTTAGGACAAGTTATGGTCATCATGAGTTCCTTGTTATGCCATTTGGGTTGAGTAATGCTCCACCAACATTTATGGATCAATGAGTCGGGTGTTTAAACCATTCTTAGATAGATTTGTTATTGTGTTTATTGATGATATTCTGGTATATTCCAAGAATGAAAAGGAGCATATGCAACATTTAGAGATAGTGTTGGAAATTCTGAGGAGAGAGAAATTATATGTAAAGTTCTCTAAGTGTGAGTTTTGGTTTAGTGAAATATCTATCTTCGGGCATGTTGTGCCGGGAGAGGGAATAGTAGTTGACCCATAGAAAGTAGAAGCAGTGTTGAATTGAGAAAGACCCACTAGTGTAACTAAAATTAGAAGTTTTTTGGGGTTGGCTGGTTATTACAGGAGGTTTATCCAATAATTTTCTATGATTGTTGGACCATTGACTAGATTGACCAAGAAGGAAGTGAAATTTAGGTGGTCAGAAGAATGTGAGAGGAGTTTCCAGTTGTTGAAAGAAAAATTGATTATTGCCTCGGTATTAGTGCTTACTTATGGTGATGAAGGATTTGTGGCATATAGTGATGCATCACATCAGGGGTTGGGATGTGTGTTGATGCAATATAAGAAAGTTATAGCTTATACTTCTAGGCAATTGAAGAACCGTGAGAGGAATTACCCGACCCATGATTTAGAATTGGCTGTCATAGTTTTTGCTTTGAAGATTTGGAGACATCATTTGTATGGAGCCAATTGTAAAATTTTTACTGATCATAAAAGTTTGACGCATTTACCTGCCCAGAAAGAGTAAAATTTAAGGCAGAGGAGGTGGATGGAGTTGATTGGTGATTATAACTGTACAATTCATTATCATCCAGTAAAGAATAATATAGTAGCTGATGCGTTGAGTAGAAAGGTTACAGGAAAATTAGCTGCTATTGGGAGTCATAATACTAGCTTGATGATAGGATTAAGAAAAATGAGGATGCAGTTGAGTGTCAATGATAGAGGAGTATTGATGGCAAATATGGTGGTACAATCTTTTATTATTAATCGTTTATTATAGATGCAGGGTAGAGATGAAGGGATAGAGAAGATCAGACAGAAAGTATTGAGTGGGAAGCCGACTAAGTTTAGAATTAGAGAAGATGGTATAGTGGTATTGGGGTATAGAGTTTGTGTTCCCAATGATGTGGAGATGAGAAATGAGATGCTAAGGGAGGCTCATGATTATGTATATTCTATGTACTCGGGAAATAATAAGATGTATAAAGGATTAAAACCGAATTATTGGTGGTCAGAGATGAAGAAGGATGCAGCAGAGCATATTTCTAGATGTTTGACTTGTCAACAAGTAAAGTCTGAGAATAGACATCCAGCAGGTTTATTACAACCTCTTCTAGTACCTGAGTGGCCATGGAAAAATGTTAGTATGGATTTTGTCTCTGGTTCCCCGTACCCAGAAAGGTTATGACACTGTATGGGTTATAGTAGATAGATTTTCTAAGTCTTCACATTTTTTTCCTATTAAAACTACTTAGAGTCCTGAAAAGTTGGTTGAATTATATGTAGTGGTTGTAATATTACATGAAGTACCTTTGAGCATTGTATCAGATAGAGATTCTAGATTTTGGAGAGGTTTTCAAGAAGCTATGGGTACGCAATTGCAGTTTAGTACATCTTTTCATTCACAAACTAATGGGTAGACGGAGAGAATCATCATAATACTAGAAAGATATGCTGAAGGTATGTGTACTGAGTTTCTCAGTGAGCTGAGATGCATACAATAATCAATATCAAACTAGTATTGGGATGACACCAGTTGAGGCTTTATATGGTAGGAGGTGTAGAACTCCAGTATACTGGGAAGAAGTTGGAGAGAGAAAGATATTTGGTACATAAATGATAGATCTGACTACTAAGAGAATCAAACTGGTTAGAAAGAACCTTAAAGCAGCACAGAACAGACAGAAGGGATATGCTGATAATAGAAGATGACTTCTCGAGTTTCAAGTTGGTGATCGGGTATTTTTGAAGATATCTCCATGGAAGGGTGTATTAAGGTTTAAAAAGAAGGGAAAGTTGAGTCTGAGATTTGTAGGGCCATATGAGGTGATTGAGAGAGTTGGACTAGTAGCATATCGATTGGATTTGCCCCTAGAGTTAAAGCAATTATATAATATGTTTCATGTGTTACTCTTGAGAAAGTATTTACATGATGAATCCCATAGTATCTCGAATCAGGCGATAGAACTTCAGGAAGATTTAACCTTTATACAAGTACCGGTCAAAATTCTAGATAGAAAGGAACAAGTCTAGTGTAATAAAGTCATTCATTTGATTCAATTATTATGGTGGAACAAAGATGTTGAAGAAATTACTTAGGAGCATGAGGCAAGGATGAAGAAAGAATACCCCCAACTTTTTCATGAATTGGGTAAGGAGATTTCGGGGACGAAATTTTTGTAAAGTGGGTAGAATTGTAATACTCATATTCGTAAAAAAAATGGTAAAGAAGTAATTTAATAAATATGACATGGAATTAAAATAATATATATACACGAAATATTTATTTTTAAAGAAAATAATTCTTTTGAAAAAAAGGGAAAAGCGGACCTCCAGGGTAGTAAAAAAAAACAAAAATAAAATGAAAAAAAACACAGAAAAGTGGAAGTCCAAGGTAGTAAAAAGAAAGAAAGAAAAAAGTAAAGTAAAAAGAAAAATTAATTTAAATGGGGGTGCAACACTTGGAAGTCCATGTGTTGCATCAATTTCACGCACATGGGACACTAAGCGCCACTTGGAGGTTGGTGCAACACTAAGTACCATTTTGAGAATCGGTGCAACGGTGCCACCGTTAGCAATTTGTATAAAAATCATTTTATTGAATTGTTTTATTAGTTTTACCAAATCCTTTTTGGTTTTCTTTAACCTCCAATCTAAATTACTCTCTTTCTTTAAATATTTGGTGACTGAAAGAAAAGTTGAAAGAGTAAAATTTTGAAGGGATTTACGGAACAATATTATAAAGAGTCACGGGAAGCTTTAAGAAAAACATAAGGTAATAACATGAATTTTATTTTTCTAATTTATCATACATGAAATTTCCTGAAATTTAATGTGGGAATTTTCAAGGGGGTGAATTATAGAAGAATTGAAGAGTTAATTAGAAATTTTAATATAAATATTATGTCAGGTGTTGACGATCAGCAATCAGGGGAAATTATTGAAAGGAGCAGGAAAGGCAAGGAGGTGATCCACAGGTAGCTCTATGTGCTGCGTGGTGAATTAGATTTACTTTAAGTAATCAAGATAAATATGAAATATATAGTGATAATATTTGAATAAATTATTAACCTATGATTTAATGATAGATAGAAGTTGGTTTATGGGTATGATAGGAATAATTGATATGTAAAGAATTATTATATGAGAAGTAATATTATTGGATTGATTTAATAATGAATATGATAAATGAAATTCTTAACGAGTTATGGTTGATAATTTGATATGATATATGAGGAGAAGAATTTAGTGAAATTGATCAAATAATAATTTGAGAAGAAGCAGGATAGCTAATTTAAATGTCTGAATATATGCTTGTTTTTATATTATTGTTCATATGCATATTTCGTATCATTGTTCATATGCATATGCATGAAATAAAAGAACAGGGAGGGGGCTGGCCTAAATGAAAAACCGTGACAGTTGGTGTATGTTGAAAATAAATAAAAACCGTGACAACTAGTATGTGCTAGAAATGAAATAACCGAGTGGAGGTCGGTCTAAATGAAAAACTGTGATAGTCGGCGTATGTTGGAAATAAATGAAAACCGTGACAAGCAGTAGATGCTGGAAATTAAAGAATCGGTAGATGGTCGGTCTAAATTAAAACATGTTGACATGTGAGAAAATGTTCCCAAATAATAATAATATTTAAATTCAGGCATTGTATTTGCTTTAAATACTGCTTGTTGTTGCTTGAGATGTTAAAGTATTATTTTTTATTATAAATTGATTTATAGATGAGTGAGTCTCACAGAGAGACAAATATGATAAAAAAAAATATATATGAAAGTATGATATTATGAGAATTATCTGAGTGATTGATTATATACTGTGAACTTCATAACGAGGTAACTATGAGACAGAATTGATAGTCCCAAGATGATTTAACATATTAGAAGAAGAGATAGATAAAGGATAGGGACTATAGTATGAGTATTGATGATAGGATGCTATTATCAAATTGTATGAGATATAGATGAATGGATATTGGAAGACTAATTATACAAATTGAATACTTCTAGTAAATTTAATTCACTGAGCTTGTAAAGCTCACTCCTCATTGTTAAATAATTTCAGCTAGCAGACAAGACAAATAGATGATGAACTGAGATTCAAATGAAGTTGTTTTTTGTAGCCCACGTGGTCCACATTCTCAGACTAATAGAAAGAAAAAAAATATTTGTAAATATTCATGCATAGTATGTTGTATATATTGTTCAGTTGAGATATGAATGATGTAACCCCCCCCCCCCCCTCTTAAGGGTTGAGGATTTATGTATGTAGATCATTCAGTTGATGTTTTTATATTGTTGAATATATGTGTCGTGCAAAGATTTTCAAAATGTGACGACACCGTCTCGGGGGTGGCCAACCCGAGATGAGTCATTACACATTGATTAGAAATTCAAGACAATTACGGATCAAGATTCCTAACCTAGTAATAGATAATTACCCTATTTCATTTTGTTAACCACCCCGAATAAAATAGCATAATAATCATAAACAATTCTTATGGAAGAACATAAACAATTTTATTAGAAATATGGATAATAATCTCTAAATATTCGATCACAAAATCATGTTTAGAGCTTTGAAATGTTAACCAAAAATAAAATTAGCTAGACATAATCCTAAAATTAAAAACAAAATAAATATTCAAAGACATGAAAGATGAGAAGAGTGAAGAATGAAAGCGAACAACAGTAATCTTGAAGAGTCTTCTATGCAGATGAATCTCCTTTATCACCAACAGCAGCTACGTTCTTTCTAATTTTCTCTTCTTTTTTTTTTCTTGAAAAAATCTGTTGTCTTTACAAGGCAAGGGGAGCCGGTCTTATATAGGCAAACTCCTAGAAAAGAAAATGAAAGTACAATAATACTACTCCTAGGAAAAAGAAAGGCACTGAAATGGAAAATACTTCTACTACTAGGAAAACATGAAATAGGAAAGTAACTAAAAGGAAATATAACACAAAATAGGAAAAAGTGCAGCATAGAAAAAGGAAATACATTGAAATGGGAAATACTTCTACTACTAGGAAAACATGAAATAGGAAAGTAACCACTAAGAAATATGACACAAAATAGGAAAAAGTGCGGCACAAGTAAAACCAGTATATATATGGAGGCTCACAATATTCATTAGGGTTTTTTATTTATTATTACCCTCTCCAGCTATGCGAGCCGTGACCTAAGAAAAGTATGTCGCGACCCAGGTCAGTAGACATCCCCAGCCAAACTCCAGGGAATAGACACTCACAGCATGCAAAACCCATGCCGCGGCACGCATCCTTCTTCGAATTCAACTATTTTCCTTTGATAAAATGACATCATCTCTGTCATTCTGACTCTGATTTTCGAACCATTTGATCCCAAAAGTTTCAAATCTTCTTGCCAATATTATTTTTTCATGCAAATATTATTTTTAAGCACCTGTGACCTGAAAATACACCAAAAATATCTATGATTCCGAAAAACACATTTTAAAGAAAATTAAGTAAAAATGCAAGATTTAAACCTAATTTCCTATAAATAATACTAATAAATCACTAAGTATTAGTGTATTTTCAAATGCTCATCATGAGTTCCTTAAACCCGTAAGCTAGGAAGAATCGCGTTTAACCTGTGGGAGTCCGAGTAGTCATTTGGTAGACCCAAAGGACATTATGTAGCTGCTTTACCATTGCTTGTTGGCATCTTCAAGTCTTTTCTTGATGCTCTGCAGAAGAGTTCTATTGTCAACCTCGGCCTTCCCATTTGCTTGGGGATAATTTACCGAGGTTAATCGGTACTATATCTCGAGATCTTGACAAAAGGACTTGAACTGGGTGCTGTCAAACTGCTTCCCATTATCAATGACAAGAATTCTTGGTATCTTGAATCTGTACATGATCGAGTTCCACACAAACTTGCATGTTTTGTGGCTAGTGATTTTTGCAAGTGGTTCAGCCTTCATCCACTTTATGAAATAGTCGATGGCTACAATGAAATATTTTTTCTGCCTTGGAGCTTCTAGGAATGTTCCGAGGATATCGATCCCCCATATGGAAAGGTAATAGGGTGTGTGATTGTCATGAGTTTATTGGAAGGTTGATTGGAGATTTGAGCAAACTCTTGCCATTTTTTGCACCTTTTGACCAATTCAATGGCTTCTTGTAACATCTTTGGCCAATAATACTCGTGCCTAAGGATCTTGTAGGCCAAGGCTCTTCCCCTCAGGTGATTTTCATATATGCCCATGTGCACTTCGCGGAAGGCATAGTCTACATCTATTGATCGAAGCATTTTAAGTAGGGGGTAAAGCTCTACTTATATAACTGGCTTTAAATTATGGTGAAATGAGAGGATCGAGTGATGCTTTTTCTTACTTCATTCTTCTGCTTGGGGAGTTTTCCATCTCTCAATTATTCAAGGATTGGGTCCATCCACGTCTGTTCCTCAATGATTGCCATGATAAGATGCTCGTCTACGATTAGTGCCACGAGTGTCTCTAGGTAGACAGTTCGAGTGAGATCTGAATGCTTGGAAGAGGAAAGTCGTGCTAGGGTATCTGCTTTAGAGTTTTGTGCATGGGGAACTAAGAAGATTTGGAATTTTTTGAAGTTTGCAACCAATTCTTAGGCTCTTCCTAAATATTGGATTATTTTGGGTCGTCATCTTGCTTCATATTCACTATTCATTTGGTTGACTGCCAGTTGAGAGTTGCTATGGACTTTTAGGGCTTAGGCAGCCAAAGCTTTTAAGGCTTTGTACTCTACTTCGTTATTGGAGGCCTTGAAACCGAACCCCAATGCATATTCAACCGTGAAGCCTTTAGGACTTGTGAGTATCAGACCTGCTCCATTGCCATTGCTACTGCTATTAAATGATCCATCTACAAAGAGTGTCTAGCTAGGTGGTTTTTCATTATTATCAGATCCTTGCTTATTGGTGAGGTCTTTTGGAATGGTGCTTTCCACCATGAAATTAGTTAAAGCCTAGGCCTTGATGTTCATTCGTGGTTTATAACAGATATCGAATTCTCCAAGCTCTACCAACCACTTTTTTAACCTTCTGAAAATATCTAGTTTATGGAGTACTTGCCTTAGTGGTTGGTCGGTCAAAACAATGATGGTATGTGCTTAAAAGTATGGTCGAAATTTTCTTGTCGTGATAAGAATGATATAGACCAACTTTTCTATGGCCAAATATCATGTCTCTATGTCTTGGAGGACCAGATTAACATAATAGATGGGCCACTATACTTCATTCTCTTCTCAGATTAAGATTGAGGCAATCACTATCAAGCTGGCAGCTATGTAGAGAAATAACTATTCTCTTTCAATTGGCTTGGTTAGAAGAGGTGGAAAGATTAGGTATTGTTTGAGTTCTTCAAAGGTTGTCTAGCATTCCTTTGTCCATTCAAAAAATTTTGCCTTTTTTATCGCCCGGAAGAAAAGCAGACATTTTTCCATTGATATGGACATAAAACGACTGAGGGCAGCTACGCGTCCAATTAGTTGTTGGACCTTCGTGATGTTCCGAGGCATGCTCATATCTAGTATCGCCTAGATATTCTCGGAGTTTTCCTCTATCCTGAATCAAGTGACCATAAACCTGAGGAATTTTCTTGAGGTAACTCCAAAGGCACATTTCCTCGGGTTTAGCTTCAACTGGTAATGCCTAAGCACTCCGAAGGCTTCTTGCAAATCAGATATATTGTCCATTGGCCAAACACTTTTGATGAGAATGTTGTTAACATAAGCTTCCATATTTCTTCTGATTTTCTCTTTGAAGATCTTGTTAACTAACCGTTGGTAGGTCACCTCGGCATTCTTAAACATGAAGGGCATAACCATATAGCAGTATAGTCCCTTATCAGTGATTAATGCAATTTTGGGTTAGTCGGGCTCGCGCATTGGGATTTGGTTATAATCCGAGTATGCATCCATGAAACTAAGCAACCCATAACCAGAAGTAGCGTCAACTAATTGATTTATCTTTGATAGCAGGAAACTGTCCTTCGGGCATGCTTTGATGAGATTGATGAAGTCAATACAAATCCTTCATTTTCTATTTGACTTCTTTACCATTACTACATTGGTGACTCAATCCGAGTTTTGAGCTTCATGAATAAAGTCTGTCGCTAGGAGTTTGTCAACTTCTTCTTCAATTACCTTCTACCGCTCTGGAGCAAACGACCTCTTCTTCTATAACACCGGTTTATAGCTTGGGTCTACACTCAGCTTATGAGCAATGACCTATGGGTCAATTATTGGCATATCAAAGGTCAACCAAGCAAACACATCTTAGTTATCTCAGAGGAAAGCAATCAATGGAGTTTGAAGCTCCTCTGATAAACCAAACTCAATTTGCATAGTTTTTTTGTCCTTCTTCGTTTAGTGGAATAGCTAATAGCTCTTCTATAGGTTGGCCCCTTAGAGCTTTGAGCTCGTCCGTCATGTCATCAATCTCTAAAGGTAGTGCTTCAGCTTTCCTATATCTCTTGATAGAATTAAAATAACATGATCGAGATGTTACCTAATTTCCTCAAACTTTTTTCGATGTCACTTTCGGTGGAGAACTTCATCTTCATGTGGTAAATGCAGACCACCACTTTCATTGTGTTTTGACTTGGCCTCCCAAGTATGGCGTTGTAAGAGGAAAGGTGTTGGATGATAATGAAAGTGGCCTTGACTATGGTTTGCTACAGGGTTGTCCCTGCTGTGATTGGTAGGATGATGCTACCATCTAGGAGTATAGGTTCTCTCGAGACCAATTTGAGTTGATTGTCCCTGAGCTTCATCTTTCTAAAGGCATCGTAGTATAGGATATCTACTAAGCTCCCATTTTCGACCAAGATTCTTTCCACATTATAGTTTCCAATGAGTAAAGTGACAACCATTGCATCGTCATGGGGATTTTGTAGTCCTTCTAAGGCATCATAGGTGAATGAAATGACTTGTTCCATCTTGTCCTTCTTGTTAGGCCCACTGACCGAGGCGATTGTCCTAGTATAGGCTTTCTTCGATTATCCACTGACCATCGATCCTTCAAAAATTGTCTTAATCATTCCAATTACCGTGACTGGATTTTCCAGTGGGCGTATTTCCTCTCGATTTCCCATTTCCAAGCTCTACCGAGGGCTTTGTCTTACTTCTCACCTGGAATTTCTCCTAGAATTTCGCTTGAGGCTATGTCTTGGAGCCGTCAGACCTCTCATTGGTTGATCTCCCTCATTCCCTTAGAATCTTGGGGTTCGAACATACTCCTTTAGATACCCTTGGTGGATAAGGGACTCTATTTGATTCTTTAGTGCATAGCACTCCTTGGTATCATGTCTGTGGTTACGATGGAAACGACGCATTCAAGATTTGTCTTTATTCTGGCTAGTGTTCTTGGGCTTCGTTGGCCAACGAAAAAAGTCACAATCTTGTATGCCCACTAGAATACTTTCCCTAGTGGTATTAAGGGGCATGTAGTTTTCGAACATCCGAGAAAGTTTCTCATCTCTCTCCCCGTAGGGTTTCTTCAGGGAGTCACTCCTCGGGTCATTCTGTATCTTCTTGCATTTCTCTCTGACCTCTTCCCATTCTCTATGGAGTTCCTAATCTTCCTCAGCAATTATAGATTCCTCGGCTTAGGCAAAGATTTCGTTCATATCCTTGGTTGGGTGCTTGGTGAGCTTTGAGCTAATCATGCTCAATATGAGCCCATTTTTAAAGGCCAACATCTAAATCTTGGGATAGAGATCAAGAATTTTGCATGCTTATGCATTGAATCATGAAATATACTCACGAAGTTTCTCACCTCTTTGTTGGATGATATTGAAGAGGCTTTTTAATGTTTTCCTCGTTCTTTCACTGCTAAGGAAGTGGGCAGCGAAAGCATGACTGAGTTTCTTGAATGAGATGATACTCGGGGTTTCAGATGAGAGTATCATGTTACTAGTAGATTTCTTTAGTGTCAGTAGAAATGCTCGGCATAACACCACATCTGGATGACGATGCAAAAGCATGGTTGTCTTGTACAACTGAAGGTGATCCATGGGATTAATAGTACCTTTATAAGCTTTAATGATCGGCATCCTAAAGTGTCGTGGGAGCGGTTCATCTAGAATTTCTTAGATGAATGGGGGATTTTGAGAGTCGAGCTCATCCAGGACGTTGGCTCCTTGGTTCTTACATGCTTCTTCAATTTTCTTATCCATCTCTTTTAGCTTCCGATCAATATCTATTAGATTTTTGGAGGTCATAGAGTAACCTCGAGATTTTTGTTTATTGCTTGAGGAAGAGGACCCGGTTGTGGACTTTGGCCAGGAAAGCTGCTCCTATCAGAATTTTGGTGCCTCGTAGACCGAAGACTTTGTTTTCTTGTTAGTCGAGGACTTTTTTTTGGGGCTTGAGGTTAAGTGGGAGGAGCCTACCTTTCAAGCTGAACAACTAGGTCAACTATCAGTTGGGTAAGTTGCAGGAGTTGCCCTTAGGTAACCAGGGCTTCGGAATTGGTAGGATTCAGATGAGGGGCGGAGTGGTTGGATTAAGACTGCTGGAGTTGATCCACTAGTTGATGTGGATCCTCGCTAGTTGTGACATACACGAGAATGGTTTTGGTGCGTGCCACTGTTGGTTGAAGTTTGGTTATCGGCAACATTTGTAATGGCATTCCTAATCGACATTTTCAACAGATGAGTTCTTAACAATTCCCACATACAGCACCAATATGTTGATGCCGATTTTGGAACAAGTGATACCATGAGAACAGCAAAGCACCTACGCATACCAGAAGCACAAAAAAAAAAATGCTACAAGTCGTCAGAGGGGGTTGTGCCTCCAGAGGGACTCTTCGATAATAAAGTCAGTATCTTAAAATAAAAGAATAAGAAAACAAGAGTTATCAAAAGAATTGTGTCGTACTTGAGAAATGGTGGAAGCCTCTTTATATAGTACTTGTGAGTTGAGTCTGCTACGGGAAATAAAGGGGAAGTAATGTCGTGGTCATTAAGTGCAATAATTGTAATAATATCTTGTGTGATTATGAGGTAATAATTTAGGATTTACTCAGATTTAATATCGAGAGTAACTGTCATGGGATAATTAATGTGACTAGCCAGATTATCTAAGGGTTAGAGGTTATATTTGAAAATACCATTTTGCCCAGGCTATATGTAAGTGTATGATTAGTCATTTGACTGGGCTTGTGAAATTATGCTTCAGCCCTCGAAAAATACCACGTGTCGATATTATATTTGCTGAGTGAAATTTTCTTGCATAAGCATACAAATAGAAATATAGAATTAAAGAATTTAAGAACCAGTTTGAACTTAACTCAAAAATTGATAGCTATCCGTCATTGCAAATTCAAACAACGCTCTTACATTATCACGACACATATTAAAGCTAACATTATACCAAAATTATCGAACGAATTGATGATAGGGAGACAAATTTCAAATTTTCACATGGATCAAGATAAAGAAATCCACTTAATGATTTTATGTTAGCATAAATGTATTTTAATCACTAAAAGTATAAATTTGAAAGTTTGAAATTAAGTCATTGTAGGTGAAATACTTCCTTACTGAAAGCACTTATATTGCAAGAAAATAAAATCATTCTCTAGCAACAATATTGAAATGTTTCCTTTTTTTTTTTAACGTCAAACAAAAGTATTGAAATACTTGTAGATTAGTCTAATTTTCATTCTAGATTGTCTAAACTTTTAAGCTAAAGGAACCTAAAAAAACCTTTGACTGTTTAGTTTGCTATATTACCATCTTCTGTTCACCCAAAAAAAAGAAAAAGAACCTAAAGAAATACAGTTCGATCTAACCGTAAAACTCCTTATTCCTTAATAATACACATTTATAAAAGTTTATAATTTTCTATACTGCCTTTTACCAATCATAAATATTACATCCAAGAAAAAAATAATTTTTCTTACTTTGTGCTTGTGAAAAGAAATTGGTATGACACTTAATAAAAAAAAGAACAATATCATACATTCCATTTTTTCTTTATTTTTGTACTCCGTTTGCAGGCTTGAAAGCAGCAACCGCTCTCAAGACTAGAACGAAGGTGGAGCCTTAGAACAGTAGCAAAAGGAACCTTCTAGCCAACCGGGTCAATTCAAACTCACTTCATAGTTTATGGAATTGAGAACCCAGCATAATTGATTTTCTCCAACAGCTCTTTTTCAGATGGCCCTCCTACGTTTGTCCACTACAAAACAAATAAAAATTTAAATTTGACAGAAGAAATAGAACACTAACCCAGAACATCCTTGTTGCATCGGTAATACTAAGACCCAAAGGAAAAAAACAAAAAACCTAGAACTATACTGTTCTTATAGTTTCAATTATGAAAACTGAATAAAGAAGATTTGAAAACACAGTTGACTCCAACTGTTTATTTTCATTATCATTGTTAGTATCAAATGGTGTGACTTAAATTAAGTGTTTTGATTAGTAGCTGGTTTAAATGTTGAATTATTAAATTCAACTGAATCTTCTTGCTTTTTATAAGTAGTATCGTATTTTCTTTCTTAATTTTTGCACCTTCTCTTAATTCAACTTTCGAATTTAGTGAGAAAACGTTATGGTGAACGTCGCAGAAAAAAGGTTATCATATGCCAACCTTATTTAATACATGTACTCTCTTTACTCTTTGAGATAGGTTATTGCCAAATCATGTCGATTCTTTATAATCTTGGAAAAAAACATCTTTCAAAATACCTTACATTCTCAAGTTATCTTCAATATATCTTTCAGAAAGTATATGTATGCTATCTTTATAATCGGTTACTATAAATATATTAGAGTAATATTTAAATTTTAAAATATTTTCATATAATAAAATTTAAATAACATGTGTTTCTTTATAATTAGTTATTATGATTATATATTATATTAATATTTATATTTTAAAACGTTTCCATATCGATTTATTAAAACAATAAATTACTAATTGGTAATTTCATGTAATAAATATGATAAGTTTTATTGTAAATGAAAACATGAAAAAATAGTCAAAATGGTGTAAGATTAAGTTTTTATATTAGTATATTAGATTAGATACCTTACTCCTAACTTTACACCCCTAACAGAAATTTCATTATGTTAATTGCATGGATATCGTATGGAGTAATATTTAATGCAATGATGTTTTTATCTCTGTCACGACCGGTAGCCTAGAGGAATAATCATAATGGATATATTGTAAATTTCAATAAAATATAATCAAACTTATCTCTTTAGCTGTTTCTCAAAATTTTACGAAAACAATAATAAAATTTTATTTTTTGAAAAATCTTACTTTCAAAGAAATTAACATAATGTAGTGTGTCCCACTAACACAATCGCTGTATTACCATTTTAGATAAACTTGCTCAAAGCATTTTAGCGATTATCCACAAATTCCTCTATAAATAATTTTCAATAATTCCAAAGTATACACAGAGCTCCATGGTCACTCAAAAATTTGGAAAAAAAAATATTAACTTGCTTGAAAGCAATCAAGCCTTTCCATAAACAACTTAAACTCAAAGTAAAAATAATGAAATTGAAGTTCCAACAAAGCCAAATATTTAGCTCAAAACCAAAAGTCGTTACAGAATGCCCTAGTTCCTAGCTTCACCTGGCATCATTGTCTGTAAGCTAAATTGAAAATAAAAAAACCAACTCAACCTACAACAACCTGAAAAATAAAGGTTGCGGGTAAGTTATACAACCTAGTGAGATAAAAGAATTTCCACATGTAGATAAAACCACGTCTACACATTCTTTAGACGTATCATACAATCACATAAGAAGTATAGGTTCGAACATATATATATATACTAGTAGAATAGTTACTTTACTAAAACAAATTGTTACATTTGTCAACCCTTCTTTGGGGTAGACAACATTTCACAAGTTACAAAATATCTCATAAAATTCATACAAGAAAAAAACATTCTCTTTCTAAATACACGGTTAACGTTCGATGATGATAAAATTATGAAATCAAGGATCAAACATAAACCACGCCCCATTGGGCAAGCCACATATCAACGCCTTTCACTAGATCCAATCACTTCATATTGTCTCTCACTAGGCCGATCGCATATCTTATTACCCTTCACTGGGCCAAATATCACATTTCACATTGCCCTTCATTGGCCATATTTCCCATTTCACATTTCATACTTATTTATATAACACACCACCTGGAATTTTCATTTCACAAGGCCCTTCACTAGGCCAATCACATTTCAGATCGTCCTTCACTAGGTCACATACACATTTTACATTGCCCCTCACTTGGCTATATATCACATTTCGTATTTATTTATATGGTGCGTTACCCGAGATTTTCATTTCACAATGCCCCTTACTGAACCAATCATATTTCACATCGCCCCTTAGTCATACATATTTCATATTGCCTCTTACTGGATCATTCATATTTCATATAGCCTCTCACTAGGCTTATCACATTTCACATCACATTCCAAAAACAATCCCATATTTTATGAAAGCACATAATTTTTTTTATTTTTTATGAAAATTCAATTTTTCTCATTTTCCATAAATTCATTGCTCAGGCAAGGTATAGCAAGTAAATTTCAAATTTTCATCACAACATCACAAATCGTTTTGTTAAAGTATTCATACTCAACATACACATATATTTAATATATGTTAAAACAGATAGTAACTATAGGATACATATAGAGAACTACTCACATCAAAAACACAAAGAAGCTGAACTCTGAAAGTTGGAGTGCTAGTCCTCTCTCGCCTGCCCTAAAACCTATATGAGATAATAGTTCTAAAATAAGAACCAAGTCTACATCTCGCTAATGACATGATGCAGTTATGCATGAGTGAAAATGGTGTAGTCCCCAAATACCTCAACACACTAAATCACTAGTAGGTAGATTGTACACTTATATTGAACAAAATATTTTTAGTTATCTAAATAATTTCAGATTCATTGATAAGCTTCTTTATATCTTAAAAAAAATAAGTAAACAAGAACTTTATCCATTTAAGTTAATAATGCTACTATTTTGTTTTTAAACTAAATTAGAATATAAATTTCCTAAAAATTTCAGTAGAGCCTTCTATGTTTTTCGATTATTTTCTGAGTTTCAAATATACGAGTAAAAATCTCAACAAGACTCAACCAAATCCATCATCCATAACACAATAAACCCAAAACGATCATCTACCTCAACCCCTTTATTCAATCTATTTTTATTTCAACCACAACACATTTAAAGAAAATTTTAAACTCATGCATACAGAAAATATGTTTTGATTTTATCAAGATTGTCTTAAAATGTTAAGTTAATTAGCCAAAATAAGACTTAACCCCAACATTTGAGTTTCGTCAACTATTAGTAATGCTAAATGACTAAAAACTTCTCAAAATCATATTTAAAAAACCTGGACAGATTTTAATTTATGAATTTATTCCCTGAATTAAATCCATTAGATGTTATTATTGCTTTAATATCTTTATTTAAGTCTATATTTACATACATAAATCATCCTATCATGATTTAACAACTCAAAAATAATTTTCAGTACTGGTTAAATATAACTTTTTTTATCTCTAATCACACACGTACAACTAGTTAATTTGCAACTTTATGTATCTATGTTAATTTTTAACCCCAAAACAGCCATGTTACATCCGTAATGCACTCTATTATTGATGATTTTACAGGTACATTCAAGTTTGAATTTTTTTATTTTTTATTTTTAAGGTCTTAGTCCTTTGGTATATCTTAACAAAATCTATAACATGTTGTGAATGTTTAGTTCTCTAGATATGAGTAAAAATTTCTGCTGTTTTGGCCATATATAGAACACAATTAAAAAATTTGAGATTAAAATCTAATGATTTTACGAAATCTATTAAATAAGAATTTCTTCTAATTATCAAAAAATTTAAATTAAAAATTCACTCTCAAAACTTCTAGACCAAAAATGATTTCTAACAAAAACTTTTAACAACGATCAAGTTAAGAATACCAAAAAATGATGCATAACTTAAATGGCTTACAAAGAAAAGAAAGAGGAAATGCAGGAGAAGATACCGTGCAAATGTGGGTTCTTTTATTTATTTATTTATTTTTAATTAGATTTAGTATGTTAAATTATTATGTCTTTGAAATAAATTAGCAAAATGAGTTTATTAGTTCATTGGTTAAGGCGCGACCACTTAAGTGATGTATGATGATAATGTTCAATATACCGAGGAGTTCATTGGTTTGAACCTCTCCTTAGGCCATTAATTCCTTCTTTTCTTTTTACATAAATAAAAATGTATGCACAAAATGTACGATGATAATGTTCGATTCCTACAAATGTGGTTTTATAATTTCTATTACCTATTATATAATACAAATGTGCCTTTTTATAATACAATGATGGTTCTGTCTCTATTAATTTTTTATATATAACTAAGCAAGAACTTAGTAGTACAGGATACCTTACTTGTATTACACACGTACTCTATCATGATTATTACAATATAATGATGGATCTATCTCCTATTATGATACATAACCAAGCAAGAACTTAGTAGCGCATGATTAACAGTTCATTTCCTCTTTTTTGGGGTTACCAGTCGGTTCTTTTCTGCAACAAGCATGATCTAGCTTAGCAGAATAGTGAAACTGAATCATAGCAGAGGAAAAGCAAAAAAGTTGCAATAATGCAATGCGCAGAATCTCAGGAACTTAATTCATTATAATACATGAAAAAGGACCAGAATTTCTCCTCTCTTGGACGAAGTCTCTTGCTGCGTTTAAGACTGCAAGGGGATAGCCTTATGAGTGTAAGTGACCCCTTTGTCGCCATCCACCACCTGCCCACTCCCTCTCAAAATCCTACATCAAGGAAAAAAAAAAGAGTAAGATTTGATAGCTGATACAAATTTCCATAGAATTGTCTGTTCTAGGCAAATTGAAAATTAATGTAATATATTCATATATGGAGATGCAGAGAGACATGCCACATACGATAGAGAAAGTAATCAAAGTTAATGAAAAAGCTGCAGAAAATGATGATTTCATAATATTAACGATGCACAGGTCAGTCAACTAAGCTCATATACACTTTAACAACAAACTTTGTGATGATTCAATAATATTAACGATGCACATGTCAGTCAATTAAGATAATAATTAAGAAATTCAAGTCAAAAGATATCAGATGCTCCAACTGGACCTCGAGCATGAACCCTGCTTGTACTTATATCGACCTATACACCATCAAACAGAACCAACACAGTTAAGAAAATGAAATAAACCATCTATTTTTCAACACAAGTTCTGGAAGAAGGCATACCTCTGCACCAAGTCCAAATCATGCTCCATTGCACAATCGTGAACTTGCATTATGAATTACAGTAGCACTGTTACATAAAAAGCAAAGCCGAAATGCAAGGTTACCAACATCAAAATGTTGCAACTAAAAGTAAAATTATATTATTCAAACATTCCAGGGTCAATATACAATTTAGAATAGCAATACATTGTATCTATGCATGTAAGAAATAACAACCAGAAAATGGAATATATCACCACAGTGATCCCTTAATTCCTTGTAAGATAAGAAGTTGGCAGAAATAGTTCACTAACAAAATACATAAATAGTCAAATTGGCTAGAAATACCACCCTAAACGATTCAACTCTCATCAAAATTGCAACACAATGCCAATTTGGAGGCACTATCTTCAGTATCCATCTTTGAAGCACTAGACCGAACTTAAGGTAAGCTTACCTGTCAACTTGACATAAAAAAGTTCCAGCAACTTCATGATCTTACGTAACAATGCAGTCAGTATGAGCACTGCAGAAAAAGGGGAATACACTTTGGTGAAATTACTGCGATATTATCTCTGTCGAAAAAGAAAAAAGGAATGAGAATTTTTTTTAGCATGCCTTCCATGTTGATGTATATGGTCAATGGAAGCATGTGTGCCTCTGGAATATTTAGCAAAGTACTTGCTCTGGGTCCACCATATAGGGAAGCACCTGCAGCGAAAGAATTTGTGGTATCAATCTAATTCCTGATATGTTTAATGATAGCATTTGTCTAAATAATTGTTGAACGACTCTTTGCATAATGCAACACAAAATTCACTTGGTATGTCTTGCATCTGCAAACAACTATGCACCCAAACACAACAAAAGAGTATATATATGTTAGTAAAAAGGATTCTTCCCAATTACCAATTCACTCTCAATGAGAACATCCTGAGTCTATTGACAATTAATAATCTTGTCCATATTGGAAGGATATCCAGTCACTCGGTCAGTATATCATAAGATTCCTTCCTCCAACACTCATGACATTTCACCAAATTTATATTTGGTCCACACTTTGCAACTAAATCACTCAACCGACTGAGCTTCATGTCAAAAAAGTCCGATTAAATAAATCATGTTTTGTTGGTACTGTATCAACAGTATGAAAACAAGTAGGTTAATTAAACCATTATATCAAACCTTCGAGATTGCGGTGCCCCGTTAAGGTCTCAGATTCGATTCCTAGCTCTGCGCTGCACATCCTGCGATTTACATCCTCCACAGAGTCCTAGAGCAAGGATTGTGGGGGCGCTCGTAATGGTGCATTATCCAAAAAAAAAAGAATGTCCAAATGCCATGAAAGGTCCTAAACAGATTCAGTTAAAAATGTGTACATGCAGTAACAGGACAGTCATTTATTTAATAGAAATACCTTCACGTTGGAGTTCTACAATAAGATCATCGAGCACACCATTCCTTGACAAATCTTTGTGTATCAGAAGTGTTTCCTGGGAACAACAAGGTAAGAAAAACTAAGAACCCACCATCTACCAAAATATGCAGTAAAAAAAAACATCATGCATGTGAAATCACAAACAGTCGAGTCTGTCAAATATGCTTCCATACACATCAGGGAACATTGATAGCCCATCACATGGAATGTGAACTGAAATTACAGTAGCATTACAGCCTGCAGAATAATCTATCTTTGCATCCAGAACAACGTGCTTTGCCATATCCTTAGTAGCCCATTTATCAACAAAAACATGACAAATTCCATCCGGGAACAAATTGTTAAAATTTCAGAATGACCAAGAACAGGAATTTTAAAAAAGCTTATTGCTCCTCTGGGGATCACAAGATCTATCACACCGTCAAGCTGTTGCAAAATAAAATGAGTCAACAAAATCCATCAGATAATAAAGAATCATAAACTCTTAAGTCTCACTACTCACCTTAAGCAAATCAGGAATATCCTCTCTTGAAGTCACAAGCCCTATAAGTTTGTTACCAATAGTTTCTGGGATCGCTGAAGTAATGACCAAACAAAATGAAGAAAATTTTATATAAGAAGGGAATGAACAAAAACCTAAGTTTATGCTCCAGTATAAGATATGATTACCTGAATCAGAGAATCAGACCTTGTGCAAGATTGCATTAGATTGCTTAGCTTCTTTACCTCCCTTCAGCAGTAGACCATTCCCACTCCGAATGGCCAGTGAAGCTATCTGTTGAATCATTTTGGAAAAAATAGGGTAAATCAAAGAAAATATCACAAATACACAATGAGAATAATGTAATGAGCTGAAAACTCAACTGATTGAATTGTTAGAAGGTTCTTATTTTCTTATCAATACAAATAAAAAAGAAAAGGTGAATATAAAGAAAAAATAGACTTTAATAATTTACGGCTTAAAATAATTTTCCATAGGATTTGACTCAAAACAATCATCATGCATAATCATATAGATGCCAAGCTGTGAAGCTCAATGGCTCATATTCCACTCAGATTCCAATCCACTAAAATAAGAACTTTAGGTGTGGTCCACTTTTTGGTTATACATACATTTTTCACAAAATAAATTTCACAAGGCTAACTATTGTGGATGTTTCTTCACAATAATTATGCAAGTAACTCCAAAGAACATGGATATAATTATAATAGTGCAAAGATGACATGACAAGGATTTGGGTACAGCCCAAGTGCATACGAATGAAGCCTCACCAAAACAAAACATAAATTACATATAAAATTCAGAGATCCACTCAATGGACCAGAAAAGAAACAACCAACATCTTTGCCCACAAAACCATCCAGAACCTTTTCAGAGTGACCAAAATCTATGATGGACAGGAAGTCCAATGCTGCGGCACGCTCAGCATTTTTTTTTCTTTCTCCTCCCAGAAAAGCCATGCCAACCACTTTAGGTGCGTTGGTCGTGCAAGTTCACATTGAAAGAAGGTTGTACAAGACAAAATGGTTATTGTCCACCATAAATATTTCAGAATAAAATTAACTCATTCACCAAAAAAATAGAGTCTCAGTGATGCATCCACAATATTGTTATCTACGAATAGATGAAGGATTTGATATTTTATTTCAATGATGTATCTAAAACATTGTTTTTAACAAACACATGAAGGATTTGATATTTTCTCTCTTACCTGCATGAAGGCATCAGGTCGAGACTCAAATACAACCAGAAGGACACCCAAAGGACATGTTTTCTCCAAGATGAGCCCATCTGCAAGCTGGAAGCAAGAGCAGTCATCAGAAGGGTCAAAGTCACTGATGTCTAAAGCAAACAGACAAAATGATATTCAGATACACAGACTATTTTACTAGTCTAAGGTGCAATTAAGCTCGATGTCCTTGGTTCACAGACTATTTTACTAGTCTAAGGAGCTTCTTGGCAAGCAATTTATAAAAATTTTCAAGGAAGCAGACCTACTATACAGATATCCTTGGTTCACTAAATTCCAAATTAACGGTGCTCTGGAAGGTTTTCTGATCTCTGTTTTCATTAATACGTTACCAATGGGTTCTTCCATATCTGCAAGCATACAGATAGATTTTACAAGACAGAGATCTGTAAAATAAAGTAATATGTATTGAAACATGATCATCCAAAAGATTAATGACTGGCTCTGAAACCAAACATCACAGTGTCCAACGGAACAATTACACGAAAAAAAGTAAAAGCAGATGCAAAAATACTCTATCACAAAAGAACTCCAGGCTTCAGGGCAAACGAGATATGAGTGATTTTTCATATCCAGCCTCCTGTGCAGCAGAAACATCAGCTTCATTCTCAACCTTAATCAAACTTTCATTTTCCTCTAAGGCATCAGCTATGTCCAGCAAAATTTTCTTCCTATCTTGAGATTCCAAGCCCTGCAATTAAAATTATTGTATAATACATTCAGGCTTTCAATACAACTATATAAACAGTACATATTTATTAAAGTATACATAAAAAACAGTAGTTCTTGATAGATAATGTAATCCTCTAAAAGAACTCATACGGAAACCGCAGGAAAATACTACTCACCTGAAGCCGTCTGGAACATTCATGTGCTACAACTGCCATTTCATGGGCACCAACATCTTTAACTGAGGTCCACAAATGTGCATCTTGATGAAATAGAGTACCAATATGCTTTCCTTGAAGTAACTTTATGACATTGTCTGTGGCATAGCCACTTCAAAAGAATTAGAATCTGAGTTTGAGTGCAGCCAGCAAGCAGTCCATAACACTCAAGGAACTAAAATACTTCTTACAACATCTATATGACAAAAATGACTATAGTAACCAAGTTTTTTCGTTCAAATAAATATATTCCGCACTTTGTATAATTTGTTACGCACTTACACTAACACGAAGTATTTCTACCATTTTTAAGGCGAAAGAAAATAGTAAGAAACAAAGTTAAAACTGGGAATCTCAACAAAACCAGGATGTGAATCCGACTAACTTCAACAATATACTGAAAACAAAACTGTATTTTACAAGTACACTAAGAAAACTTATTAGCTACATCTTCCTTAACAGAAGATACAATGCAAATTGCCTACTGTAGGTTTTCAGACATAGAGTTTGGTCATACCTAGTAATAACAACAGGTATACCAGCATAACCTTTGCAGGCAACAGCATTAACCTTAGCAGTCATACCACCTCTTCCCAACCTAGACTTGTCTCCAAATGTTATTTCTCCTTCGTGTTTTTCTCGGACATATGTATGGATTAGCTTTGAGTGGGGTCACTCGGAGGCCACTGTAGAGGCCCTATAAATCACTCAACAAAACAAGAAGATCAGCTTTCAATTCCAGAGCCAATAAACCTGCTAGACTGTCATTATCCCAAAACTGGGAATCTCAACATAACCAGGATGTGAATCCGACTAACTTCAACAGTATACTGAAAACAAAATTGCATTTACAAGTACACTAAGAGAACTTACTAGCTACATCTTCCTTAACAGAACATACAATGCAAAATTGCCTACTGTAGGTTTTCAGACATTGAGTTTGGTCATACCTAGTAATAACAACAGGTATACCAGCAAAAGCTTTGCAGATAGCAGCATTAACCTTAGCAGTCATACCACCTCTTCCCAACCTAGACTTGTCTCCAAATGTTATTTCTCCTTCGTGTTTTTGTCAGACATATGTATGGATTAGCTTTGAGCGGGGTCACTCGGAGGGCCACCGTAGAGGCCCTCTACATCACTCAACAAAACAAGAAGATCAGCTTTCAGTTCCAGAGCCAATAAACCTGCTACACTGTCATTATCCCAAAATATACCAGAAGAGTCCTCCAAATAGTGTATACAATCAAAACTAACAGACTTTTTTTTTTCTTTCTGATAAGTAAAACTGAACCAACAGATATATTGCAGAAACATGAAAAATAAGCAATTAGTGTGAGAAAAGAAAAACAAAAGTGCAAGAATAAGCAGAAGAAATTTCCTTTCCACAATTAAGACACACAATAGCATAGGAAACTTTAACTCAATAAACCTGCTACACTGTCATTATCCCAAAATATACCAGAAGAGTCCGCCTAGTGTGTACAATCAAAACTAACAGACTTTTTTTTTCTTTCTGATAAGTAAAACAGAACCAACAGATATATTGCAGAAACACGAAAAATAAGTAATTGGTGTGAGAAAAGAAAAACAAAAGTGCAAGAATAAGCAGAAGAAATTTCCTTTCCACAATTAAGACATACAATAGCATAGGAAACTTTAACTCAATAAACCTGCTACACTGTCATTATCCCAAAATATACCAGAAGAGTCCTCCAAATAGTGCATACAATCAAAACTAACAGACTTTTTTTTTTCTTTCTGATAAGTAAAACAGAACCAACAGATATATTGCAGAAACACGAAAAATAAGCAATTGGTGTGAGAAAAGAAAAACAACAGTGCAAGAATAAGCAGAAGAAATTTCCTTTCCACAATTAAGACATACAATAGCATAGGAAACTTTAACTGACTGGGCAAGTAATAAGTCTAGGGAGGCAGCTTTTCTATGATTAGCTGTACTGCAAAAACATATCAGCATATGTGCTGCTACATGAGCATATAATCATGCATGGTTATTCTTGGTCATTCTATCATTGGCCTTTGGGCCTAATAGCATTCTCCCCCCAGGAAGATGGGGTGGACGGAGAGGTCAGGGATTCAATCCCACATGGGGGCCTGTGAATTGCTAAGCAAGGAAAAAAATCCTGCGCTTTTTAGTCATTTGGTTTTAAGGCTTTCATGGTGAGATAATGGTTTGTCCAGGGGTTAGATTCGCATGGCAGTGTGCATGAATATGCCAATAGGAAAAAAAATAAAGAGAAAAGAATCCAGGTCATTCTAGTTATTTCATTTAAGGCTTTAGGCGGCAATGAATAAGACAATTGCTCGTCTTGGCTTAGTTGAAACTTTGTTTATAGCAGGCTTCGTCAAATTAAAAATGAACATGATTTCTTTTTTTTGGATCAATGCAAATATGTTTTTGGTTCAGATAAATAAACCACATTTATCACAAAAAGAAAAAATCTCAAGGGACTGCTAGCTGTCTTAAACTCTACATATCTAGGGTAGATACATTGTCATTGTTGGACACACACTTCCGAGAAAATGAATGTCATACTTACAAATTCGATATGGCCTAAATCCAACCAGTAGTGCCAGACTACAAGATGACCTGAGCCCAGCCCAGGTCAAATGCCAAAGAGAGAGTACAAAGAAAATAAAATATGCATAATAATTCCCAACTTTCCCAATGAAAAAAATTGGAAGAAAGAAAAGAAACTGCATACATCATATGGTGCTTTTCTAGTACTATCTGCATCATTTTCATTGAAAATAGGAATAACCTTCAGAGCTAACAATGATTCACTGTTTCAGAGAGTTGCTTTCTGAAATGTCAATTCCTAAAGTCATTATCCGTCATAAGAAGCTGAGAAGAGGTTACATCAAGCTGCAAAAAGAAAAATTCAATGTTAAACTTACATGAAAGTAACTGGAATGGATATGAGTAAAATGGCTAATGTATTAGAAAAGCGTAAGCTGCTGCTATGATAAAGCATGTGTTAAGATGTAAATACGAAAAACGCAAGGTCCATACAAGTCTTAATTCAAATGCAAAATGAGATAGGAGCTACTTAGAATATATTTTCACCTGGCTGAACAAGGTGTCGTAAAGAGCCATAAGACTACTCTGCCCAACGGCTGCACAAGCCTTACCATCAATCTCAAATTGTGGATTTTGGAGATCAGACAAGCTGCACAAAAAGTATCAATTCCCTTCAGCCAAGGCACAAGCATTTTTGAAGTTTAAGATTGTCATATTTCACATTTCTTGAACTTCATTTCTTTCTGCAAATTGAGGAATGAACATATCCTTCATGTGGCATTGCTTTATTAGGTCAACTCTCAGCTAGGAAGTGCAACTTCCTAATTTCTTGAAAAATTGAACTAATCGGAAAATATGTGCACAGAAAACTTTGGATGATGAACTGTTATTCTATGATTGCAAAAGCCATCTATAGATTATACAAATGCCACAGGAAACCAAACGAACCTGCTATTGATCAATCTCCTGTATCTAACTGTGGCAGTCAAGACCACAGAACCTGAAGCAACCAAAATAATCTCATAGCCTTGAGAATTTAATTCTTTAAGCTGCAAGTAATTCATTGACAAAGAATCATGGTCAGCTATTACATACACAACATGATTTAGTGGGGTCATTGTCAAAGAAAAACTATGGAGAAGTCATGAAACAACTGGCTGGAACATAACAGAACTATTCCTTCTCCTCCTCTCCCTGTTTATTCTTAATTTCTCTTTTTTTATTTACATTGAATTAATTATGTACGAACCTGCTCACAAAGAGCTCCAAGTCTGCCCAATGCTAATCTTCCATCAGGTCGAGTAACCACAGCTATCCCTACCTTTAGTGATACCAACAAGGAAACAACTAATTAGTAAACAAATCAACTCAAAGAACCAACAACAATTACATGATAATTTTAACATTTATACTAATATTTTGGGATTTTTCACCAAAAATCCACGCAAATAAACAACACAGCAAGAGTACATAACAATAAACGATGCAAAAATAAAATAATAGGAAATAAAGAACAAAAGAAAACTTTTACTTGGTTTAGCACCTCTTGCCTACGTCCACAATCTCAATGATACGATTGTTTTATTCTTCTAATAAAACTGATAGGTTACAAGTTTTTGGAATGATAAAAACTTGAGAAAAACTCTCACCCAATGAATTCACTCTAACCCATTGTCCCAATATACCCAAGTCATATTCTCTCCCCTTTGGAATATAAAACCTAGATTTAGATTCCTCTCTTTGGTTAGAATTGTTCACTTTTTAAGGTTTACATCTTATTCTTATACATAGGAAAGTTCCCAAACCATTAAGGTAACTCCTCATGTTTAAAAAATATTGAGATTCTCCTCTAGAATCCCTAAAGATCTTCACCGATTTAGAAACAGAAAAATCAATCCAAAAAAATCTTTTTCCATTCCCTTTCTTTTTTGCTCTTCTTTAATTCCCAAATATTTTCTCCATCATTACCTAACAATTCTCCCCCTTGACTCGAATCATTATTGGAGTCCAAAGAAATTTCTACATATCTCGTTATCATATGACCTTCCTCCTCTTCACTTAAAGATATCAAACAGCGGTGGAAGTGAACCTACCCTTTGAGCCTCCTTTAGCTCCCCTTCCCAAAACATTGTATGTAACTTCGAGTGCAAGCGCTAAACAGATGGGGCTTATCACTCTGCATTCGATCTCGCACCAATTGTCATCTTTCATGTTGGAAGGCTTGTCTTCGAAATCTTTGTACAACCCTCGCTACACAAGAATGTCCTCTTCTTTACTCTGTCATAACGGGAAGTTGTTCCTACCGTTGAAAAACTCCACGTGTTCAAACTTTGCATCAAAACTCTTTGTCATGTTGAACCTGCTCTGATACCATTTGTTGAGATTTTTCACCAAAAATCCACCCAAGATCCACGCAAATAAATAACACAGCAAGAGTACAAAACAATAAACGATTCAAAAATAAAACAACGTAAAATAAAGAACAAAAGCAAAGTTTTACGTGGTTCGGCACCTCTTGCTTACGTCCATAATCCCAACAACATGATTGTTTAATAAAACTCACAGGTTACAAGTTTTTGGACTGATAAAAACTTAAGAAAAACTCTCACCCAATGAACTCACTCTAACCCATTATCCCAATACACCCAAGTCTTATTCTCTCCCATTTGGAATAGAAAACCTAGATTTAGAGCCCCATCTTTAGTTAGAACGGTTCACTTTAGCCTCCCAAGCCACTAAGATAGTTCCCCATATTTAAAGAATATTGAGATTTTCCTCTAGAATCCCTAAAGATTTTCACCGATTTGAAAACAGATAAATCAATCCCAAAAAAAATCCTTTTCCTTTTCCTTTTCCTTGATTCCCAAATATTTTCTCCATGATTCAAAGCATTACCCAACATAATATACCATTCAATAAATCGAATGAAAATCATGCCAAAGGATGACAACCATACTGCATGATTAGACACATTTCCAAATTTCAGTTAATGTTAGTTAGGACGCACAGGGACATCATATTGTGTACAGAGGTAAAATTTTCATAATCTAAATGAAGCCAATATAGACTAGAAATGCAATCATTTCTTCTCTTAGAATCAAACGATTTCAAATTCTAAACCACTATTGACTGATGATTGCTGCCATTTGATCTTTTCATATAGAAACCATTCAATTCGAATACCACAAACATTAATAACATTGATGATTATAATGACGATAATGTACTAAGCTAAAGTTGCTCTACATATTCATTATTCATTTGCATTGTGCATAAATAAGAAGACCATTTGCATCTATTCATCACAAATGCACACAAGTCCATTTTTCATTCGATTAAACAAAACTCAGAAACCGGCAAATCTACAAAAAAAAAAATTAATGAAAAAAGAGTAGTACGTATTAGTTAATTTATCAAACAACGAAATGTAGAAACTGCATGAGATAGGAATAGATATAGAGAACGCAGGCAAATAGGTGACCTTAACGATTATACGCTTGACATTGCTAACCATAACTCGAGAAGGATTCATGGAATCCATTGCGAATGGCTCGACTCGGCTGATCGACGTCGATAAACAAGCGAGGCAACTCAATCGAAAACAGAAAGAGAGAGACAGAAGGACACAATTTTACAGTTTACTACGATGGTATTTGGTCACGTCTAGTTTTTTTAAGGACTAAGAAACAAACGTACTTTTGGCAGAGTAATTAAGTAAACAAACTTTGGGCTCTGTGCTCCAGTAGATTGATGCCACGTTAAAACCGAACAAATAGTATGAACTCATCCCCCAATCAATGGAAAGGAGCGGGGCTCATAAAGCAAGGAATCAGTACACTACAGGCCACGTGGAGATAGCAGAACAGTACAAGCCACGTGGAGAATATATGGCTGTCTAGTAGTTTGTTTGAGGATTTCTTGACGGGCTCTCTTCTAAACATTGGATTTAAATCAGTTAAAACTTTCACCAATAAGTAAAGATAGAAAAACTATGCTTCTCAAGAAAGGTCAATAAATGTTGGATTGGTTTATGAGATTTAAACCAATCCAATTCACTATCATCAATGATTTTGTCCAATACCAAATGAAAATGTGGGGTGGCTTATTTAAAGTTGATGTCGAGCTTAATTAGTGTCTACTCAACTCCTAATCAACATATTAGGTGAATGGAATCTCCTAATCAAAGTTGATGTCCAGTACCAAATGAAAAGGTAGGGTGGCTCATTTTGTGCTTTTTGGGTTTTTTTTATTACCCTCATATTAGATATTATTACAATTTTCTTCAAATTATTCTTCAAACATAGAGGAGATACTCGAGTGAGGGATTTTGGGTCTGGTCTGAGTCAAAATCCATGATATTAAATCAATTGTAGCATAAGGGAGGCTACTGTACATTTGGGATGCAGAGAATGTTTAACACAAGAAGAAGACCTGATGATGGTACCGTTATTTATAATAAATGGACATTTTTGTTTGACTTTTGCTTTTCAATTTTTTTATGTAAGCAAATGATGGTTTATGTTTTTTTTTTTAATGATAACTTGTGTTTTCAGTTGTTTTATTTAGTGTTGTGTTATTTTGTTAAACATTCTTCTTTATATTTTGAGTTATTGTCTTTTCGAGAATTATATTGCAGTGCACTTTCTATTTGCGCTTCATGTTGTGAGTTGGAATAGATTTTGAGGAATTCTTACAGTGAAAACCCATTTATTAATGCTCCTTAAGCATGTTTTACTATTGTCGTAGCTTTATACACTTGCATGTGGAAAATTTTTAGTGTGTTGCACTTTAAAATGACACATTTGCAGTAACTCAATTTATTTTCTAAAGTGGGCCTCTGGGAATGGATTATATGTATACTCTTTCATTATAAAGCTGCATTGAATATGTCATTGCGATTAAGTAATGATGTGCTGCAAAGAGTAAAGAAGAGGGGTTATTCACATTGGAGTTTCACGATGGGGGAGGTTGGCATCTGATAAGGTATACGTAAGTGGTGAAGTTGACTATTTTGATTGGTGTGATGGGGATAGGTTAAGTATTTTAGATATAAATGAAATAGTTAAGGATATTAAGCATGATGCGTTCATTAACTATTATTGGAAAGATCCTAAAAGGACCGTAGTGGTGAGGGTGGCTTGTTGCCAATGAAAATTGGTTCTGATGTCTATTTAATATCAACTAGTGTGCCAAATAGCATGGTAATTGAGGTGTTCATAGAGCACCTAACTCTTGAGAAAGTAATGGAACAGCATGGGTTAGATATTGAAGATATTTATGATGAGATAGATGAGTGCTTTGAGGAGGAAGATTATTTTCTAATAGCTGATGGTGGAATTAATAATTTTTATTTGCCAAACAAAGGTATTGTGATTGAGGAGATACATGATGGTGATGATAATGTCTTACCTAATTCACAACATGTGTTGATGATTGAATATGTAGCTAAGAATGTCACAACAGTTGAGCAATCTATTGTGGGGGACAATGTGATGGATGAATGCAGTAGGGAGCCATCTGTGATGGAGGGAAATATGAGGGGTAAATTACTTGAAGAGCAATCTGTAAAGTATGACATATTGACAAATGAAACTGGTTGGGAGCAATCTGATAGGGATCAATCTAGTAAGGATCAATCTGGTATAGAAAAATCTAGTAGGTAGGGATCAATATGTAATGGAAGAAATATTGAGAGATGAATCTAGTAAGGAATGTGCATGTTAGACAACTCTTAAAATTGTGGCAGCCAATTTGGGGGGGGGGGGGGGGGGGGGGGTTGCTGAGACTTAGTTTTGTGTGTGTGTGTGTGTGTGTGTATAATTTAAACTATTTTATTTATCTCTTACCAAATCCTATTTGATTTCTTCTTTTTACAATTCAAACTACTCTATTTCTCTAAACACTTGGGGACCGAAAGAAATGTTGAAAGAACAAAATTTTGAAGGAGTTTACAGAAGAATTTTATAGAGAACTACGGAGAGCTCTAAGAAAAACATAAGGTAATAATGTGAAGTTTTTTTTTTGAAAGTTAGCATACATGAAATTTCCCGGAATTCAAAGTGAGAATTTTCAAAGGGTGTGAATTATGAAGAATTGAAAAATAAATTAGAAATTTAATATAAATATTATGTCAGGTGTTGACGATCAGCAATTGGGAGAAATTGCTGAGAGGAGCGGGAAAGGCAAGGAGGTGACCCACGGGTAGCTCTAAGTGCTACATGGTGAGTTAGATTTACTTTAAGTAATCAAAATAAATATGAAATATATATTGATAATATTATAATAAATCATTATCTTATGATTTGGTGATAGATGAAAGTTAATTGATAGGTATGATAGGAATAGTGGATATATAGAGAATTATTTTATGAGAAATAATATTATTGGAATAATGAGTCGATTTAATAATAAAGGCGATAAGTGAAATTCTTGATAAGCTATGGTTGATGATTTATTATGATTTATGAAAAAATGAAATTTAGTGGATCTTGATGAGCTATGGTTGATGATTTGATATGATTTATGAGGAGAGAGATTTAGTGGAATTTTCAAATAATAATTTGAGAATAATCAAGATAGTTAATTTAAATATTTGAATTCATGTTTATTTTTATATCATTGTTCATATGCATATGCATAAAATAAAAGAACCAACAGAGGGCTAGTCTAAATGAAAAATCGTGACAGTCGATATATGCTGGAAATAAAAGAACCAGGAGGGGGCCGATCTAAGATTAAAACTTGTCGACATGTGAGAAGACGTTCCCTAATAATAATTCATGCATTGCATCTGTTTTAAATATTGATTGTATTACTGAAATGCTGAAGTGTTGTTTGTTATTGTAAATTTATTTATAGATGAATGAGTCTCACAGAGAGACAGTTATGGTGAGAAAGAAACATGGAAGTATGATATGATAAGAACTATCTAAATGGTAGACTATATGTTGTGAACCTAATAACGAGGTAATTATGAGATAATTGATGGTCTTAAGGTGAAACAATATATAAGAAGAAGAGATTGATAGAGAATGAGACTTATGATATGTGTAATAATAGTAGAATGTTATTATTAAGTTATATGAGATATAAATGATTAAATATTAAAAAGACTATTTATACAAATTGAATACTTTTGGTAAATTTAATTCACTGAGCTTGTGAAGCTCATCCCTTATTGTACAATGATTTTAGGTAGCAGGCAGGACAAATAGTTTGGTGAGTTGAGGTTCAGACGAAATCGTTTTCGGTAAGCCATGTGATGAGTGTCAAATATTGCATATTTTGACCCATTAATTTAGATTTTTTTAGCTTAGGAATTTGTTACTTTGAGTTTTTATTTTCTGTTGTTTTACAAGTTTACAAGCACTTGGAAAGGAGTTTCACTAAATTGCCAGAATTACCAATACATATCAATCATTTTTGCGGATTAAAATGTATTGGTTCAGAAAGAACCAGGAGATGAGCTATATATGTTTGGAAAGATCCAGATGTATATTTTCTGGGTAATTTTACAGCTCATAAATATGATTTTTCTAGAGAAAGTTATGGCAGTTTTAGTAGACAAAGGTCAGGCTATACGTGATTTCATCGTGGCAGAAATGAATTTTGCGGATTAAACTATAATGATTCAGGAAAAACCAGGAGATGATCCATATATGTTTGGAAAGATCCGGATGTCTATTTTCTGAGGAATTTTACTACTCGTAAATATGATTTTTCTAAAGAAAGTTATGACAGCTTAAGTAGACAAACGTCAAGTTGTGTGGGATTTCAGCGTGGGCAGAAGTTTTGAAGGGCATGTGAAGGCTTAAATCTCACATCCCACATCGGTTGGAAACACATTCTATATCCCACATCCCACATCGGATTGAAAACACATTGCACTCATGAAGTTCCCCTATATAGAACATGAAAATATATGTTTTACTTTGGTAGGGTAGATTCAGAAACCTTAGTATCTTTATTATTTGTTTCAAATCAATTTAGTTTAAGTTTATATTTTTTGTAAGAAACAATTCAAAAATTTGGAACTAGGTTAAAATAGGTTTAGTTTAGATAAAAATCCATTTTTTGCAAGATACAATTCCTTGTGGATTCGACCTCGCACTTGCATACACTATATTGCAAAAGACTCGTGCACTTGCGAGTAATTTAAAACTCACAACAAGTTTTTGGTGCCGTTGCCAGGGAGTTGTTTTGTTTGTGAAAATTAATTTTTTGTCTGAATTGATTTTATTTTTCTACTAGTTTAGTTAGCATTTTTGTTTCATTTTTCTTTTCTTTACAATTTTTGCCCATAAAGAATAAATATATATATATATATAATTAAAAAAAAATAAAAATTTTGCCAATTTTTATTGGTTCATTTGGTGAGTATTGTGTTTTCTGTTTTTGCATTTATTTTATTTTGTTGTTATTTGTTATTTGTAATTTATTCTATTCTTTTGTTTCTACTAGTTAGGTTATTTTATTGTTTTTTGTGTGGTGTATGCTTGGTAGGAGATCTTTGAACTTAGAGTTGATACCTTTAGATCTCAAATTAGTAAGAACTCTTATGAGAAATAAGAGAGTGTTTGTTGAGAGAGAGACGATTGAGATAGGGAACAATTTAAGGAATGCAAATCAACTAGAGAATGTAGAGCAACATAGACCTTGGAACGTGGACTTCACTACATCCTTAAGGGATTTGTTCGCATCCGTTGCGACTAACTCCCCTTCTTGTATAGTGTTGCCACCAACCAATGCTACCCATTTTGATCTAAAGCCACAGTCATTGGAGGACACTCTCAAGGATTTCACGAAGATGACCGGCCAGTCCATCAATGCAGCCAATACATTCAATGTTGGTAGTTGTTCTATCTGTGCTAGTCCTATGCATTTAATACAGAATTATCCAGCTATGCTGGCTTTTGCCGAGTATCCCATGGAACAAGTGAATGCTTTTAATGACTATCGGAAGCAATCAAATGGATCTTACTCCGAGATTTACAATCCAGGGTGACAGAACCACCCTAATTTTTCATGGAAGCAAAACCAACCGATGAATCAGGGAAGAGCTCTTCATCATGCTCACAATCAATACCCTCCCATATTTCTTCTACCAGTTTCAAGTCATGGTCGTTCAGCCCATCCAGCACCATCACTTGCTTACCAAGCTCCCACTCAAGTTCCAGTGTCGGTTTCATAGTCATTGGAGGACACCCTCAAGGATTTCATAAAGATGATCGGCCAATCCATCAGCGAAGTAAGGAGTGTGACAATAGTAAACACCCAAGCGATTGCCAAGCTAGATAGTCAAATGGGTCAAATTGCAAGTCACGTGGGTAAAGGAAAGAAGGGAAAGTTCCCCAATCAACCCGTGCCTAACCCGAAGGAACAGTTTGTGGTTGGAAATTTATTAACTCCTACGCACGGGCAGGAACAAGTGCAATCGATTGTCACATTGAGATCTAGGAGACAAATGGACAATCAAGTAGAAGAGAACCCTGCTATGCAGCAAGGACAAGAAAGTGGTAACAAGGAGAAGAGAGATGCTAAGCCATCTACAGCCACACCTACTATTAAAGATCTTCCTAGGTCGTTTGTACCTAAAGCACCTTACCCTGAGAGATTACAAGTGCCTAAGAAAGAGGGGAAGTCTGAGGACATTTTGGAGGCATGCTTGGCTCAGTTTGGAGAGGATTTGGATTTGGATAACTTACTTGAGCAAGCAAATGCCATTTTGGAGTCTGCTCCTCGGGAGAGCAATGAGACGGAGGAGACCGCAGCACCTGAGCCCCCCCACAAGGAACTTAAGCCTTTACCGAAAAATCTTAAGTACAAGATCCTAGGTCTAGCAGATTCTTTGCCTGTGATTATAGCTTCAGATTTGGTTGATGCTCAAGAGGAGAAATTATTGGACGTTTTAAGAGAGCACAATGAAGCTATCGGCTGGACTATTGAGGATATCAAGGGGATCAGCCTCTTGGTGGTGATGCACAAGATACATTTGGAGGAGAATGTCAAGCCATCGAGGGAGCCACAGAGAAGGCTCAACCCAGCTATGCGAGAGG
The DNA here is from genome assembly GCA_023935145.1 of Bretschneidera sinensis. NCBI lineage: Eukaryota > Viridiplantae > Streptophyta > Magnoliopsida > Brassicales > Akaniaceae > Bretschneidera > Bretschneidera sinensis. The sequence goes on along the minus strand of CM043700.1, from coordinate 73,010,137 downwards.
TTGTGAGGGCTGAAGTGATAAAGTTGTTGGATGCAAAGATCATTTATCCAATCTCTGATAGCAAGTGGGTGAGCCCGATTCATGTCGTGCCCAAGCGGGCTGGATTGACGGTAATGAAGAATAAGGACGACGAGTTGGTGCCAACTCGTGTTCAGTCAGGATGGAGAATGTGTCTAAACTACCGTAAGTTGAATGCTACCACAAGGAAGGATCATTTTCCACTCTCATTTATTGATCAGATGGTGGAGCGCTTGGCTGGGCACGATTATTATTGTTGAGTCTGGCTGAAGACGTTAAACTTAGTGCTCATGGGAGGCACCCCACAACATATCCTTATTGTTTTTCATATTTCTTGTTACTGTTATTTTTAGCACTTTTTGTTTTCCAGTATTACTTTAGTATTTGTTTTTCAGGGACAACGCATACTTCAGTTCAAGTTTGGGGGTGTGCTATTGTAACGACCCATCCCGAGCGGGCCCACTCAGGACGGTATCAATTACCTTTCGAAATCGAGCACCTGGACACACAAATATATACTACAACAGAACAACATCTAATATATATTAGTTAAGATCATACAGAGATTACAATTATAAGGTTGTAGCTTTACAAGGTGTCTGAAGAGACACAGCCAACCGGTTACAACTTCACACCTAATATACGATATAACACTAAGAAAAAAAGATTGACCGAGGATGCGACGCTCGTGGACCCACCTAAAACTTCATTGAACTTCAAAGCTTCACCACTTAAAATCCAAAATCACCTGAAAGATTAGAAATAGGAAGGGGGTGAGCTATAAAGCTCAGCGAGTTCTTACACTACACAAAGTAGTCACTTGTTAGAAAAAGTTGAGGGCTTATTATTATTTCTTTTTCCTTTCTACTTTGTTTGTTCGTATACATAGTCATTTAGCACTTTGCAAAACAACAATCTTAGTAATCATAATACGGTCCTATAAGACCCACAACCAACTTGCAATCGCCATTCCATAGTCCATCAAAATATCACAATTTATCCATACAACCAAACATTTCATATGCCCCCTTACGGGCCAAGTAATTCAAATTCGTGTATGATATGCCAATGCAGCATGATGCAATGAAATGTATCATCTCATAATCAATCATAATCCATCGGGGACGTCTCCCCACGTACCGGTACGTTTCACAAACAATAAATTTTCAGAACCCCCCTTGATCCAGGCCGGGTCTAATCATCCAAATATATTCGGTACCCTTTTTCACCCCTTGTGGGTAGGGACCTATCGTCCTCACACATCACTCCCCCCTCAATAACATACTGTAAATTTCAATGAATGATATGAAATGAAATCAAGTGATGAACATCATCAAATTCTCAACAATCCATACAATCACACAACATTTAGCACAAAGGTTTTGAAATCACTATCTCATCATTAATATATAATTTACTTATCTTACCACATAGTTATAAATATAATTATTATATCTAAATAGCGAATTACAACTCTTATACAACCTTATTGTTTTGGTTTCCCCACTAACATTCATGCTTACCAAGAGTAGGGTAATACTCACCTTACGCCAGACACTAATCGTGGATCACTTCTTTACCTTTACTACGATCATCCACCTCACCTATTAATGTCATTTTTAACAATTAAAGCAAACTACATATACAAATAGCCAATGAGTATAGTATTTAAAACTTAGACACTTAATAAGAAATCAATCATTCCATTTACTTAACACATATAAATCAAAGAAAATACTACTAAAGTTCTTTCTTCTCCTTAATCATCTATTTTCACTCTTTCCCTTCTTTCCTTCATTCTTTACTCCATAAAACTCTCAATTCATATAGACTTAAATTTCAAGACACTAACTTAGGGTAATTACCAGCAAATATCAACTTGTAAAAAGTATTCATTCTAAATATAATTTCCCAATCCAGAAAAAATCTCTTACTTAGGAATTTCTTTTAACTCCAAAAAAGGTTTCAAATTTACAGCCCATAGTAAAATTCTCTAACAATACTCATCTCAAAAATCATGTTATACAAGAATAAAACTTCAAACTTTGTACATACAATCATCCTAAAAATCTTCAAACTTCACACACTCTTATTACTTTCTTCCAAAGTTCCATAATACATAAATTTCCTGATTTCTCACAAATTTTCTCCCAACTTCAAATATTTCAAACTAAACCAATTTAAAATCAAATCATCCCAAATAAAGTTCTAGATAAACTTGAAGAAGTATACTTTAACTTAAAAATAGTTGGGACACAAAAATACCTCAAATTCTTGCTGAAAAACAGCTCACAAAACTGCCCAGAACACAAATTATTTCCAGAATTTCTGCACAATTCTCCCAACTTATACAACTCATAAATCCCTCAATTTAAATCCAAAAGACCTCAAACAAAAGCCAAAAATCAACATCAAGAAGTCTACTTTAAGTTTGTAGTTGAACACTTTTCTAAATTACCTCAAAATCTGCACGAAAAAGCCAAGGGAACAAAACGGGCTATTCCTCCCCTGCTCGGAGCGTGGGGTCCACGCGCCACTGTAGCCCGCTCGTGGAGGCTCACCTCCCTGGCCCGAAGATAGCTGATGGTGGCAGAAGAAGGTTTTCAAAGTTTGAGGGCAAACGGAGCTTGAATAGTTAGGTTAAGGCTAGGTCAAAGTTTGGAAGAAATGGGTTTTGAGAAGGAAAAAATCTGGAGCTTTTCTTTCTTCTTCTCTCCTTCAGCCGAAATTGCAAATTGCCAAAGGAAAGATTTGCCACTCTAGGTCAACTTTTAGCTTATATACTCCCTCTAAATCTTGGCCTTTTACCACTCTACCCTTCCCCTTCTTCTTTTATTAATTTACATGCCATTTCCTTTAATTTTCCTTCTAGTATTTAAACAACTCCAAAGTTTTTGTTTCTTACTAAGAGATCCCTAAAAAAAAAAAACTGAATTATAAAACAAGATTATAAAAGCTTAAAAGAAATATCGGATTCTACAGCTATGAGCCATGCCAGTCCAGCTAGTTCTCAATCTCCCAAGTCAGCTCTTTCCATATTATTCACACATTGGGGACAATGTGTGATTTAAGTTTGGGGGTATGGGAGACACATTCACACACACTTTGTCCCAGTTTTTTTTTTTATATATTATTGAAAAGATAAATGCATGTTCATGATTGTTTTAAAATTTTGGTTGATCTAAACGAATACTGTGATGTGATGTCATTGATGAGCTTAAAATCTTGAACACATGATTTGATGATAGAGTTTTAAAATTTTATTACTTACTTTAGGCATTTAAGAATTCACATGTTTGATCTAATCTGACACGAGCACTTGACACGAGCACATTAGCCCAAAATAATGTGAGGTATGACATGTGATTTTAATGTATATGTTTCCATAACTTAACCAAAACTTGATGACTTGTTGGATAAACACTTTGGCATAGAAAAGTATAAATAAAAATAAATTTTGCATAAAAAGAGAAAAATGCTCATGATGATCATTACTAAACTTTCCACTAAGTAACTGGACCTCTTGCCTCAGTAAGCAGTGAGTGTTCACGTCAAAAGGTGAGAATTTTATTCATAATGATCATTGAGAAACTTTTCGCTGAGTAACTGAAGCTCTTGCCTCAATAAGCAATGAGTGTTCACGTCAAAAGGTGGAAATTTTGCTTGGTAGCATTAAGGCCAGTTTAGTTTCGTAGCCTTTTTGACTCGAGTTAGTAAGTCCTTAAGGGTGGGGTGTCTTTACACCTAATGCCCTAAAACCATCTGGTTTAGGAGTCATTGACTCAACACTCGCTACATGGGTCAATTAGAAAGCTTAAGGGAACTAAACATAGTAGAGCCTTATAATAAAAGAAAGAAGAAAATAAAACTATGCCATCGTTGTTCATTATGATGAGAAATGCTGTGAATCTTGAGACATGGAGACATTGCACATTGAAGTTATTTGGAAGCCTCATCTTTATATGCTAATTCACTTTACACCGAATCAGACTTGTGATGTCTTAGCCTACCTTTTGTAAGTAATTAGATTTTAAAATTCCTATTCATTGCGAAGATGGGTTTATATTTTAAGCTTGCTCATGAATGATTATCATGGTTTTGTGTGCTACTTAAATTTTTGGACACCATGAATGATGGATTTATCTGTGTTTTTTGTTTTTCATTTAGTTTTTTTATTATTTTGTTTTACTAAGGGACTAGCAAAATGTAAGTTTGGGGGTATTTGATGAGTGCCACATATTGCATATTTTGGCCTTTTAATTTACATTTGTTAGCTTAGGAATTTGTTACTTTAAGTTGTTTTTTTCGTTGTTTTACAGGTTTACAAGCACTTGGAAATGAGTTTCACTAAATTACCAGAATTGTCCATACAGATCAGTCATTTTTGCGGATTAAACTGTATTGATTCAGAAAGAACCATGAGATGAACCATATATGCTTGGAAAGATCCAGATGTCTATTTTCTGGGGAATTTACAGCTCGTAAATATGATTTTTCTAGAGAAAGTTATGGCAGTTTTAGTAGATAAAAGTCAGGTTGTGCGTGATTTCAGCGTGGCAGAAATGACTTTTGTGAATTAAACTTTAATGATTCATGAAGAACCAGAAGATGAGCCATATATGCTTGGAAAGATCCAGATATCTATTTTTTGGGGAATTTTACGGCTCATAAATATGATTTTTCTAGAGAAAGTTATGGCAGTTTTAGTAGATAAAGGTCAGGCTGTGCGGGATTCCAACGTGGGTAGAAGTTTTGAAGGGTATGTGAAGGCTTAAATCTCACATCCCACATCGATTGTGTGGAGAATTTGTCTAAGAATTAAGGGATTAATGTGAAGCTTCAGTAGTATGGTGTGCGCTACGGCACAAGCTTGGTGCGTCGTGGCCACCAGCAAGGAGGGAGTCCTCCTCCATGTGTGCGCTGCGGCCCAGCCTTTGGGTGCCGCGGCCTCTAGTAGGTGGAGGAGTTCTCCCCTGTTGTGCACCGCGGCTTGCCCTGTTCTGAGCAGCGGCACAAGGCACACTTGATACACCTATTTTAGCACTCTTCAGCTGATGTGTTGGCTTTGATTAAAACGCTCAAGTTCACTTAGACTCTTAGAGAGCCATAAGTCTTTGGTTCTTAAGATCTAAGGATCATCTAGGAGCAATAACACAACATGTGAAAAACACATGAAACACAAGAAGAAGTCTCATTCTAAGAGTGGCGGGTGTTTAGAGAGATAGGCTCTCAAATCTTGGCTTATTATGAATACCTCATCTTGGCTTTTCATACTTTCCCAATGAAAAATAGGTCAATGCACTAGCCTTCCTATAAATACCTAATGGTTGCCAACCTAAGGGCATGGTATCTACTCCTTAAGATATTGATTTCCCTAAGCACCGAGTTAGGCATGGTATCTACTCTAACTCTTTTCTTTCTTAAGGGATTCAACATGGTATCTACTGAGTTGTTCCTTAAGAAAGCATCAGATTTATGGAAATCGATAACCACATGATACCTAGGGCATGGTATCTACTCCCGGTTTCCCATGTTGATTAATCCAAGAATCCGGTGTAGATATCTTTTGTTACTATTGTTAGGCCCAGGATTCAGTCATCCAAATTGGTCTAACTAACTATTCCATACCACATGCACATATTGATCAGACATACACATATGAAGAATGTAAATAAATACAGGCATTAATCAAGTTAAGCATCATAATCAAGGCTATTGCAAAGATAATCAATGAATATATATATGGGAAAGCATAACTAGGGCTTCAATCGAGCCCTATAGAGAGTTAGTTACACATGTTGTCTAAGATAAACATCATAGCATAAAGTAAACATAAACTATAAAACCCGAAGAATACTGTGGAGACGGGTTTTCAATCCTCTCCAAAGCTTACAACTCCGAGCTAAGCAAAAGATAAAAGAAGTGATGTCCTTTGTGTGTGTTTACAGGTGTATTTATAGGTGTTGAATAACCCCTAGAAGACTCAGGAAACCCTAAACTTCCTAAAACGTAAAACTTCCTCTATTTCCAAAATTGGTTCTGCCATTTTACTGTTCACACCCGTACATGTGCGTTCGATCGCATGCATTTTGCGCTCGATCGCAAGACTGCGCTCGATCCTTCCTATGTGCGCACGAGCGCTTATGCGCTCAATCGCACTTTTAGCAGTAGCTGCTCCAGGATTTCCAGATTTCTTCCTTTAGGTGCTAAAAATGTTTCTTTTTATCCAAGACCCTATAAAAACATGTGAAACACAGAAATGAAGTAAAATTGACTAAATTAACATAACTAAAGACTTAACAAATATAAATAAGGGGGCTTAAATATGAATATTTAAGCACCTACCACACCTCCAAACTTACATATTGCTAGTCCCTTAGCAATACAAAACTAAAAACTAAAATGAAAAATAATGACACACAGATAGATCCAATATCCATAGTGTCCACAAAAGTTTAGATCTTCACACAAAATTATGATGTGCATTCATGAGCAAGCTTAACAAATATAAACATATCTTTGCAATGAATAAGAGTTTTGAACTAGCACATAAAAGATTAGGTTTCCAAATAATTCTAATGTGTAGTGTTTCCATGTCTCAAGATTCACCAAATTTCCTATTAGAATCAATAAAGATGGCATAGATTTTCTTCTTTTCTTTTGTTTGTGAGATTTTTGCCAAGTTAGTTCCTTTAAGCTTTCTATTTGACTCATGTATCGACTGTTTAGCCAATGACTCCCAAACCAGATGGTCTTAAGGCATTGGGTGTAAAGACACCCTTAAAGACTTACTAACTCAAGTCAAAAAGGCTACGAAACTAGCTGGTCTTAATGCTACCAATCAGAATTTTCACCTTTTGACGTGACACTCACTGCTTACTGAGGCAAGAGGGCCAGTTACTCAGTGGAAAGTTCTTTTAATGCACTAAATTTTCACCTTTTAAGGTGACACTCGCTGCTTACTGAGGCAAGAGGGCCAGTTACTCAGTGGAAAATTAGTTTACTGATCCTTAGGAGCATTTTTCTATTTGAGTAATAACAAATTTTTTTATGCCAAAGCGTTAATCTAACAGGTCATCTGGTTCACAGTCGAGCAAAAGAAACATACAAATCAAAATTATATGTCATACCCCACACAACTATGTGCTAATGTGCTCGTGTTAGTTCAAGTCAAACTTATGAATCCTTAAATGCCTAAAAGTAAGTGATCTATGTTCAAAACTTAAGTATTGGCCTATATGTTCAAAATGTTAAGCTCACTTATGAAGTCAAATCATATTGTTTGTTTAGATCACCCAAAATTTTTGAAATAGAATGAACATGCATTTATCTATGAAAAACAAAAAAAGGGACTGAGTGTGTGTGTGAGTGTGTCCCCATACCCCCAAACTTAAATTGCACATTGTCCCCAGTGTGTGAATAGTATGGAAGGAGCTGACCTAGGAGATGGAGAACTATATGGTTGGCATGGCTCGTAGCACACCCCCAAACTTCAACTGGATGCACTCACTCTGTCACTAAAAAAGAAAGACAAACAAACATAAAATGGAAAACAAGTAATAATGAACAGCTATAGAAAAGTAAAGACTAATAATAAAATAAAATACTAAAAAGGATATGCTTTGGAGTGCCTCCCATGAGCGCTAAGTTTAACGTCTTCAGCCAGACGGGGTATCCTCTCACTGCTGATCACCAGGTGGTGCAGTCGATGAGGTACCGGGTGCAGGAGGTGGAGGTTGACAGTTTAGGCATCCTAGCAAGTTGCTGTCCAATGTGTGCTCGATCACACTGTGAAGTGCACTCGATCGTACTTATGGCAGAAAGTGAGTACTCAGTGGCCTCAGTGCCACTTACCTTAATAGAGGTGCTTGAGCTACACGTTTATCAAAGTCTGGACTACTCAAGCGCTTTCTATAGCAGCTTCAACATTTAGTCTTTCGGTAGGGCGTAATTAAAATCCACTACATGTGGCTCAGGTACTCTTGTTGCCACTGCATACTGGACAGTCTGGGGCACTAAATCTTCATCTCTTGGTTGCACTGTAATTTCTGAGTGTGGTGTGACTTTGTGTCCATGTATCGTGAATGTCTGATTTCTTACAGGCAACTGCGGCAATTCCAAGTTTGGTGCCTGGACAATAGATGAGAGAAAAGTAGTATTAGTATGCTCAAAAGTTTCAAATGGAGGAGTGAACTTACTTGGATGCTTTGGAAAGGCTTCAAGGAGGTGCACAGCTTCAATGATGTCATTTGTAATATCTTCAAATTCTAGCTTAGGCACCACATCCGAACTTGTGACGCTATGGGTGAGGGTGGCCTCCAATAGATCAATGTGATTGACCTGAAAATTTTGCTCGACAACACTTTGCATCATACATTCATTAAAACATTCATCATCATTATCATCTTGGGGTAATTTCAATGCATCAAATATCTTAAATTCTATTGGCTCACCATTTACTGTCATACTTACAATACCCTTTTTCACATTAATTATTGTATCAATAGTTCTCATAAAGGGTCTTCCTAAGATGATGGGCAGAGGTAATGGCATAAGACATTCTTCCATATCTAATACAATGAAGTTAGCAGGCAAGATAAACTCACCGACCTTTACCAGGACATCCTCAAGTATACCTCTAGGTCTTTTGATGCTTCTATCTGCCAATTTCAAAGTGATGGAGGTTGGTTGAAGCTCCCCCAAACCTAGCTTTTCAACTACTGTGTATGGTAGTAAATTTATACTTGCTCCTAAATCTAATAGTGCACGCTCAAAAAACTGGTCACCTATCCTACAGGGAATGGTAAAACTACCCGGATCTTGTAGCTTTGGTGGTAGTTTTCTTAATAATACTTTACTTACCTCTTCCATTAGAGCCACTATTTCATGCTCTTGAAACTTTCTTTTATTAGTGCAACACTCTTTTAAAAATTTAGCATAAGCAGGAATTTGTTTAATTGCATCTAATAAGGGAATGTTAATTTCTACTTTTCTCAAAGTTTCAAAAATATTAAACAATTTATCTTTTTTTTAACTTTACTAACCTTTGAGGGAAGGGTGGTGCATTCCACTTCTCCATTTCACTTACCTTGGATGGGGATGGCTTAGCAGGAGATGCTTGTGCTGGCTCATTAACTCCTATGACCTTACCATTTCTCAGAGTTGTCATGGCCTTTAGTTGCTGATGTCCTCTTGGATTAGGTATTGGTTGGGCAGGAAGCTCACCTTGCTTCCTAGCACTTAACTCTTTAGCCATTTGCCCCATTTGAACTTCTAGTCTTTGGATTGTTTGTTCATGCTTTGCAATTGTTTGTCTTTGCTCAATTTGAATTTGCCTTCCATCTGCCATAAATTGTTCTTGTAACATTATCAGTTGCCTTACCATACTCTCTAGGTCACCTGTCTTTGACTCTTGAACTGGTTGGGCTACTTGGTAGAAGTTCCTTTGTTGCCCTTGAAGGTTCAGGGCATTTTGATTGTTGCTCCATGAGAGGTTGGGGTGGTTTCGCCATCCAGGATTGCAGGTATTTGTATATGCATTGTTTGGTCCCACATAGTTTACTTGCTCGGTATCTGTAGATGAATATAAATGGCAAGTCTCAATAGTGTGATCAAATTGAGAACATAAAGCACATACCTGGCGTTGTATGGCTTGTGGACTTGGTGAAGTGTTCTGAGCAGTCATGGCTTTTACGAGCATATCTAGCTTCCTCTCCATAGCAGCTATCTAAGTTTGAATTCCACCGATTAAGTTAACTTCATACATGCCCTTACTCTTTACTCATTGTCTCTCTCTGGATGAGAATGAGTGTGCTCACTCAATGCCTCAAACAGCTCCATAGCTTCTTCACTGCTTTTCTCTCCATCAGCACACCTCCACAACCTGAATCGACAATACCTTTATTCATGTCATTTAGACCTTCATAAAAGGCTAGTACCAGCTCATCTTGAGGTAGGTTGTGATGTGGACATTTGTGAAGCAGCTCATTAAAGTGTCCCCATGCCTCAAAGAAAAGGTCTCCATCCCTCTATTGGAAAGATTGAATCTCCTTCCTCAATTGTCTCGTCTTTTGAGCTGGGAAGAATTTTCTTAGGAACTTGCTGGCCAACTCTTCCCAAGTGTGGATAGAAACTGCAGGCAATGAATTGTACCACAGTTTAGCATTATCTTTTAAGGAAAAAGGGAAAAGAATTAACCTGATTCCTTCTTTGTCTAGGCCCTGGATATGCTGGAATTTGCAAAGATCAAAGAACTCTCGAAGGTGCAAATGTGGATCCTCATTAGGTGTACCCCTAAAGTGAGTCAATGCACTCAATATTTGCGGAGATATATAGTAGTTGCCTTCCACCTCATGTTGATATGTAATACATTATAGCTGATCAAGGTTTCGTGGGATGAAGGATTGCTTCATCGGTATTCATGCAGGTGGTTGCTGGTTTTTGAGCTGTTCCGCCATTGGTGCTTCGTTCTCGAATTCTTCTTCGTTCTCCTCAAAGTTGTTTTTAAGCCTTTGTAGGATGGTCCACTCAAGCTCGGGATTGAGGGGAAAGAATGTTGGATGTCATGATCAAAGTCCGTGCATGAATCAGGTAAACCAGCTTCAGTGCAGCAGTTCAACTCTGCTGCTCGGGTAACTCTCTGCCTTAATTGCGCTTGATCGCACAAAAGGGTGCGATCGATCGCAAGTATCACAGAAAGTGCGATTAGGGTTTGATATGCCTGAAACAGAAAGGTAATCGATTAGTTTGATGAAAATAAAAATAAAGGTGAAGAACAAAAACTAAATTTTTTTAGAAAAATTAAAGTGAAATAGAATAATGATGATTAAACTATACGAAAGTAATTCTAAAAGGAAATTTAGCGCAATCCCCGACAACGGTGCCAAAAACTTGTTGCGCGTTTATCTACCTAAATAAATAAGTAAATAGCTCTACAGTTTTACTTGCAAGTGCACAAGGTCAATGGTAGCATAGTGTGCAAGTGCAAGATCATTTCCATAGGGATTGGTGAACTTCGTTTTAGAATCGATTTCTTAATAAAAGAAGAAAAAAATAACTGTTGAATGTGAATTAATAATAATGAGACATAGGGCTTTGATATCCACCACTAGTCATACTTTCCCAATGAGTAATAGGTCAATGCACTAGCCTTCCTATGAATACCTAATGGTTGCCAACCTAAGGGCATGGTATCTACTCCTTAAGCTATTGATTTCCCTAAGCACCTAGTTAGGCATGGTATTTACTCTAACTCTTTTCTTTCTTAAAGGATTCAACATGGTATCTACTGAGTTGTTCCTTAAGAAAGCATAAGATTTATGGAAATCGACAACCACATGAGACCTAGGGCATGGTATCTACTCTCGGTTTCCCATGTTGATTAATCCAAGAATCCGGTGTGGATATCTTTTGTTACTATTGTTAGGCCCAGGATTCGGTCATCCAAATTGGTCTAACTAACTATTCCGTACCACATGCACATATTGATCAGACATACACATATGAGAAATGTAAATAAACACAGGCATTAATCAAGTTAAGCATCATAATCAAGACTATTGCAAAGATAAACAATCGAGCCCTATAGAGAGTTAGTTACACATGCTGTCTAAGATAAACATCATAGCATAAACTAAACATAAACTATAAAACCTGAAGAATACTGTGGAGACGGGTTGTCAATCCTCTCCAAAGCTTACAACTCTGAGTTAAGCAAAAGATAAAAGAAGTGATGTCCTTTGTGTGTGTTTACAGGTGTATTTATAGGGGTTGAATAACCCTAGAAGACTCAGGAAACCCTAAACTTCCTAAAACGTAAAACCTCCTCTATTTCCAAAATTGGTTATGCTGTTTTACTATTCACACCTGTACATGTGCACTCGATCGCATGCGTTTTACGCTCGATCGCAAGGCTGCGCTCGATCCTTCCTGTGTGCGCAGGAGCGCTTATGCACTCGATCGCACTTTTGGCAGTAGCTACTCCAGAATTTCCAGATTTCTTCCTTTAGGTGCCAAAAATGTTTCTTTTTATCCAAGACCCTATAAAAACATGTGAAACATAGAAATGAAGTAAAATGGACTAAATTAACATAACTAAGGACTTAACAAATGTAAATAAAGGGGCTTAAATATGAATATTTAAGCATCTATCACACCTCCAAACTTACATATTGCTAGTCCCTTAGCAATACAAAACTAAAAACTAAAATGAAAAATAACGATACACAGATAGATCCAATATTCATAGTGTCCACAAAAGTTTAGGTCTTCACACAAAATTATGATGTGCATTCATGAGCAAGCTTAACAAATATAAACATATATTTGCAATGAATAAGAGTTTTGAACGCAAATCTCTTTCATGAGGCAATTTAAGACATCACAAGTTTGACTTTAGTGTGTGGTGAACTAGCACATAAAAGATTAAGTTTCCAAATAATTCTAATGTGTAGTGTTTCGATGTCTTAAGATTCACCAAATTTCCTATTAGAATCAACAAAGATGGCATAGATTTTCTTCTTTTCTTTTATTTGTGAGATTTTTGCCAAGTTAGTTCCCTTAAGCTTTCTATTTGACTCATGTATCGAGTGTTTAACCAATGACTCCCAAACTAGATGGTCTTAGGGCATTGGGTGTAAAGACACTCCTAAGGACTTTCTAACTCGAGTCAAAAAGCTTACGAAACTAACTGGTCTTAATGCTACCAATCAAAATTTCTGCCTTTTGACGTGACGCTCACTGCTTACTGAGGCAAGAGGGTCAGTTACTCAGTGAAAAATTAGTTTACTGATCTTTAGGAGCATTTTTCTTTTTGAACAATAACAATTTTTTTTATGCCAAAGCGTTAATCTAACAGGTCATCTGGTTCACAGTCGAGCAAAAGAAACATACAAATCAAAATTACATGTCATACCCTACACAACTATGTGCTAATGTGCTCGTGTTAGTTCAGATCAAACTTGTGAATCCTTAAATGCCTAAAATTAAGTGATCTATGTTCAAAACTTAATTATTGGCCTATATGTTCAAAGTGTTAAGCTCACTTATGAAGTCAAATCATATTGTTTGTTTAGATCACCCAAAATTTTTGAAACAGAATGAACATGCATTTATCTATAAAAAAAAAAATGGGACATAGTGTGTGTGAGTGTGTCCTTATACTCCCAAACTTAAATTGCACATTGTTCCCAATGTGTGAATAGCATGGAAGGAGCTGACCTGGGAGATTGAGAACTATATGGCTGGCATGGCTTGTAGCATGCCCCCAAACTTCAACTGAATAGCATGAAAGGTTTGGGTTTATTTGCTTAAAAATAAATCAGATTCTTTGAATAAATTTGCGGTGTGGAAAAAACTAGAAGAAACTTAAACAGGCAAGGTAGTTAAGGTGTTAAGAACCGATAATGGCTTAGAATTTTTTAATTAGGAGTTTGACAATTTCTGTAAGTTAAATGGGATTCTAAGACATAAAATGGTTGTAAAAACCCCTCAGCAAAATGGAGTTGCTGAGAGGATGAATAAGACCCTGTTGGATAAGGTTAGGTACATGATTATAGGCTCCGAGTTACCCAAATATTTTTTGGGGGAAGTTGTGTCTACGGCTACGTATTTGGTTAATAGATCACCCTTTAGGGCTGTGGACCTTAAGACTCCCGATGAGATATGGGGTGGAAAACCCCCTGAGTTAAGCAACCTTAGGACTTTTGGATGAGCTGCATATGCACATCAAAAGGATGATAAACTTAGCCCAAGATCTAAAAAGTGTATGTTTTTAGGATATGGTGAAGGGGTATAGGTTGTGGTCCTTAGAGCCAAAAGGAACTAAACTCATAGTAAGTAGGGATGTCATTTTTAATGAGCTTTTATTTCCCTATTTGGAGAAAACTAACCCTGCAGGGGAAAATAAGCAAACCAGCTCGGTTTATGTGGAACATAGCATCAAGAAAAATTCGGTTCAAGTAGAGCAATGAAGGCAAGAGGGTTCGGATCAGTTAGAGCCCATTGATGAAGGCCAAGCTCAAGACACTCAAGAGAAGGCTGAACTTGAAGGGGATGATGCAGCAAATCAAAATGATTATCAGCTCACAAGAGACCAGGAAAGGAGGCAGATCAAACCACCTTTAAGATATGGTTTTACGGATGCTGATATAGTAGCGCCTTATTCAGAAGGAGAGATAATCAACTATGAACCAGAAACTTACATTGATTGCATGGGAAAAGAAAATGCTTTCTTTGAGGAAGAACAACTCTTGGGAATCGGTGCCCAAACTTAAAAAACAAAGAGTTATTGATTGTAAGTGGATTTACAATATCAAAGAAGGAAACACTCTAAGGGATAAATTCAGGTATAAGGCTATGCTTATGGCGAAAGGGTTCACACAAAGAGAAGGCATAGATTTCACAAAAAATTTCTCACTGGTTGTGAAATACAAGATGATAAGGATAATGTTAGCTATGGTGGTCCAATTTAATTGGGAGATCGAGCAAATAGATGTGAAGACAACATTCTTACATGGAGAGCTTGATAAGACCATCTACATGAGGCAACCCGAAGGCTATGAGGAAGGAAGGTAGGGAGATTTGGGGTGCAAATTGAAGATATCTCTCTATGGCCTGAAGCAATCACCTCGGCAATGGAATAAGAGGTTCGATTCTTTTGTAACTAGCTTAGGTTTCATGAGGAGCTACTATGACTTGTGCTTGTACTACAAAGGTTACATGGTAGAGGAAATGGTGATTATCCTCATCTATGTTGATGATATGATGTTGGTTGGTAACGGCAAGGAGAGGATAGAAAGGTTGAAGTCTCAACTCAGTTCGGAGTTTGAGATGAAGGACCTTGGTTATGCACAAAAGATCCTTGGGATGAGGATAATCCAGGAAAGGGAGAGAAACAGGTTGAAGGTTTCTTAGACTTCTTACATAGAAAAGATGGTGTCTAAATTCTCTATGAAAGATAGTAAACCAGTAAAGATTCCCCTTGCTGGTCATTTCAAGTTCTCTAGTGATCAATGTCCTAGATTGAATGAGGAGAAGAAGGAAATGGAAAAGGTCCCTTACTCTAGTGTGGTTAAATCAGTCATGTTCATGATGGTAAACACTAGACCTAATATTTCTCATGCCATTAGTGTTCTCAGTAGGTTTATGAGTAATCCCAAAAAAGAACATTGGCTTAGGATGGAGTGGTTACTGAGGTATTTGAAAGGAAGCTCAGATGTGGGGCTTGTTTACGAGAAGAGAGGTAAGTCCATCTAGTTAGAAGGTTATGCTGATTCAGACTATGCAGCAGACCAAGACAAGAGAAGATCGATTACCTCATACTTCTTCAACTTAAATGGATGTTGTATAAGTTGGAAGGCTCAGTTGCAGCCGTTGGTAGCACTATCAACAACTGAGGCAGAGTACATAGCAGCAACGAAAGCTATTAAGGAGGCTATGTGGTGCAAAAGGTTGTTGGAAGAGTTGAAGGTCTTAAAAGAGCAGGTGTTGGTATATTCGGATAGCCAAAGTGTGTTGCATTTATGCAAAAATCCGGTGTTCTATGAGAGGACAAAGCATATAGATGTTCAATATCATTTTATTCGGGAAAATGTTACGGAAGGATGCATTCATGTGGACAAAGTGGCCACGGAAGAAAATCTTGCAGATTTAGGTACTAAAGTTCTACCTCTAAGCAAGTTCATTCATTGCCTTGGACTTCTTAGAATTGGAGTCGAATGATATGGTGACTCCTGATGAGTTTGGATCCTGAGTTCTCTGCACAATTGCTTCGGGTTTAATTGCTCAAACAAAGGTAGAGTTTATGGGGAATTTGTCTAAGAATTAAAGGATTGCTTCAGCAGCATGGAGTGTACCACGGCACAGGCTTGGTATGCCACGGCCACTAGCAAGGAGGGAGTCCTCCTCCAGGTGTGGGCCGCGGCCCAGCCCTTTGGGCGTCGTAGCCTCCAGCAGGTGGAGGAGTTCTCCCCTGTTGTGCACCCCGGCCTGCCCTATTCTGAGCCGCGGCGCAAGGCACACCTGATACACCTATTTCAGCATTCTTCAGCTGATGCATTGGCTTTGATTAAAACACACAATTTCATTTAGACTCTTAGAGAACCATGAGTCTTTGGTTCTTGAGATCTAAGGGTTGAGATTGGCTTTAAGTTTGGTTGAGGTAGTTATTGCTCTATATAAAGGGTCATCTAAGTGCAATAACACAACATGTGAAAAACACATGGAACACAAGAAGAAGTCTCATTCCAAGAGTAGCTGGTGTTTAGAGAGATAGGCACTCAAATCTTCAGAGGTGTTTTTAGTGAGAGAATGCAAGAGAGATTGGGGTTGTAGGCCTTTGTAATTGGAATTTTCTTGGGGAAAATTCCAGGGAAACACTTAGCTCTTTTCTCTTTCTTTTCTCTTCTCTCATTCTTCAAGAACACACGGTTCTTGAAAGAGTGTTACTGTAATTGTAAGAACTTCACTGATTTAGTGCAGAGAGCTCGGAGGAGATAACGGGGACGTAGGCAATTTGCCAAACCTCGATAACAATTGCTTGTGTTTTCTCTTTTATGGTTTGATTTTTGTTTAGTACAAATCATTCTGGGTCTGGGTGTTTGGAAAGATCATAACCTGGGATTCTTGCAAAGGTGATTTTCCAACAGGTTGGAAATACATTCTATATCCCACATCCCGCATCAGATTGGAAACACATTGCACTCATGGAGTTCCCCTATAAAAGCCACATTACACTTCATCAAAAAGGTGTGCAATCCGGAGGATTTATGTGTGCAATCTAGAAGGCTTTGCTAACAAAGGGGGAAAGCACCGCACAGCAGCTGCGAGTGGAATTTCTCTATCCATGTATAGTCAGTTTTAATTTATTTCTTTTGAGTTTAAAGTTTTATGTTTAGCACTTTAATTGTGAAATTTAGTTTCATAATCATGAGAGGCTAATAAAACCTTCATCTAAGGTTGAAGATGAAGCCTCGCCATTGTTTGGCATAATATTTTCAGATATGTTCGTACAATTATGATATTTTTAGTATTAATGTTTTGTTTCAATAGTTTGAGTAAATTCTTATGATTGATTGTGTTTAAATTGTTCAAATTGGATATTCCTTATGTTTCGTCTGTCGGATACGGCGGATCATCGACCATGAAAATATATACTTTACTTTGGTGGGGTGGATTCAGAAACCTTAGTATCTTTATTATTTGTTTCAAATCAATTTAGTTTAAGTTTATATTTTTTGCAAGATACAATTCAAAAATTTGGAACTAGATTAAAATAGGTTTAGTTTAGATAAAAATCAATTTTCACGACGCAATCCTCTGTGGATTCGACCTCACACTTGCACACACTATATTGCAACTCGTGCCCTTGCGAGTAATTTAAAACTCACAACACCATGTACGGGTCCACATCCTTAGACTAATGAGAAAATAAAATAAAAAATGTATTTGTAAATAGTCATGCATATTACGTTGTATATAATGTTTAAGTCAATATCAGAATGATGTATCTCCCCTATTAAGGGTTGAGGATTGATGTAAAAATTTATGTTGGTGTTATTTTTCTTATTGCATATATGTGTTGTGCTAGGATTTTCAAAATGTGACAACACCATCTAGGGTGTGTCCAACCTGGGATGGGTCGTTATAGTTTTGGTATCAGAACATTAGGTTTTATGATTCTGTAGACTGCATAAAATGTAAGAAAGTGGAAGATTAAAATAAATTACATTTTAATAGTCTGATGATGACACGTGTACGTGCTAGAGCTAGAGTTAGAGTTATTGATTTGAGAGGGCGTGGTAGGCCCTCAATATTTTGATAAGTCGAGGTTGAGTCTGAATCTGTGGTTCCTAGAATGGAACGTGTTGACAGTATAATTGATATTAGTAAAGGTGTGAGAGAATTTGAAGTTAAAAGAGATGAGCTAAGATAAGCTCTTACATATGCTCTTGAGAAAATGAATGTAACAGATGATAGAGTTGGTAACCTACAACATAGACTTGATGAACAGGCTAGGGTAGTGCCTGAGCTTGTTGTAAATCCAGTAATGGTAAATGTTCAAAAGGGAAAAAGTAAGTTTATGCACGAGATGCAGAGAGATTGTTTTGTTAGATATATTAAGTCGAATGCCTTGTTGTTTAAATGATCTATGAATCCTTTTAAGCCTGAGTTTTGGGAGAAACATGTAGAGAGATTATTTGGTATTTTACCAGTAACTGATAGGCTGATGGTTGCCTTTGCTTCGTTGAATTAGAAGGAGAAGTTTTGGAATAGTGGGAGGATATTCTTCCTAGGGTAAGTGCAGATGTTGATAGACCCTTAACCTGTAATAGGTTTTAGGAGGTTTTCCTTGATAAATACTTTCCTTAGACCTTTAAAGCCCAACAAGATAAAGATTTTATATATTTAGGGTAAATGTGTTGACTATGGCTCAGTATGATAGCAAATTTGTGGTCTTGTTAATGGTTGTACTGGAAATGGTAGACCTAGAGGAGAAGAAGTGTAAGAGGTTCATAGATGAACTATGTTTTAAGATTTGATCAAAACTATCTTACATAAGGCATATGAATTATGTCAGGTTGGTGGATATAGCACTTTAGATTGAGAAGGATGTGATGAAAATTAGAGGTAAGAGGAATTAACGGAAGAGGTCTAGATTTGAGGAACCCAGAGATAGTACCAGTATGAGTGTTTAAGGTGGGAGACCACCCAGAGGAGGCGTTCCTTGTCACAGGGAACTGTAGTACGGAGTTACAGGTAAGCAGGATTTATTGCTTTTATAGCTCAGATTAATATTAGTGGGACCCTTAGATTTGAGGGACAAGTTATGGGAACTAGGAGTCATGGCAGAGGAAGTAAGTATGCCACCAAGGGAAATTGGTAATCTGATGTATGATCGAGAGACAGAAGTTTGTTATAGATGTATTCAGATAAGATATTTATCCTAGAATTGTTGTAATTTGAAGTGCTTTGTATATAGAAAATGTGGACATATCAATGTTGGTTGATCTTAGTGCAATCCATTCTTTTGCATCTAGTATTCATATGAAGTCTATTGAAGTATGTATTAGTACTTAGATGCAAAATATTTTTGTTGAAGTTTCCACTAGAGATAGAGTGATAATCATAAATGTTTACAAGAGTTATGTGATTCGTATCAGTAATAGAGAATCCGAAGCTGATTTATTACCTTTGAATATGATAGATCTTCATCCGATTTTGGGAAAGAATTGGTTATCGATGTATTATGTCTGGGTTGATTGTTCCAAAAAGAATGTAGTATTCAAGATATGGATATAAGAAGTTTAACTTTCAGGAATAGCAGAAAATACTTTCGAACTATCTTATTTTGCTTTGACCACTAGGAGATGGTTGAAAAAGGGTTGTAAGGAGTATATAGCATACATAATGGATTCTAAAAAGGAAAACAATAAGTTAGAAGAAATCTTAGTAGTGACAGATTTTTCTAATGTATTTCTTGAAGAGTTGTCCAGATTGTCTCCCAGTAAGGAGATTTAGTTTCCTATAGTTGTGATTTTGAGTTCAACACACATATCTATAGCACCCCATAGAATGACGCCAGCTGAATTGAGAGAGTTGAATGTACCATTTTAAGAATTTTTGGATAAACAATTTATCAGACCTAATGTATTTGGGGAGCCTCTGTGTTGTTCGTGAAGAAGGAAGATGGAACAATGAGATTGTGTATAGACTACAAATAGTTGAATAAGATCAAATATCTTTTACCGAGGATAAATGAATTGTTTGAGCAGTTGTAAGGAGTGAGAGTGTTTTCTAAGATAAACCTGAGATCAAGTTATCATCGGTTAAGGATAAAGGAAGAAGACGTGCCTAAGACTGCTTTTAGGACACGTTATGGTCATAATCTTCTTGTGATGTCATTTGGATTGACTAATGTTCCAGAAAACATTCATGAACTTGATGAATAAAATGTTTAAACTATTTCTTGATAGTTTTGTGGTTGTGTTCATTGATGACATCTTGGTGTATTCTAAGACTAAGAAAGAGCATGTAAAATATTTAGAAATTGTGTTGGAGATTTTGAGGAGAGAGATTTTATGCTATAATTTCCTTAAATGTAAATTTTGGCTGAATGAAATAACTTTCTTTGGGAGTGTGAGAAAAGTTTCCAATTACTAAAGGAGAAATTAACTATAGCTCTAGTATTGGTGCTTCCTTCTGGTGATGAAGAATTTTTTGGTGTATAGCGATGCATCCCATCAAGAGTTGGGATGTGCGTTGATGCAACGTGAGAAGGTAATGGCATGTGCTTCTAGGTAATTGAGGAAGCATGAGAGAAATTACCCTATCTATGAGTTAGAGCTGGCTGCCATAGTGTTTAAAGATTGGAGACATCATCTGTATGGAGCCACTTGTGAGATATTCACTGATCATAAGAGTTTAACATACTTACCTACCTAGAGAGAGTTGAATTTGAGGCAAAGATGGTGGATGGAGTTGATTAGTTACTATGATTATACAATTCACTATCATCTAAAAAAAAAGTGAAGGTGATAGTTGATGCATTGAGTAGAAAGTCTACAAGAATGTTAATTACTATTGGGAGTCCTGATGTGAAATTGATGATAGATTTAAAAGAGATAAGAATGAAGTTGAATATCAGTGATAGAGGATCATGGTTAACGAATATGATTGTACAGTCATCCATAGTAAAATACTTTAGAGATGCAAGTTAGAGATGAAGAGATAAAAAAGATTAAGCATTAAGTGCTTACTAGAAAGCAATATGAGTTCAAAATTTGAAATGGTGGTATTCTGGTCTTGGAACATAGAAATTGTGTTTTCGATAATGCAGAGTTAAGAAAGGAGATAATGAGAGAGGCACATGATGATGTAGATTCGATGCAACCAAATAATAATAAGATGTATAGAGGATTGAGATAGAATTTCTAGTCGTCAGGATTGAAGAGGGATGTAGCTGAGATTGTGAGGTTGTATGGAGCACCATTAAGCATAATGTCAAATAGATATGCTAGATTTACATCTTGGTTTTGGAGAGGCTTTCAGAAAGCCACAGGTACACAGTTAAAATTTAATATAATTTTTCATGCTCAGAAGAAAGGATTATTATAGTATTAGAAGATATTTTAAGGGAAAATGTGATGAGTTTCTCAGTAAGTTGGGATGCTTACATGCCATCGATTGAAATTGGTTAAAATAATTAGTATCAAACTAGTCTTGGGATGACACCGATTGAGACATTGTATGGTAGGAGGTGTAGAACTCCTATATGTTGGGAAGAAATGGGAGAGAGAAATATATCTATCCATCAATTATTGAGTTAACAACTGAGAGGATCAAACTGGTTAGAGAGAACTGTAAAGTAGCATTGAGTAGACCGAATAGCTATGCTGATAATAAAAGAAGACCTCTTGAATTTCAAGTAGGTGATTAGGTGTAATTAAAAATATCTCCATGAAAAGGTGTGTTAAGGATAAAAAAGAAAGGAAAGTTGAGTATGAGGTAAGTGGGACCCTATGAGGTTATTCAGAAAGTTGGGCTAGTTGTGAATAGCTTGGATTTGCCTCCAGAGTTGAACCAGTGACATAATGTATTCCATGTTTTACTTTGGCGAGAGTTCTTACTGGATAAATCTCATAATATTTCGAGCTAAGCTATAGAAATTCAGAAAGATTTGACTTTTATACAAGTATCAAGGATAATTTTAGACAAAAAAGAACAAGTCTTGTATAATAAAATTATTTCATTAGTTCAAGTTCTGTGGTGGAATAAGGATGTTGAAGAGATTACGTGAAAGTATGAGGCAACTATGAAGAAATATTATTCACAATTGCTTTCTTGATTTGGTAAAGAAATTTCGGGGACAAAATTTTTATAAGGTGGATAGAATTGTAATACCTGTATTTGTAAAGTAAGGGTAAAGAAGTAATTTAATAAATATGATATGAAATTAAAATTATATATATATATATATATATATATATATATATATATATATACACGTGAAGGATTTAGTATTGAATAAAATAATTCTTTTGAAAAAAATGGACGCGTGGCGGCGTAGTTACAAAGGAAAAAAAAATTGGACGTATCTAGCTTGGAAAAAGGAGAAAAGAAAAGAAAAAAGAAAAAGTTTTGTTTTTCTAACGTGGCAACAGGTGTTGCCACCTGCTGCCAAGAGAAAAGAGGAGTGTGCATGTTAGACAACTCTTAAAAATGTGGTAGCCAATTTGGGGGGGGGGGGGGGGGTGGTGGTTGCTGAGACTTAGTTTTGTTTTTGTGTGTGTGTGTGTGTATATATATATATATATATTCTAGTGTTCATTAGCAGAAGTAGAGTATGTGGAGATAGGATTTTTTATAACATTTATGTGAAAATGAAAAAAGCTATTTAGAACTCAATCTTGGTTGAGCGTGCAGCTAACATGGGCTTCCTTTTTCTATATCAAATCCTATTGGACATAATTTATTTCCATATAATATAAATTTTGATTTCTATGTTAAGAAAAGAAAGAAAGAAAGAAATATATATATATATATATATATATATATATATATAATTTAAGTTATTTTATTTATTTCTTACCAAATCATGTTTGGTTTCTTCCTTTTACAATTCAAACTACTCTATTTCTCTAAACACTTGGGAACCGAAAGAAAAGTTGAAAGAGCAAAATTTTGAAGGGATTTATGGGAGAATTTTATAAAGAACTGCATGGAGCTCTAAGAAAAACAGAAGGTAATAATGTGAAGTTTATTTTTGAAAGTTAACAATAATGAAATTTCTCAGAATTCAAAGTGCGAATTTTCAAAGGGTGTGAATTATGAAGAATTGAAGAATAAATTAGAAATTTAATATAAATATTATGTCAGGTGTGATCAACAACTAGGAGAAATTGCTGAGAGGAGCGGGAAAGGCAAAGAGGTGACCCACGGGTAGCTCTAAGTGCTACGTGGTGAGTTAGATTTACTTTAAGTAATCAAGATAAATATGAAACATATATTGATAATATTAGAATAAATCATTAACTTATGATTTGGTGATAGATGAAAGTTAATTGATAGGTATGATAGGAATAGTGGTTGTGTAGAGAATTATTTTATGAGAAATAATATTATTTGAATAATGAGTCGATTTAATAATAAAGGCGATAAGTGAAATTCTTGATAAGCTATTGTTGATGATTTGTTATGATTTATGAGGAGATGAAATTTAGTGGATCTTGATAAGCTATGGTTGATGATTTGATATGATTTATGATGAGAGAAATTTAGTGGAATTTTTCAAATAATAATTTGAGAATAATCAGGATAGTTAATTTAAATATTTGAATTCATGTTTGTTTTTATATCATTGTTCATATACATATGCATGACATAAAAGAACCGGGAGGGGGTCGGTCTAAATAAAAAACTGTGTCAGCCGGTATATGTTAGAAATACATGAAAATTGTGACAGCCAGTATATGCTGAAAATAAAAGAACTGGGAGGGAGCCTGTCTAAGATAAAAACATGTCGGCATGTGGGAAGACATTCTCTAATAATAATAATTCATGCATTGCATCTGTTTTAAATATTGATTGTATTACTAAAATGCTGAAATGTTGTTTGTTATTGTAAATTTATTTATAGATGAATGAGCTCATAGAGAGGCAGTTATGGTGAGAAAGAAACATGTAAGTTTGATATGATAAGAACTATCTAAATGGTAGACTATATGTTGTGAACCTCATAATGAGGTAATTATGGTTCAATTGATGGTCTTAAGGTGAGCAAATATATAAGAAGATGAGATTGATAGAGAATGGGACTTATAATATGTGTAGTAATAGTAGAACACTATTATCAAGTTATATGAGATATAAATGATTAAATATTAAAAATATTATTTATACAAATTGAATACTTTATTTAATTCACTGAGCTTGTGAAGCTCATCTCTTATTATACAATGATTTTAGGTAGCAGGCAGGACATATAGTTTGGTGAGTTGAGGTTCAGACGAAATCATTTTCTGTAAGCCATATACGTGTCCACATCTTCAAACTAATGAGAAAATAAAATAAAAATTTGTTTGTAAATATTCATGCATATTACGTTTTATATAATGTTTAAGTCAAGATCATAATGATATATCTCACCTGTTGAAGGTTGAGGATTGATGTAAAAATTTCTGTTGGTGTTATTTTTCTTATTGCATATATGTGTCGTGCTGAGATTTTCAAAATGTGACAACACCTTCTTGGGGGTGGCCAACCTAGGATGGGTCGTTACAAGTATGGTAGGACACAACAGAAGGAAGTGCAACATAGGTGATGAGCCCAACCTAGAACCCGAACCTTTTGTGGGAAATAATGCAACATAATCTATAAGTGTTTTTTTTGTGTAATATGTGTTCTTTTTATTTTTATTTTAAGTGTATAGTAACTATTTGCACATAATAGATGAGGAATAATTCAAGGAAGAGCAGGGGAAGAGGAAGTGAAATAGAAAAAAGTCAGGTTGGAGGTAATACAAAGGTAAGGGAACATAATAGTGGTGATTGATAACTGCTATTATGCTTTCTATTTGTGTTTTCTCTTCTCATTTCTTCTTTTAGAGTGTCTAATCCAATTTTGTGTTTAAATTCCACCAAATGGAGAACACATCAGCAAGGACAACCTAGAACCACCACTTCTTCTGGGAAGTAGTGTCGGGAAATCTGTAAGTGCTTTTTTGTAACATATGTATTTTTTGGTTACTTTAAGTATATAGTAACTATTAGCATGTAATAGAGGGAGGAACAATGCAAGGAGAAGCAAGGGAATAGGAAGGGAAGTAGACAGAGGTCAAGTTGGAGGTAATATAGAGGCAGGGGAACATGTAAGTGATGATTGATGACTGCAAGGTGCTTTCTACGTGTTCTTTCTCTTCTCATTCTTTCTTTTGAAGTGTCTAATCTAGTTTAAGGGTTTAAATTCCACCAACTGGAAAATACACTAGCAAAAAGGTGCAACACGAGTGATGAGCCCAACATAAAACCACCACCTCTTATAGGAAGTAATGCAAGGTAAAGTACCAAAGAAAGGGTAGTTAAAGACAAACTTCAAGTATGTTCTCTAACTTATTTGAATTTAATTTGCCTATTATAGTTATGAAATGTCCTACTGATTTAACTATCATGGAATGATAGGTTAAAAGAACTTATGGACCTCCAAATGAAGAAGAAAGCTCAACAAATGGTGCAACTCAAAAGCCTCGTTTGTCAACTTCTGTGACTCTAAGATGGTGTTTGATGTAATGACTTTTTATATAGCCTTAGATTTCCTTTTAGCACTTGAATGTGATATAACTTTTATCTCTAACCTTGAATATATTTTATGTGTAAGGCTTAATCCAATATTACCATCCACCTGCATCTTCTGCAAAGACCATCGACATGACAGGATCTCAACTTATTTCCTCCTAGTACAACCAAGACCACTGAACAGAAGATGACTACTTTTATTTTTAGATGATTTAGTTGTTAAGTGAACATATGATATTGTTTTGGTATGATTTTGAGAATCTGTGGGTATGATATTTAGAATCTAAGGAGATAAGATTTTTGTGAATCTGTGGGAATGATGTTATCTTGTTAGTATGTGGTGTTTTTTGGGGCATGACTTGATATGTGGTGTTTTTCGGGCATTTAAAATACTAGTTTGGTTAAGAACATTTGGTAGCCAACAAAATTATCCTAATTGTAACAACTTTTTATGGCTTTTCAGTGCCAATATAGATGATATGCGATTATTGTTATAATGGCTTTCCTTAATCAGGTAGAAGAGCTCTGTGATTTCTCACTAAGAAGTAGGTTTATCATCTTATATTCTATTTTGTGTGTGTGCTTATGTTTCTGCTTAAACCATAAGATCCTAGACTACTACTCAACCTGAACTCCTCTCTCTTCACTCTTTGATTATGCCATATTAATATATGTAGGCTTTATTGCATGCTTTGACTATGTAAGTAGTGCTTGAGATTGATTTACATCAAATCAATGTAAATTGAGTACTTGCTGTTGGGTATTGAATTTGACTAGTGCCTGCATATTTGTGTATGCATTTACGCAATTAATTCCATTATGGTGTTTGGTTTACAGAGTGTATGTGAAGGGAATAATTTTGTAAACTAATAATATGAAGGCTTGAAATTTTTTTTATATAAACAAGCCAACAAGAAATGAAAACAATGGACAATTTAACATAAATAAAATAGGATAGAAGTTGAAAACTAGAATACTTTTAAGACATCTTAAAAGTTACATCTTGGGTAGGCATTTGTCTTAATCCTTATAAATAAGCAACCAACCAAAAACCCATAAAACAACAAAACAATTTACACTGAGATGAATCTGCATTTGTTGGCTTTAATACTTGTAACTATCAAACCTAGAAAACAAAAAAGCAAACCAGCAACCATCACCATGATACAATCACTTTTTATATAGATAATATGGCCAAAAAAAAGTCAGAAATGTAGTAGTAAGTCCTAAAAAACATCTCTTTTGACCGATCTTTGACACTATCCCTCTCAATTTTATGAATCTTTCGAACCAAGCCAATCACAAGCTAACTTGGCCAATCATCTAGGGGATTATCATACAAGAAAAGAAGCAACATCCACCATGCTAATTTAACTAAGGAAACAATAAAAATGGCAGTCAGAGTGCCAAACGTAAAAAATAGAGCATGGAGTTACGAAGGAAAAAATAGAAGTAATTCTTACCCATGGAATCTAAAACCAAGAAATATCTTCCATGGGTTATTCTCCGTCCAGGATGTCCTTAAGACAACAGTTGCACCACAACGATGTATGCTTGTACTTGAGGTTATGTACGAGTCTGACATGGTTGTTGCCTAAGAGAAAAAGATTAGTGAAGAAGAAGAGTAGGAGACTTTGTTTTTAATGAAAGGGACAAAGCATAGGCGAAGGAAAAATAGAGGCAAGTTTCCTTCCTATAATTCATGTGGGTACTAGAGACAGCTCAACTACCACTATGGCTTTGCGCAAGCTATTTCTGTACATTTTCGTTAAATCATTGACAGTGGCTTGATTGTTAATTTTTACAAACATTAATCCTCTCATTTCATATTTTTAAATTTCATGAACCAAAATATTAAAACAGGCAAACTTCAATAGTCTAAATGGCTATTTAGCCATCTTGGATTATTAAATGAACAAGAATCTTTTTTTTTTTTTTTATTAATTGGCCTGTTGTTAAAGCAATCAAAAAAAGTTTGAATAAAGGCGAAGATCATGACAAAGATAAACAAAGTGATCTTTGATCTTTTTACCAAGAAGGTTTTCTTAAAAAAAAAATTGTCATTAATTCATTACTCACCCATTTTTCAATAAAAAATTCTCAATATGAGTTTATGAGCATAATGATGGTTTTATATAAGTTTAAAACCTGATTAAAATATATTAGAATTGAAAAAGATAGCAACAATTTTGTTAGCTCGATGAGCATGAATTCATAAGTTGTTGATGTTATTTTTGGTTGTATAGAATTGAAATCAAGGTGAAATCATAAATTTTTTCTTACAATTTTACTTGAAAAATGTATGATTTCATTTCAGTTTCTATTCCAAACTTCAATTTTATACTATCAAACACAACATGAAAAAAAATAAATGTATTGATTTATTGTCGCGAGCTCGTGTTTATGATCATGAATCATTATATGAGTGAAAATATACATATACTAACTAATTTTAGTATTCTTTTATGAAAACAAAAACATTTTATTGACTAAAGACTCCAAGAAAATTTATATATGAATATAAAGTTATGAATTGGTGCAATTACAAAAGTAGTACTTGTTGAACGATGATAGTAGAATGCTTAGATAATTAACAAAACAATTGAACAAGAGTGGTAGCCAAAATTTACCTCCAAGAAGAAATACAAAAGATGTTGAATTGGAAAAAAATATACCGAGGCACAAAAATTAATTAGTAGTCCTTGAGAAGTGATTTTGCCCCATTATGGTGTAGATCTCTTTAACGGTCACTCTCCATGATACAACAGTAGCCCAGTTTGTGTGCACTCACAAATAGGACTTCAAACTCATAGAGAAATAAGCCCAAACAAAAAAATAATTCAAAGAAAGTGAGACAGAATATTGAGTGAAGTTTGTAGTGAAATGGAGCAAACATTAATTTTTTTTGATGCTCTCAAACTATCACACTTTGTGGTATTTATAGATTTTTTACAAATTTGAAAGAAATAACTATTGTGCTATAAAAATCATAGTTAATAGCACTTAAATTATAAATAAAAAAAAATTAGTTTTCCAATGCCATATGTTAAAACAATTAGAAACAGAAATGAAGGAAAGACTAAGTAATGAAGTAGCAGTTAATTTCTTATACGTTACTGTCTAACACATAATCTTTTGCACTTTTATGTCTGGCATCAATTCCCATCTTTCTTTTTTCAACTTGCAAGAAATCACATGTCAGATCATTTAATGGATTAACTACAATAAAGCAAATATCAAAGAAATATAAGAATGTTGAAATGCCATGATTGACTTTTAAGACCATGAACCAAAAAATTAAAACCAAAAATCCATTGTTAAAACCAAAAATTAAAGATGGATATTAAAACCAAAAATTCAATGGTGCATGAATTTATAATTGTTTTAATGACAAATTTTGAAATAGTTTCTCAACAATCCCCCACACGATTCAAAATTTCAAGAGGAAAAAGAACTTAGACCCTGATGAAGTTAGAATAACAATGTCTTGTAGACTTGAATCAATGCTTTATGTAATAAATATAATTTTTAAGTGATTGGTGACTTAATGTTTTGAACCGGTCACTTTTTATGTAAATATCAATTTTGAACACACATTTCATCTTCTCTCAATTTAGTTCTTGGTTTGGAACGTTTTGGCTATGTGCTTTATCTAGACTTTCATAGGTGCTCTAGAGAGTTGCCCTATCTCTCATAGAAAGTGGTCACCAACTTCACACCCACATAGGTGAACCAATCAAGTGTGTAACGTGACACACCACCAATACAAGCTATGAGTTCATTAAGAGTTTATTACTCAACCTTACTATATTTGGCAGCAAGTACAATCTACACCATAGGGAGACACATACAAAATGAATAGTTCTTTCCTTAAGCTTCTTTGTGACTTGTTTTTACCCATTGAACCTACTTTATGGGATTTTCATTAACATTGGTTGGGTTACAATCATAGGAAGTTCACTCTATGGGCTTTCTATCCCCCTCGATGTGTCATGAACTAATTTTCTAAATAGCTCTATTTTCAGAGGATCTACTAAATTTATTTTTGACCTCAAAAAATCAATGGCTATCACCCCATTACTTATAAGTTTCTCACAATGTTATGCCTTAATCAGATATGCTCTTGTTTCCCATTATACATTTTGTTCTTTGCTTAAGCAATAACAACTTGAGAATCACAATGTAAAGAAACTGAACAAACTAGTTTAGTCCATAAAGGAATGTCATTTAAGAGATTCCTAATCCACTCGACTTATATACCTGTCATGTTTAAAGCAATGAATTTTGACTTCATTGTTGATCTTAGCGTGGAAGTTTTCTTAGACGATTTCTAAGATGTGACTCATCCTCCAAGGGTAAATGCATACCCACTGGTGGAGTTTGTCTCGTCATTGTCAGATATCCAGTTTGCATCACAATATCATTCTTGTAATACTGGATATCCTGTAAACTGAAGTTCAAGATATATAGTCCCTTTCAAATATCTCAACAAACGTATTAATGCATTCCAATGAATATTATCAAGGTTATGAGTATATCTACTCAATCTACTCATAGCATAAGCTATATAAGGTTGAGTACAATTCATAAGAAACATTACACTACCAATGATCTTAGCATATTCAGACTGTGAAACAAAAGTTCCTTTGTTCTTTTTCAAGTGCACACTAGCATCATATGGAGTTCTAATAGGATCAATCAAAATGATTAAATTTATTAAGAATCTTCTCAATATAATGTGATTGTGACAGACTTATTCCTTCATCACTATAAATTATATTTATGCCTAAGATCACATAAGGTTTTCCAAGGCCTTTCATATCAAATTGAGAGATAAAAAAACTCTTGGTTGAGTTTACCACATGGATATTAGCCCAAAAAATAAGCATGTTATCAACATACAAACATATAATAACACTAGAATTTCCATTAAACCTATTATAGCACAACTATCAAATTCATTCACAATAAAGCCATTCAAAATCAAAGTTTTATTAAATTTCTCATTCCATTTCCTTGGTGCTTGTTTTAATCCATACAAGGATTTTACAAGCTTACACACCTTTTGTTCCCTCCCGGGAACTATAAATCTCTCTAGTTGTTTCATATATATCTCTTCATCAAGATCACCATTTAAAAATATAGTTTTTACATCCATCTTATGTATGCATAATTTATGAATTGATGTAATGGCTATTAAAATTCTGATAGTAGTTATCTTAGTGATTGGAGACTATGTGTCAAAGTAGTCAACTCCTTCTTTTTTGGTATAACCTTTAGCTACTAGTCTTGCCTTAAATTTATCAATTGTTCCATTTTCTTTCAATTTTTTTTCTTAAAGACCCATTTACAACCTATTGGTTTAGAGCCTTTAGGTAAGTCTACATGTTTCGAAGTATGATTGGCCATTATAGACTCAATTTCACTATTAATGACATCTTTCTAAAAATTTGCATTAGTAGATCTTATTGCATCTTTGTACGATTTAGGCTCATTTTTTGTTAAAAAAGTTATTATAAAATCTATACCAATTTTTTCTTCAACTTTGGCTATTTTACTACGTCTTCGTTCTTGTTCTAAAGTGATTTCTTCAAGTATTGAACTTTGATTTCTTTTAGAGGACTCAATGAATCGATTATTTATTGAGTTTATATGTTTCATATATGCTCAAAGAACTTAGCATATCTAGACTATGTTTGGAAACAGTTTTTGAAAGCTAAAATCAGTTTTCAAAAACTCTTTTGTATGTTTGGCAAATAATTTTCAAAAGCAATTTTCTAAAACAGTTTTCAAAAATCTTGTTTTCAAAAATCGTTTTCTGAAAACTCCAAATTAGTGTTTTCTGACATAATTTTCGAAAAATAGCCCTAAAATCAGTGTTCACTTCTCTGTTTCATTCCTCCTGCATAAAATATAAAAATATTAAAAATAAAATAATATTAAATATTTTTAAATATTTAGTAAATATGAGAAATAAAATTAATATAGATTTTAAATTTAAACTCAAAACTAAAAATAATTACAAGGTGTATCAAAACAGTTTTCAAAATAAGATTATCCAAGCATCATTTCATTGTTTTCTGTTTTCGAAACAGTTTTCGAGTTACAGTTATCCAAACATATTTTCTTCAGAAAATTGTTTTTAGTTTTCCTTTTCGAAAAGGGTTTTTGAAAACTGAAAACAGAAAATTGTTACCCAAACATGCCCCTAGATTCTATAATAGAATTTTTTTCTTACATAAGGAATCTGTATGCAACACTGTTTTTAGTATAGCCTATGAAAACGTTATCCTTTGTTTTATGACCTATCTTCTTTCTTTGAAAGATTAGAGTTCCCACCTTTGCAAGACACCCCACATTTTGAGGTATTTACAGTCTAGTCAATATCTTTTCCATAGTTCATATGGTGTCTTGTTATTCTTTTTTTGAGGTACTTCGTTTAGAACATGACACACAAATAAAATGGCTTCACCCCACATGTTAGAAGGGAATCTTGAACTTATCAACATAGCATTCATCCTTTCTTTTAGAGTTCTATTTTTCTTTTCAGCTATTCCATTTTTTTCACTTGTATATGGAGCAATTGTTTCATGTATAATGTCATTTTGTTCACAGTGTTTTTTAAAGAGGATTTAAGCCATATTCTCCTCCCCTATTAGATCTAACTCTTTTAATTCTTATACTTTTTTGGTTTTCAACTTCATTTTTGTTGACCCTATTTGATTTTAATCAGAAAAACACTATTTAAATTATGCTAACAATTTATTGTAAAAGTGTTTAAGTTTCAATAGCACTCAGATCAAAGACAAGTTACAAAACTTATAAGAACACATGCTAGAGAGATATTAAAAGAAATCCGAAGGCAGAGAATATGTTTGAAGCTAATCAAATTAAAGTTGTAAATCTCTACTTACAATTACCTAGTTTTAAAAATGGCTAATACTATTTACAAAATGTTTTAACAAAACCGTTTTGACTGGATTTGCTTCTTTAAAACTGAACTAAAAAATAGTTTTCAGTGTCTCACGTCATCCAGTCGACTGAATGATTTTATTCAGTCAACTGAATGAATGTCAGAAATTTCAGCCTTCTGAATCAGTCGAGTGAACAATTCCATCCAGTTGAGTAAATGAAATACCTGGCACATATTTGAATTTCAAAAGTCCATTCAGTCGGCTGAACAAACCATCTAATCGACTGAATGTTAAAAAATAATAGTAATATTTCAGACCTAAAGCATTGTTCAGTGCAATAAATGCGTCAAACCACTCCCAAACAGGATTTTTAATGAGTAACGACTAGTAGGCTTTTTAACTATAAAAACACATCATAGATGAGAGATTTAAACATCTCTTATGCAATTAATTCATCTTCTCATTTTATATTATTCAAAGCTTTTAAAAACTTTTATAAGTCATTCTTAAAAGCTTTATACTTCTAAGAGAGATACATTCTTCCTTATAAGAGCCTTAAATACAAATTCTCTCTTGTTCTTATTTATTAAATTCTCAATCATTGTAAAAAGGAAAAGTTTGTGTAACTTTTAGAGTGTTTAGGATTTAAACACTCCTAAACACTTCTTGTAAAAGGTTTCGTTAAAAAAAAAAGATCATGTACGGTTTTAGCAACACTCATAAAGTTGCTTGAGTTATTAGTGGATTGCTTCAAGAAAGTTCCTTGAAGAGAGTGGATGTAGGGCTAGGGAAATTCGATATTGTCAAACCATCATAAATAGCGCTTGCACTTTATCTTCTTTATCTCTTTACTTTTAACACCATTGTACTTACTACTTTTGTTTGTGCTTGAAAAGCTTTTAAAACTTGTTTATTTTGCAAAAAGTTTCAAAAACTCAATTCACCCCCCTCTTGGGTTTGGATCTTAGTCTAAAATTGGTATCAGAGCCTTATTATCAATTTTAAAGCTTAAAATCCTTTGAGTTGATCTGATGACTAACAATAGTTACATCGAATGTCACTCTTATGCTAGGCCTCCTCTTTTCAATGGCACGAATTATAATTATTGAAAAAATATAATGAAATTCTTTGTTAAAAGACAAGATTATAATTTATGGAGGATCATTGGAGAAGGACCAAGAATTCTTACAAATGATGTAACTATTGGAGAAGTCACTCATATAATGGCTAAACTCAAAACTGAGTTTGATGAAATGGATTTTAGAATGATGTCTCTAAATGGTAAAGTTAATAGCATATTACATTGTGTATTAGACTTAAATGAATATAATAAAATTTCAGCATGTGATTCAGCAAAAGAAATTTAGAAAAAACTTCAAGTTACATATGAGGGCACTAGTTAAGTAAAAAAACAAAAATCAATATGCTAGTATCCCAATATGAATCTTTTAAAATGTCCCCCTACTTAAACCCTATTTAAAATGCTTGTTTGTTTCACAAGCATTATTAATGGTTTGAAGCTTCTTGGTAGGAACATTGAAGTGCATGAATTAACAAGGAAGATTCTTATATCGTTTCCACCTAAACGGCAATCAAGGAATCCAAAAACCTTGACATTCTTGAAGTGGAAACTCTTCTTGGCTCCCTATTAACCTATGATATGGTGGAAATGAGTGAAGATGTAAGCAATGAAGAATCAAAGAAAAAGAAATCCATTACTCTCAAAGCTACCACAAGGAAAAAATTATAAGAAGAGGAAGCAAGTGAGAGTAGTGAAGAAGATGAAGAGATGACTCTCATCACTAAAAGATTTCACAAGTTTTTGAAGAAGAGCAAGAAGCCTTACACAAAGAACTTCATAAAAAGGGAACCTATGGTGTGTTTTGGTTACAAGAAACCCAGGCACATCAAGGCGGATTGCCCTATAACAAATAAACCATACAAAAAATTAAAGAAGAAAGCCATGGTTGCTACAACATGGAGTGATGATGATGAGGACATCTTAGATAGTGAAATTAACTATGAAGAGATTGCCAACATTTGCTTGATGGCAATCGATAACAAAAGTGAGGTAACCAGTTTTTCCCCCACTAATGATAATGATAATAATAATTTGGAATTGATTGATCCACTAAATGAAATACATATGGAATTAAAGAAATTTGATTAAAAAAACATTTATCTAAAAAAGCAAGTCTCATCCCTCTAAAAGGAAATGGAAGATCTAAAAGAAGAAAAAGAAAAACTTTACTTAGAGCTTGATTATTCATCACTTTACGCCTTGAAAAATGAAAATAATGATTTGAAAAAGAAAGTGATAGAGTTAAATAACACTATATCTAGGCTTATTCTTGGAAAAGAAAAACTAGACGAAGTGCTATCTTGCCAAAGAATGAGTGGAGAAAAATCCGGTTTGGGTTATTCTCCATTGGGCAAACAAAAATCAAAAGAGACTTCCTTTATGAAAGCAGCATGTGTGAATGAATCTTTCACTTCAAAAGCTTCTAGCAATGTTGAAAATTTTCCTTTAAAAAATGCTAGTAAGCCTAAGAATGCAAATTACAATTCCAATGTAAAGAATTAAATGCCTATACTAGGAATATAAATCCTAGAAATACTTATGCACATATGTATGCTCATTCTAGAAATACAAATACTAAGAATACATATTCAAGAAATTCACATAATAAGAATGCATATCCTATAAATAGTTATCATGCATACCCTAGAGATAACATGTATGCTTATAACTCCTATGTTAGAAACATGTATATTAGGAATGCTCATCCAAGGAATGATAGATATGCATATTCAACCCATCCTAGAAACTTATCATCCTAAGATCATGAATCATCAACATGTCTACAATTATAGAGCACCTTATAATGTTAAGAAAGTATGGGTCCCTAAAGGAGTTGTATTTTCTAGGACTAACCCCAAAGGACCCAAGAAATTTTCGGTACCTAAGAGTGCTATTGTGTATCCATGTATAATGTAGAAATGTCTCCACACGAAAGAAAAAAGTGGTTATTGGTACCTTGATAGTGGATGCTCGAAACATATGATCGATGATCAAAGTGTATTCAAAGAGTTAACTCTAAGGGATGGCAGACATGTCACCATTAGAAATAACACAAAGATAAAGATTACCGGGCATGACAAAGTGGGTAAATATTCTTTAACTATTGATCATGTCTTATATGTGCAAGGCCTTAAGCCTAATTTACTTAGCATTAGTCAATTATGTTACAAAAGTAATAAAGTAATATTTGAATCCTCTCATTATCTTGTAATAGACATCAAGAATAACAAGATTAAGTTTGTTGGTCAAAAGCATGATAATATCTACTTAGTTGATTTAAAATCTTTACCTTCGAAAAATGAAATGTGTTTTTTTGGCTTTTAGCAAAAACTTATAGCTACGACATAGAAGGTTTGACCATGTGAATATGAACTTAATTAAAACTCTTTCAAGAAAAGATTTAGTTATTGGTCTTCCTAAAATCAAGTTTGAAAAAACAAAGTTTGTAATGCTTGTCAAATGAGAAAACAAACAAGAGTTTCTTTTAAATCTAAAAATGTGATTTCAACTTTTAGACTATTAGTGCTTTTGCATATGGACTTATTTGGTCCAATAAGCACTACTAATCTAGGTGGCTATTAATATGCTCTTGTTATTATTGATGATTATTCAAAATATAGCTTTGTTATTTTTATTGCTTATAAAGATGAAGCCTATAAAGGTTTTGTAAACTTTTGCAATGAGGTTCAAACTGAAAAATGAACTTATATTTCAAGTATTAGAAGTAATCATGGAAAAGAATTTGAAAACCAAAGTTTTTCAAATTTTGTGAGGAAAACGGAATTGATCACAACTTTTTAGCCCATAGAACTCCTCAACAAAATAGTGTTTCTAAAAGGAAAAATAGAGCTCTAGAAGAATTTGCAAGAACTATGCTTTGTGAAAATAGTTTACCAAAATACTTTTGGGTGGAAGCCGTAAATACTTCTTGCTATGTTTTAAATAGAGTATTAATTAGGCCTATGCTTGACAAAACTCTATATGAACTATGAAAAGCTAAAAAGCCTAATAACTCTTATTTTCGTGCTTTAGGTTGTAAATGTTTCATCCTAAATAACAATAAAATTAATTTAGGTAAATTTCACTTTAAGACCGATGAAGGGATATTCATAGGATATTCAACCTCTATTAAAGTTTATAGAGTCTTTAACAAAAGAACTCTAGTGGCTGAAGAATCTGTATGTAGCCTTTGATGAATCTAACCCAATTAGTAGTAGAATATTTTCTCTTGATAATGATACAAATTTTATTCCAAGAGTGTGCCTCTACTCCCATTGTTGACCCTAAGGAAAGACAGCTCAAACAAATCAAGAGGTAGATGCTCCTAAACTTGATTAATCCTCTATAAGTCAACAAGGAAATGGACTTCCAAAAGATTGGAGGTATGTGAATTATCACCCAATTGACCAAGTGATTGGTGATCCTTCACAAGGGGTACGAACTCGATCTTTTTATGAGAAATATTTGTAATTTTATAGCTTACTTATCTCAAGTAGAACCTAAGACTTTTGTTGAAGTTGAAAATGATGTTGATTGGATAAATTCTATGCATAAAGAGTTAAATCAATTTGAAAGAAATAAAGTTTGGACTTTAGTTCCTAGACCTAAGAATCATATTATCATAGGAACTAAATGAGTATTTAGAAATAAAATGAATGAAAATTGAATTTTGACTAGGAACAAGGCTAGACTTATTGCTAAGAGTTATAATCAAGAAGAAGTAATAAACTTTGATGAGACCTATGCATCTATATCCTAGATTAGAAGGTATTCAAATGTTGCTAGCTTTTGCATGCTTTAAAAATTTTAAGCTATTTCAAATGAATGTGAGAAGTGCATTTTTAAATGGTTTTATTGAAGAAGAGATTTATGTTTAACAACCTCTTGGTTTTGAAGATCCTAATATTTCTAACCATGTTTATAAGCTTTCTAAAGCCCTTTATGGGTTAAAACAAGCTCCAAGAGCGTGATATGAAAGGTTAAGCAAATTTTTACTTGAAAATGGTTTTACAATAGGAAAAATATATACAACTCTTTTTACAAAAAACTCATAAACATGATACACTCTTAGTCCAAATATATGTTGATGATATTATATTTGATGCTTCTAATGAAACCATATGTCAAGACTTTGCTAAGTGTATGCAAAATAAGTTTGAAATGAGCATGATGAGAGAACTCAACTACTTCCTTGGTCTTCAAAATCAAACAAATTAAGGAAGAAATCTTTATCAACCAATGTAAATACCAAAAGACTTACTAAAGAGAGTTGGGATGGAAAATTCAAAATCTATTGGGACTCCCATAAACACCTCTATAAAACTTGACTTATATGAAGGAGCTAACTGTGTAGACATTAAGACTTATAGAAGCATGATAGAGACTTTACTATATTTAACTTCTAGTAGACCAGATATAATGTTTAGTGTATGCATGTATGCTAGATTCTAAGCTAATCCTAACAAATCTCATATTGTTGCTGTAAAAATAATTTTAAGATATTTGAATGGTGCTCAAAATCTAAGCTTATTGGGTACTCTATGCTAATTTCGCTGGTTGTAGGTTAGATAGAAAAATTATTAGTGGTACATGCCAATTTCTAAGTGCTATGTTAACTTTTTTGTTTTCAAATAAACAAAATTTAGTTGCATTATCAACCGCCGAAGTGGAATATGTGGCCGCTAATAGTTTTTGTGCACAAGTTTTATGAACGAAACAACAACTAGAAGATTATGACATATTTTTTAAAAATATTCCAATTCATTGTGATAAAACTAGTGTTATTAACCTAACTAAAAACCCTATTCAACATTTTAGAACCAAACATACTGAGATAAGACACCACTTTTTAAGAGATCATACTCAAAATGGTGATATTAAACTAGAATCCATTCCCTCAAAATATCAAATTGTTGATATTCTTACAAAACAATTGAATGAAGATAGATTTTGTAGAATTAGAATGTTAATGGGTTTGAAAAACTATGAAAGATTGTATGTTTGATTGCACTTACATTCATCATGTGCATATGTACCACTAAGTGAATGAAGATTGATCATCAATTTGATGTTTCTATCACTCAATATGACATAAAACAATTAAGATGTGCAAATTTTCAAACTAGAGTTTGGATTTTTGTTTAAAAATCCCGATCCAGTCAACTAAATAGAATCATTCAGAAGACTGAATGGAGAAACAATTTTCATTAAGTCACCTGAACCAAACCATTCAGTCGTTTGAACGACCTTTGGTTTAAAACTTGAACTGTTTGCCATTTCTTTAGTTGACTAAAGCCTTCTATCTAGTCGACTAAACACATGATATTTCAGTTTTTAAAAACCTAATTCGTTTCAAACTCCATTAAACTAAAACTAAGCTTTATCTCTCTCAAATTTTGAATTTTCTTTCAAAATCTCTTCAAATTTCCATCAATTTCGGTCAAGATTGAACCTTAAATCAGTAACCTAATCTCTCAAACCTCCTAATTTCTTCAAAATCTGTCTCTTCCAAATCTGAAAAAACCTAACCTATGCGTATCTCTCTAAATCCAAAACCCTATCCTCCCAAAATTCCAGCTTTCCTATCTAAACTTGTGAAGCTTTTCTATTCCTCTCGTGTTTCTTCAATGGAAAGTTGTCCTAAACGTGTTAAGACCCTAGCAAGAAAGAAGTAACCTTCTCAAAGGGAAAAGTTCAGGAGAAAATTAGGAGAATGCAGCAACCCTCCACAGAACGGTCTTGATACTACAAATTTCATAAATGAGGAAGCTAAAGCAATGTATGATTCTACCATAAAGTTTAAGACTATCATGCTTGGTAGAGCAGTTGATTTTTCTATGCTTAGGTTCCAAAACTTTACCCTTAGGCCCTTATTTGACTATTTAGAGTGGACTAATCTAATGACCATTAGCAAAAAATTCTATCCTAGGCTCATACATTAGTTCTACTCTAATCTTAAACAGTCACCATCCCACCCTCTTAAATTTTCAACCATGGTTATGGGAAGAGAACTCTTTGTATCTCCTGGTGTTCTCTAGAAAATCTTAAAATTGCCTATAGAAAGGATTAAGTGGATAAAAGATGGGTGGCCCATTGATTTTGATTATCAAGAGGCCTGTAGGGTTGTCAAGGGCAATAAGTCTTACGTTTATGGGATCCAAACATACAACACTTACCTTGACCTTTCTTTATACTCTAGGTAAACCTAGTAGTAAATTGGACCTTACATCCTCAAATAGACAGTAGGACTAACCCTTCCAAGATAGACATTGTCCTCATCTATTTCCTCATAATCGGGACCCCTTACAACCTCTACCCTTTAATAATAAGTAACATGATCTCTGGACATGATAATAATATTGGTCATTTACCTTGTGGCATGATCATTACTTTAATCCTTAAGTATTTTGAGGTACATCTTCTTGAGAATGAATCTAATAAGTTAGAGTTATTGACTTGATCAATGATTGATCTTTCAAGAAGATGTGGTTCTTAATTAGAGACAATGTGGTCATTTTTAAGGTTATGAAGAATATTAAGATAGGAAATGAAGCCCCATGTGAAGTAGCACCAGCACCTGAGGTTCCTAGGAGGACTTAACAGAGGAAAACTTATTTAGAAGTTTTGGAAGACTCTCATAATGCGATCCTTGAGGCTTTGGCAGACCTTCAGGACTATGACCAACATATAACAGGCCACTGATGCCAAGCTTATGGATTTTAGGACTAGATTGCCTTCAGTGATCTCACAGCTTTTCGAACTGATTTTCAGAATGCCACGGACGAGCTTAAAGATCAGAATCTGGTCTTTCGTGATCAGCTTAGAGAGATTCAGGACCATTTTCATGCACCTGGCTTCCTCCTTCCATCTCTGGATTAGGCTCACTGATTCTCTATATGTTGTATCTTTTTGTTTTTGGAACTTCAAGACTTTTACAAGTAACATCTCATTTTGTTTTCCTGCACTTTTAGTATGTTTTGGCTCATAACAGCTTTACTATGATGTTTGGATTCTTTGCTAGATTCATGGGAATCTTAGCTTTTATCTATGGATGCTTTATTTTAAGCTCTTATTACAATCTCTTCTTAGTTGCTAGCTGTCTCTTTTCAGCTAATTTTTCATATTTCTGATTTTTTTTGGAGATCTTATTGTCTCCATTTTGAGCTAATTTTTAGTATGCATGTTTATATTCTCCTTATATTTCTATCTATGGTGATAGATTAACTACTTTTCTGATTTTTTTACTCTGTTTTGTGTTGTTAACAAAACAGGAGAGAAAAAGGAAAACAATGTATAAGTGCATAGATTAAAGGGGAGTTTTGCACCTTGTTAGTTTTAATATATATGTCGTATATATCTATTGCTTGGTTATCTTTGAAACTTACAGGGGTCTTTATCCTGAAAACAAAGGAAACTCTGCCAATTTTTATGCAAAATTCTAACACTTAGTTTTTAAAATATGTTTTTCTCATAATAATTTTGTCATCATCAAAAGGGGGAGATTATTGATCCTTATTTGATTTTAATTATGATAAAACACTATTTAAATTGTGCTAAAAATTTATTGGCCAAGATTTTAAGTTTTAAGAACATTCAGATCAAAGACAAGTTGCAAAAATCACAAGAGCACTTACTAGAGAGATACTGAAAGAAATCCAAAGACGTAGAATAGATTCGAAGGTAATCAAATTAAAGTTGTAAATCTTTACTTACAATTGCCTAGCTTTAAAAATGGCTCATACTACTAATAAAATGTTTTTACAAAACCGTTTTGACTAGACCTGCTTCCTTAAAATTGAAATGAAAAACAGTTTTCAGTGTCTCAAGTCATCCAATGGACTGAATAAATTATTTAGTTGACTGAATGAGTCTAGTTGACTAAATGAAGGTCATAAACTTTTGTCTTCTGATTCAGTCGACTAACCAAATTCATCTAGTCAACTGAATGAAATACCTCACACATATTTAAATTTTAAATGTCCATTCAGTCGACAGAACAAACTATCTAGTCGATTGAATGTTCGAAAATAACTATGCTCTGTTTAATGCAATAAATGCACCAAACCACTCCCAAATGGGATTTTTAAGTGAGTAACAGCTAGTAGGCCCTTTAGCTATAAAAACCCATCATAAATAAGAGATTTAAACAACTCTTGTACAATTAATCTTCATATTCTCATTTCTTATCATTTAAAGGTTTCAAAAACTTTTATGAGCCATTCTTAAAAATTTTATACTTCTAAGAGAGATACATTCTTCCTTGTAAGAGCCTTAAATACAAAGTCTCTTTTGTTCTTGTTCCTTAAATTCTCAATCAATGTAAAGAGGAAGAGTTGGTGTAACTCTTAGAGTGTTTAGGAGTTTAACACTTCTTGTAAAGGACTTCCTTAAAATGAAAAATATCGTGTATAGTTTGGATAACACCCATGAAGTTTCTTGAGCTATTAGTGGATTGCTTCAAGGAGGTTCGTTGAAGAGAGTGGATATAAGGTCCGAGAAATCCAATATTACTGAACCACTATAAATATCATTTGTACTTTCTCTTCTTTATCTCTTTACTTTAAACACCATTATACTTGTTACTTTTGTTTGTGCTTGAAAAACTTTTAAAACTTTTTTTTTCCACAAGGAAGTTTTAAAAACCCAATTCACCCCCTCTTAGGTTTGGACCTTAGTCTAGAATTTTTAAATTTATGAAAGTTTCTTGAATTTTATCCTTGGAACTTAACAAGTAAACACTAGTATATATGGAGAAATCATCTACAAAAGTATTATAGTGCTTCTTTCCACCTCTACTAATTGTGCTTTTTAAATCTCATAGATTAGTGTTAATAAGTTCTAGAATTTGTGAATTTCTTTTAATAGATTTAAAAGGATTTTTAGAGTGTTTTGCTTCGACACATACTTCACATTTTCTAAACTCTGTATTACTAAGATTTGGGATTAGGCATAGTTGTGTCATTCTCTTTATGGATGCAATGTTTACATGCCCTAATCTTGCATGCCATAAATAAAGGGTTTCAACTATATAAGAATAAGAAGTACTAGATTTATTCATATTTTCAATAGAAGCATCAAGTAGAAACAAACCCCCATGATAATAACCTTTCCCAACAAGTCCCCATCAGAATAAAAAAACTAATTTCAAGTCGGATTTCATAAGTAGTGATCCAGAAATTAAGTTCCTATTTATTTAAGAGATATGTAAAACAAAATTTAAATATAAAGTTTTACCAGATGTCGGCTTGAAGATCACCTTTCCTTTCCCAACAACTTTGGTAGGCCTAGAATCCAAAAGAATAACATTTTCACCATCAGCCATTTCTTCATACTCATGAAACATTTTTTTCCTGATACAAATGTGCCTAGTGGCTCCAGTGTCCACTATCCACTCAGTTGGGTCATTCACCAAGTAAACCTCAGAGATAACAACAATAATAATCTCAAATTCAAGAAAGTTTGCATGTGGATTAGGAGGACGATTATCTTGTCCTTTCCTATGCTACAATCAAAGGCAATGTGCCCATTTTTCCCACAAACAAAACAACGGCATTTTTTTCTTTTTTAAAATTTTGTTTGGTTTTATAACATTATTTTTTTTAATAGGTTTCTTAGTAAAGTCCTTACCTTGGTGA
Organism: Bretschneidera sinensis; assembly: GCA_023935145.1. Classification (NCBI taxonomy): domain Eukaryota; kingdom Viridiplantae; phylum Streptophyta; class Magnoliopsida; order Brassicales; family Akaniaceae; genus Bretschneidera; species Bretschneidera sinensis. The sequence continues at coordinate 72,967,200 of CM043700.1, read as the reverse complement.
TATTTTTTAGAACCCTCACCTTTTTGTTCAACCGGATTGCTTTTGAAGAATATTCGTTCACCAGATCTGTCTTGTCCTTCAAACAATTGGATTCTTCAATTCAAATGTGAACCACCAGATCTTCTAAGGTTATATCATGCTTTTTGTGTTTAAGATAGTTGCTATACTCTTTCCAGGAAGGTAGGAACTTCTCAATTAATACAATTTGAAACGTCTCATCTATGGTCATGCTTTTTGCAAGAATCTCAAGAACTATATTTTGGTATTCATGGACTTGGTCCATGATTGGTCTTTCATCAATAACTTTTTACTCTAGGAACCTTCCAACCACATATTTTTTTATATCAGCATCCTTAGTTGAGTTGTTTCTTTTTAGTGCTTCCCAAAAGACATATTTAATTGAATAATAGGTGTCGAATAAGACAAATGGCAAATTATATAAAATATGGCCTCGATATGTTCAATTATTTCGCTCATAATTTTTGACAAAAAGAGTAAAAGCGAGTTCATACATATCATTAGGTGCATCAAAATCCTTAAATAACACATACTCAACTCCAATTACTTCTGGATGAAAAGACATTTTTTCATACCATCTCTAGTAATGTTTACCATCAAAGGCTTCCGATTTTGATGTATCGGGAATGAGAACCATTGTTAATTAAGTGAGCACCAAAAAATCACTTATTAAGAATGTTGAAAAAATAATAGTAAATGCTCAAATAATTAACAAAACAATTGAATAAAACTGGTAGCCAAAATTTACCTCCAAGAAGAAATACAAAAGATGTTAAGTTGGAAAGAAAATACTGAGGTATGGAAATTAATCCCCTGTCCTTGAGAAGCGATTTTGCCTCACTGTGGTACAAATGATTCTGATGGTCGTTCTCTAGGATACAATGATAGCTTGGTTTGTGTGCACTCATAAATAGGACTTTGAACTTGTAAAGAGATACGTCCAAGTAGAATAATAATTCAAATAAAGTGAGACGGAATATTGAGTGAAGTTTGTAGTGAAATGGAGTAAACACTGAAATTTTTTTCGGTTCTCCCAAACCATCACACTTGGTGGTATTTATAGGTGTTGTACAAATTTGAAAGAAATAATTCTTATGTGTAAAAACCGTAGTTAATAGCACTTAAATTCTAAAATTTTCATTTTTTCCGTTTTCCAATGCCATATGTTAAAATGGTTAGATCCAGAAATGAAGGAAAAACTAAGTAATGAATCAATACTTAATTTCTTGTACGTTATTGTTGAACACTTGATCTTTTGCACTTTTATGTCTAGCATCACATCTCACTTATTTTTTTTAAACTTCCAAGAAATCATGACTGAGCATTTAATGGATTAACTATAATAAAGCAAATAATAAATAAAGATAAGAATGTGGAAATTCCATGATTGACTTTTAAGACTATGAACTGAAAAATTAAAACCAGAGATTTATTGTTAAAACTGAAAAATTAAAGACATATATTAAAACTGAAAGTTCAATTGACCATAAATTCGTAATTGTTTTAAGGGTAAATGTCTATTTTAGTCCATAAGGTTTGGGTATAATCACAATTAGGTTCTTGTGGTTTCAAATTAAACAATCGGGTCCCTAACTTGTTAAAATAATAACAATTGAGTCGTTGGACCATAACATCGTGAATAAAACTAACGGAGCACATAAAAAATGGATCAAAATACCAATTATGCCCCCAATCACTCATCCCTTCCTTGATTCATCACTCTCCTTCTCTGTTTCTCTTCTCCCAAACACTCCCAAAATACCTTCCTTCTTCTCAATTCGAACATAAAGAGAACTCAAAAATCACAGACCAAACAGACCAAAGAGAACTCAATATACATAGAGTACTAGATTATGCTAAAATTTTTGAATGGACATCAAATTTAATTACTACTCAGGCAACAGAAACAAAAAGAAGAAGAAAAAAGTAATATGGAAATAATTAGCAAGATTAAATACGCATGTAGGATTATATTGCAATTTGCAAACTAAATATTTTCAACCCGAACATGATTAATTACTTGAGGATTTATATTGCAATTTGCAACCCAAACATTTTCTAAGGTTTTCTCGGCTTCCAAATAGATCACGAGCAATGGTGATGTTCGAGCTGTATAAGAGGTCAACAATCGGCATGTGCCTGATTGAGACCCTCGACGAGATTGTGCAGAGCAGTACTCTCAACCCTGAGTTTTCCATCAAATTCCTTGTCTAGTTTGACAAGATACACTTCATATTATACACTACGCTTTGGTCTGTTTGGAAGCCGAGAAAATGAGGGAAAAAACAAATCCTCTTGGAATCTTTGATTCTGGACCTAAAAATCAATCACAAATGTATTAGAAATGAATAGAAAATCCCATAATCAAACTAAATTTCTTGTTATTAAGTCTAATTAAAATATACAAAAATCAAAGCCTACTGAGTCATCTAATGAATGGCTAAGAGGAAGTGCCTCTGTAAATTTTGGACCTAATTTCTCTCTTATAAAAAAATCTTATCCTTTTTCTGGGCAAAAACAAAACTCTTTCTTTTTTTTTTCGTAAAAGATCTCTAGATTCATTGCAAAAAAATACAATAAAATTTTCATATCTTATCTTATTTAATTCTGAGTCTCCCTTCATCTAAATGATTCCATGTGTAAAATATTTCATATTTTTTTTAAACAATTAAAAGAAACCACATCATGGAACCTGTTGATGTCAAAAGTCTGCTGCTGAGCTGGAAGTTCCACGTTCGATGTCCTGCACGAATAACAAGGGGTAAACTAAAGAGTCACCGGAGGAGAGAGGGTGGTTCCTCCGAAGACTCTCTGATACTTTTGTTAGGACAGGTTTTTGGGAAAATAGATAGTTGGGTGTGTGTTTTAGTGATGAATTTGAGATTGGAGATGAGACTGAATTCATATACCTTAGGATTTTTATAATGTTTTGGAGGCAAACTGGCTACGTGCCCAGGATGGCGCGATCCTTGAGATCACGCTTCTTTGGCGAAAGACCTTGTCGCGTTTTAAGAGGTGGTTCAATCCCCGTAATTATGCATACATTTCTGCATAGGGAGTCTGCGAGTGACGACGGTTATATCAACTGCTCATCCAAGTGTCGTCCTGTCACTGGAGAAGAGTTGTCTCGCGTGTCAATAGGCTACTGAAGGGTGACTTATGGGCGTGGCCACATGTCATTCGGTCATTGAATGAGTATCGTTCTATTTGTCATCAAGCTACTAGAGGGTGACTTATGGGCATGGCCACATGTCATTCGGTCATTGGAGGTGTATCATTCCACGTGTCATCCAGCTACTAGAAAGTAACTTTATCGGCTGCATCAGAGGCCTCCCACTTCTTTAAGGACATTTATGTGCTTTGAGGAAGTATAATAGAGCTTCAGTCTGAGAGATATTTGGCTTAGCGTTTGAGGAGTAGTCAATATGCTCAGCCTTAGAGACATTGGACCTAGCATTTGAGCAGTAGTTAATATGCTCGGCCTTGGAGACATTGGACCGAACGTTTGAATGGTAGTCAATATACTCAGCCTTGGATACATTAAACCAAACATTTGAGCAGCAGTCGACATACTCGGCCTTTGAAGATGGTGGACCAAGCATTTGAGTAGTAGTTAATATGATCAGCTTTAGAGACGTTGGGTCGAGCATTTGAGCAGCAGTCAATATGCTTAGCCTTAGAGATGTTGGACCGAGCATTTGAGCAATAGTCAATATGCTCGGCCTTGGAAATAGTGGATCGAGCATTTGAGTAGTAATCAATATGGTCGGCCTTAGAGACATTGAACCAAGCATTTGAGTAGCAATTAATATGCTTATCCTTGGAGAATCCTTGCTTTGGTATGGATTGTTTGCCCTTGAAGTGCTTAGTGGATTTTTGAGTTTTTTTTTAAAGTCTTTAGTGGACTTTTGGGCTTTCTCCCTCTGGAGTTCTTAGTGGACTTTTAGGCTTCTTCTTTTAGTTTGGGCTTGTAAAAGGGTCTTTTGGACCATATTTCTATTTTTGGGTCTTGGACAACTTCTTTAACCTTTTGGGCCCATAACAAAATAAGCCTTTGGACTATTTCCATAATCTTCTATGAGGGTATTCAATTAAGAGTGTTGGACCATTTTTAAATGTGGAACATTGAGTCATTTAATATGTGCAGTTGCATTGAGTGAAATAGTGGCGTTCACCATTGATCCTTCGTCTTTTGTTGCCTTAGGGAGTCGAATGGTGCCTTGGGAAATGTAACGGCACCTTGTGTTCTCCAAGTGCCATTTTTTCATGGTTAAAAGAACCTTGGGGAGTGTAATGGCACCTCAAAACCTTTGAAGAATGTAACGGTGCCTTGGTCACACCAAACATCACGTCTTCCCAACTACGACGGAGTTAATTCTCCTCGTTTATCATGCCTATATTCTTAAATAAGAGTGGCTCATTTTCATTTCTCTTCACTTCATTTCATTTGCAATCGAAGAAAAATTTGAGAGCCCACGGAGTCGGTCAAGAGTTTGAGAGTATAAGTTAGAGAATTCTCAGAGTTCACTTGGAGATTGAGAGTGCTCGGAGTCAGGTGGAGATCTTTAAGAGTGCTTTTGCTGAAGGGAGATCGAGGTGTGGGCTGAGGAAGGGGCCACTACTCAGAGTAGACTCAGATTTCTAATCTTGGTGAGCCTTTCTACCTACTTTACCATGTCTTTGGTAGATAGATTTCGCGATAGACCCAATAGTGGTAGTGAGGATAGAGGGGACTTGTCTAGGGGGTTAGAAGAGGCCATCGGCTTGTCATCTAGTGGGGGTGATTCTTTGAAGAAAGTTACTGCTCAAGAGAGGCCACTAGCAATCGTGCTCTATGTGCCTGGGGAAGAGAAGGAAGAAGAGGAAGATTCCTCCTCTAAGGATGAGGACGAGGTGGATAGGGCCTTGGCCTAGCTGAGAGGTGATATGATGGTTGAGAAGAGAGTGCAATGGTCATTCATAGCTAACTTTATGCCTAGCCAGGTAAGGGAAAGGGAACTTGAAGTCATCCGGAGGGTGTACAGTATTCTTAAAGAGTACATTCTAAGACCAGTTGGGGTTGGAGAGAGGGCTTGCGACGTCCTCTGGAGCCGCTCACTTTATGAGATTTATGTTTACAAGCAACACATGAGGGTCAAGCTCAATATGTGGAGGTTTTGTATGATAATGTAGAGTTTACGAGGCACAGTCTCTACCCTCACTGCTCAGAGAAATCCATAGAGAGTGGTAATCTCGGTGTTTGTGCCTCTTTTTTTGTTTTATGTTTTCTATACGTCCTGCCTTGCTTTTTTATGTCTTTACCTCATTCTCATACTTGATTTTTTTTTCTTGAGCAGAGATGAAAGCTACTGCTATAGCCAAGGAACGGACTAGGAAGATAGCCTAGGAGAATAAGAAGGCTACCCAAGTAGGGAAGCAGCTCGCACCGACCTAAAGTTTGAGGAAGAGGCTGATGGCCCCTTCTCCTATTCCTATCAACATAGAGAGCCCCTCTTAGCTCTCCTTTGAGCTGAGAGTTATCCCGGTCATACCCTAGCCTGAGCTGACTCAGGCTACGTCCTCATCATGGGGCGTTTCTTCTGCAGTCGGGGTCTTCATGCCCAACTAGGGCTTGAAGATTGATAACTCAGGGTTCGCCCACCCTTGGGTGGCTCGGGAGCACCTAGTCATGGGGATTCTACCTTGAGACATGATTGACCTTTCACGGAAGCAATTCGAAGGGCTTTACTGAGCAGTTGATGCCTTGACCTCCTAGGTAAAAGCTGACACTTTTTTATTTCCGAGTTTCTTTCACTTCTTGTTAGCTAATAACCCTTTGGTTTTGTTTCAGTCTGGCATGCTACTTGGTGTGCTGTCGTGCCAGTGCCTAGATATGGCTAAGAGGCTAGGCCAGTGCCAGCAAAGGCTAGACGAGAGCTACAAGCTCATCCAACAGTTGTAGAGGTCCTTAGAAAGGGCCAACTGGGCCAAGGTTGAGGTCGTGCATAAGAGGGATGCCCTGTGTTTGGAGGGAGACTCTTTGTGTTCGAAGAAAAATTCTCTGCACTTGGAGAGAGATGTTGCGATGGCCTTAGAGTAGCGGCTGAGGGATAAGGCAGTGGAGGTCGTCTAGAGGGCCGTGGAGGAGGCTATGGCCGTCTTTAATGACTCAGCTTCTTACCGAGAGACCGTTGAGGAGAAGCCCGACCAGCAATTCTTCGAAGGCTTCTTAGAGGCCAAGAAAAAGGTCGATGCCTTCTATCCTAAGGTCGACTTCTCAGCCCTTAATCTAGGTGGCTCGGGGGATGAGGAGAGAGCCATGATCAGTGAAGACGGCGAGGATGAAGAGGTGGCTCAGCCAGGCAATGGGGCCGAGGTTGTGACCAAATGGGAGGCTGCCTCCTAAGGACTTTACTTTGTTTTCTTTTTGTAGCATTTTTATTTTTTTCTCTCTATAGGCCAAGGTCGATAACACCCCTATGTAATTATAGAATTTAATAAAATTCCCGATTTTCTCTTCTCTTTAACTCGTTGTTCTTTAGTTTCAATTGCACTTGGGTTCTGATATTACAATCTTTATTAAGAACTGAGGCACTCCATGAGTTACACTTGGGGGCGCACTACTGGTAGAATTTGTGAAGGTTCTCCGCATTCCAAGTATAGGGGATAGGCTAACCGCCTAACTCTTCGAGCTTAAAATTTCTAGCTTGGTATACTCTCTTGATGCGATACAGGCCTTTCTAGTTTGAGACGAGCTTCACCGTTTCTGGGGGATGAGATACTTCATTTTTTCGCAGAACGATGTCATGTAACTTGAAGTTTCTACTTCGGACCCAAGAGTTGTAGTACCTAGCCGCCCTTTGTTGGTAGGCAGCTAGCTGGATCTAAGCCTTATCTTGAGCTTCGTCGATGAGATCAGTGTTTACTCGTAGGGCCTCCTAGTTATTAGCTTACTTAAAGTTCTGTATTCGCAATGAGGGAACCCTGACTTTTAAAGGGATAACTGTTTCAGAGTCTTACACCATGAAGAATGAGATTTCCCTCATAAGTGTTCGAGTGGTGGTTCTGTAGGCCCAGAGCACATTCGAAAGATGGTTGGCTCACTGCTTGTCGGCTTCGTCTAGTGATAGACGCTTAAATATACATATTTAAGCCCCCTTATTTACACTTGTTAGATCCTTTATTACATTAATTTGGTATCTTTTACTCCATTTGTGTGTTTTACATGTTTTTATAGGGTCTTGGAGAAAAAGAAGCAGTTTTGGCACTTTAAGGAAGAAATCTAGAAGCCCTGGAGCACTTTCTGGACAAAGTGCGATCGAGCGCACATGAAGTGCGATCGAGCGCACATACGATCGTGCGCACACAGCTAGGATCGAGCACAACTTGCGATCGAGCGCAAGGCCACATGCGATCGAGCGCAAAGATACGGGCGTGAAAAATAAACTGCAGAACCTTATTTTGGAAAATACAAGATTTTCGTTTTAGGAAAGTTTAGGACTCATGGGTCTATTAGGATTTCTCAAAGACCTATAAATACACTTGTAACTCACACACAAAAGGACACCTTACAATCTTAGATAGTAAACACTTTTCTCTTTTCTTGGAGTGGAGAGCTTGGGAGAGAATTGACGCCTCTTCTCTCGGGTTTATTCTTCTCCCTTATGTTTAGTTTAATTATGTTTACTTCAGTTAGTATGTGTAACTAACTCTCTTATAGGGCTCGATTGAAGCCCTAGTTATGCATTCCCATATTTTTATTCATTGATTAAATCTTTGCATAGCTTATTATGTTACTTAACTTGATTAACACCTGTGCTTATTTACATTCCTCATATGTATGTGTAAGGCCAACGTATGCATGTGGTATGGATAGGTTAGTTAGATCAATTTGGATGACCGAGTCCTGGGTCTAACATTAGTAACAAGGGACCATCTTATCCGGATACCCGGGTTAATCAACATGGGAAACCGGGAGTAGATACCATGCCCTAGGTCTCATGTGGTTGTCGATTTCCACAGTACCTATGCTTTCTTAAGGAACAACTCAAGCAGATACCATGCTGAATCCCTTAAGGAAGAAAAGAGTTAGAGTAGATACCATGCCTAACTCGTTGCTTAGGGAAATCAATAGCTTAAGGAGTAGATACCATGCCCTTAGGTTGGCAACAAGTAGGTACACATAATATGGCTAGAGCACTGATACTTTATACAAAATCGGGAATGTATGACTAGTGGTGGATATCAAAGCCCTATGTCTTTATTAGTATCAAATCACCCTTCAGTTTATTATTTCTATCTTTTTACATTGCAATTATAATTCTAAATCGAACTTTACCAATCCCTGTGGAGATGATCTTGCATTCGCACACTATGCTACACTATTGACCTTGTGCACTTGCAAGTAAAACAAGTGCGATTATTTACCCATTTATTTAGGTATATTATCGCGCAACAAGTTTTTGGTGCCGTTGCCGGGGATTGCGCTAAAAGTTCCTTTTAGGATTACTTTCATTTTATCATTATTATTATTTTATTTTTACCATCTTTTATCAAAACTTAAATCAAGTTATTTTCTGTTTCAGGTACTTCACGAAACCCTACTTGCACTTTCTGTGGAAATTGCGATCGATCGCAAGCTCCTGTGCGATCGAGCGCATTTAGGGCAGAGAGTACCTGAGCAACAGAGTTGCATTGCTGCACTAAAACTGTTTTTTTCTGCTTTATGCACGGACTTCGATCCCGACATCCGGAATTCTTTTCCCTTGATCCCGAGCTAGAACGGACCATCCGACAAAGGCTTAGGGACAACTTTGAGGAGAACAAAGGAGAAATCGAGAACGAAACACAAATGGCGGAACAGCTCGAAAACCAGCAACTACCTGCACGAGTTCCAATGAAGCACTCCTTCATCCCTCGGAACATCGATCAACCATCATGCATCGCATATCAACCTGAGGCAGCGGGAAATTATTACATATCTCCGCAAATCTTGAATGCCTTGACGCATTTTAGGGGGACTCCTAATGAAGATCCACACTTACATCTTTGAGAATTTTTTGATCTTTGCAAGTTCCAGCACATACAAGGACTAGACCAAGAAGGAATAAGGTTAATTCTATTCCCTTTTTCCTTAAAAGATAATGCTAAACTTTGGTATAATTCCTTGCCTGCAGTTTCCATCCACACTTGGGAGGAGTTAGCAAGCAAATTCTTAAGGAAATTCTTCCCAGCCCAAAAGACAAGACAAATGAGGAAGGAGATCCAATCCTTCCAACAAAAGGATGGGGACCTTTTCTTCGAAGCATGGGGACACTTCAATGAATTGCTACTCAAATGCCCACATCACAACCTACCTCAAGATGAACTGGTACAAGCATTCTACGAAGGTTTAAATGATACTAATAAATGTATTGTTGATTCAGGTTGTGGAGGAGTCCTTATGGAGAAAAGCAGCGAAGAGGCAATGGAACTGTTTGAAACCCTTAGCGAACACACTCAGCAATTCTCCTCTCGAGGTAGACATATGACCAAAGGTAAAGGTGTGTATGAGGTAAATACGAATGGAGGGTCTTCCCCTCAAATGGCTGCAATGGAAAGAAAACTAGATTTGTTGGTAAAAGCCATGGCTGCTCAAACTACCTCAGCTACACCACTACAGGTATGTGCAATATGCTCTCAATATGATCACAATACTAATGCTTGTCCTTTATCTGCAGATCCGGAGCAAGCAAATTATGTGGGACCCAACAACTATCCGCCAAAGAATAACCTATATGCAAACACCTACAACCCTGGATGGCGGAATCACCCAAATTTCTCATGGAGCAACAATCAAAACAACCAAGGACAGCAACGAAATCAGCAGCCCACTGCCCATGCTAATTCTGAACCAAAAAGAAACGACCTCGAAAGTCTAGTAAAACAACTGATGACATCGCAAGAACAGTTCATGACTCAGCAAAAACAAACCAATGCGGCACATGAGCAAGCAATTCAAAGACTAGAGGTACAAATGGGACAATTAGCTAAAGAGCTCAGTAGCAGAAAGCAAGGAGAGCTCCCAGCTCAAACACTACCCAACCCTGGTGGGCATCAACAACTAAAAGCTGTCACAACCTTAAGAAATGGCAAGGTGATTGGATCCGATGAGCTTACAGCACCATCCAAAGAAACACCATCAGCATCAAGGGTAAGTGAAACGGAGAAGGTGAATGCACCACCCTTCCCACAAAGGTTAGTAAAACAAAAGAAAGACAATAAACTGCTTGATATTTTTGGGACCTTGCGGAAAGTTGAAATTAATATTCCATTACTAGATGCAATTCACCAAATACCTGCTTATGCTAAATTCCTAAAAGATTGTTGTACTCATAAAAGAAAATTTCAAGAACATGAGACTGTAGCATTAACTGAGGAGGTAAGTGCTGTACTACTTAGGAAACTCCCACCAAAACTGACAGACCCGGGTAGTTTTACCATACCCTGTAGGATAGGTGATCAACTGTTTGACAAGGCATTACTAGACTTAGGAGCAGGGGTAAACTTGCTACCTTACACAGTATTCGAAACCCTAGGTTTGGGGGAGCTACAACCGACTTCTATTACCTTACAGTTGGCAGATAGGAGTATTAAAAGACCTAGAGGTATTCTCGAGGATGTCTTAGTAAAAGTTGGCAAGTTCATTCTACCTGCAGATTTTATTGTATTAGACATGGAAGAATGCCCTATGCCATTACCTTTACCTATCATACTAGGGAGACCTTTCATGAGGACTGCCGACACTAAAATCTGTGTGAAAAAAGGGTATAGTAAGTATGAAAATTAATGGTGAGAAGATAGAATTTAAAATATTTGATGCAATAAAGTTTCCTCAAGATGACTTTGACTGCTTTAATGTTTGTATGATACAAAACTTTGTTGAGCAAGCATTTCAGGTCCAACACATCGATTCATTGGAGACTACTCTTACCAATAGCTTCACTGAGATGGATATTGAGCAAGAATATGAAAATCTTACTGATGACATCGTCACAGCTGTGCACCATCTTGCAACCTCTCCTAAATACTCCAGTTTGTATCCTCCTCCATTTGAAATTCTCATACCTACTAATACTACTCTTCTTCCATCCATTGTGCAGGCACCAACATTGGAACTCAAGCAGCTACCTGAGCATCTCGCATACGCCTATTTGGGCGAACATGAGACCTTACCTGTGATAATTGCTGCCAACTTGAGTAGTGGAGAAGAAGGGAAGTTATTAAGAGTTCTTAAGGAGCATAAAACTGCTATTGGGTGGACCATTGCTGACATTAAGGGGATAAGTCCAGCCAAGTGCATGCATAACATCTACCTTGAAGAGGAAGCACGGCCCACTCGAGATGCTCAAAGAAGACTTAACCCACACATGAAGGAGGTAGTAAAGGCCGAGATACTAAAGCTACTAGATGTCGGCATCATCTACCCTATATCGGATAGCAAATGGGTAAGTCCAGTCCAAGTCGTTCCCAAAAAGAGTGGGATTACTGTGGTAAAAAATGAAAATGAAGAGCTTATACCTACAAGAAAAACAACGGGTTGGAGAGTATGCATTGATTACCGGAGGTTAAACAAAGTAACTAGAAAAGACCATTTTCCCCTGCCATTCATTGATCAAATGCTAGAAAGATTAGCCGGTCATAGTTATTACTGCTTCTTGGATGGATATAGTGGATACAATCAAATCGCCATAGCACCTGAGGATCAAGAAAAGACTACATTCACATGTCCTTTCGGTACATTTGCTTATAGAAGAATGCCATTCGGTTTATGCAACGCACCAGCCACTTTTCAAAGATGTATGATGAGCATTTTTTCCGATATGGTAGAGAAATGTATTGAGGTATTCATGGATGATTTCAGTGTCTTTGGATCTACTTTCGATGAGTGCCTAAATCATTTAGAAAATGTCCTAAGGAGATGTGAAGAAACTAATCTAGTACTAAATTGGGAGAAATGTCACTTCATGGTTCAACAAGGTATTGTGTTGGGTCACTCCATCTCAGACAAAGGTATTGAAGTAGACAAGGCCAAGGTTGACATCATTTCAAAGCTACCTCCCCCTCTCACGATCAAGGGCATTAGAAGCTTCCTCGGACATGCGGGTTTTTACAGAAGATTCATAAAAGACTTCTCCAAAATCTCAAGACCCCTTTGTGCACTATTGACTAAAGATACCAAGTTCGAATGGAGTAAAGATTGTATGCAAGCTTTCAACACCTTGAAGAACGTTCTCACCTCTGCCCCAATAATGATGGCACCAGATTGGAATCTACCTTTTGAATTAATGTGTGATGCCAGTGACTTCGCCTTGGGAGCTGTCTTGGGTCAAAGAAACAATAAGGTACCTCATGCTATTTACTATGCTTCTAAAACACTAAATGATGCTCAGCTCAACTATTCTACTACTGAAAAAGAATTATTAGCTGTTATTTTTGCTTTAGAAAATTTTAGATCGTATCTTATTGGTTCTAAAGTTATTGTGTTCACTGACCATGCTGCTTTGAGATATTTGTTTTCTAAGAAAGATGCAAAGCCTAGGCTAATCAGATGGATACTCTTAGTCCAAGAATTTGACTTAGAAATCAAGGACAAGAAGGGCAGTGAGAATGTAGTTGCGGATCATTTGTCAAGACTCCCATATGAAAGTGATGATAAAAAGTTTCCCTTAAATGAGAACTTTCCCGATGAACAACTATTTGCACTTGAGGTAAAACTTCCATGGTATGCTGATATAGTTAATTATCTAACTGTTAAAATTTTTCCCCCAGGTATGATCACTCAAGAAAAGAAACGGCTAATATCTCTATCAAGACACTACATATGGGATGATCCATACCTTTTTAAGATCTGCCCTGATCAAATCGTCAGAAGATGTGTCCCAGAAGAGGAACATTCGAGCTTGTTGAAACATTGCCATCAGTTGGCTTGTGGAGGTCATTTTGGAGCAAAACGAACAGCTCTTAAGGTACTCCAATCTGGTTTCTATTGGCCAAAGTTATTTAAAGATGCTTTCTCCTTTTGCAGCTCATGTGATAGATGCCAGCGGACAGGTAACATTTCTTCCCGAAATCAAATGCCCTTACAAAATATTCATATAGTAGAACTCTTTGATGTATGGGGCATTGATTTCATGGGACCTTTTCCTAATTCATTTGGCTATTTATATATTCTTGTGGGTGTGGATTATGTGTCTAAATGGGTTGAGGCTGTTCCCTCAAGGACTAATGATCACAAAGTGGTTATCGAGTTTCTGCAGGCTAACATTTTTACTAGGTTTGGAACTCCAAGAGCGATCATCAGTGATGGGGGCAACCACTTCCATCATCGTCTTTCTCCGCACTACTCCTAAAGTATGGGATTACTCATAGAGTTGGCACTCCCTATCATCCTCAAACCAGTGGCCAAGTCGAAATAAGCAACCGAGAAATCAAGGGAATCATAGAACGGACAGTAAAGCCAAATCGGAAGGATTGGTCTCTACGCTTAAATGACGCTCTATGGGCATATAGAACAGCTTATAAGACTCCAATTGGCATGTCTCCCTACCGCCTCGTCTTTGGAAAATCATGCCACCTCCCGGTGGAATTAGAACATCGAGCATATTGGGCCATTAAGCAGTTCAACTTTGACATGAAGCAAGCAGGTGAGAAAAGGAAACTGTATCTAAATGAGCTTGAAGAATTAAGATATGAGGCCTATGAGAATGCAAAGTTATACAAAGAACGGACGAAAGCTTATCATGACAAACAACTAGTCCGGAAAGAGTTCCATGTAGGACAAAAGGTGCTGCTATATGACTCACGATTAAGGCTGTTCCCAGGCAAGCTGAAATCCAGATGGTATGGTCCGTACATGGTCACCAAGGTCTTCCCTCATGGGGCATTAGAAGTCTGTGGTCCCAACAGAAATCAACCTTTTATAATCAATGGACACAGAGCCAAGCCATACCTTGACACTAAATTCCTTACAAGAAATGAAGACTTGGCACTTGAATCAGTCCAGGATACAACTGAAACACAAGCACTAGAGCTCCAAGAGGTGGACTCTAGGTGTTTCCCTCCAAACAACTAGCACGGTCTCAGAAGAGAGTGTTTGAGCAAAGTAAAAATTTATTAAAGCTCAAGCACCTCTAGTAAGGTTAGTGGTACTGAAGCCACTAACAACTGGTAAGGTTGTATTGTTTCAATTAGTCATTCTTTTTAAAGTAAGTTTTTAATTATACGTATCTGCCACACTTGCGATCGATCGCACCCTTCAGTACGATCGAGCGCAAGAGTGCGATCGAACGTGTCCTGAAAGTACGATCGGGCGCATGAGTGCGATCGAGCGCACCTTATGTGCGATCGAGCGCACTCGAGGCAGAGACATTTATAAAAATTGAACTCACTCACTCACTCACTTCCCTCACTCACGTCACTCGCCCCCTGCACATTTGCTCTCACTCACATTGGCTCTCACTCTCACACAACTCCACCACCCACATCACCCTACCTCACACCCAACCACCACAACACCTCATCATCACCTCCACCAGCATCGCCGTCCTCCACCAGCACCGCCGTCGACCCCCCTCCCTAGTCACATTCCGTCATACATTGCACAAGGTATTCTACACATAATCAAATTTTAAATAGAAACTATGATTTCCTTTTACATATACATTGTTGTGTGTTTGATTGAATGATTGTTTGGTTGCAGGAGGGGTAGGAACAAGTTCCACATCGAACAGACTATAGCTTCCCTGTTTGGTGCACATAAGCTGTTCGACGTAAATCCTGACCGGGTGCGATCGAGCGCAAGGTTGTTGCGCTCGAGCGCATAGGCAGTGTGCGATCGAGCGCACACCACTGAGATCGATCGCAAATCAGCCAGAAGCCAAGCAGCAGCATGTCTCGACCATCTGTTTCCACGTCTGGCGCCTCCAGCAGTCGAGCCTCTTCATCCCGGCCCAGCATCGAGCAATGGGAGTTGTTGTTCGAGACGGCTTTCGCCATCGACGACATATTCCGGCACATGGATGCCACTCAATGGGCCGTCCAAGCACTCCGACTCCGAGGGTTGAAGAGGCTGTTTAAGCCAGTGTGCTCCACTGCCTACTCCCAGCTCGTAGTGCAGTTTTATGAGCATTTATCTTTCGACTGCAGCAGACCGGGGGTCCTCACCTCTTCAGTTAGGGGCACGCCCATCGAGGTGACTAGTACCGATATTGCCACTGCTCTTCATTGCACGGATGAGTCCCCTCCTGAGGGCGCTGATATGGAGGAGCAGCCGGAGTCCTTTGCCCTGGCCGAGATCATCATGGATATGTGCGCTGGCCAGTATGCCGACAGGCATAACAATGCGGCCGGCCGATCCAAGCTGCCCCCCAGACTATGGCTCATCGATACGATCCTCCAGCGTAATGTGTGTCCGTTGGGGCACAAGACACAGCGGCGAGACCAGTTTCTTCAGACATTATACGCCTTCCATAGAGGCCACTGGTACTCCATACCGTCTGTCATTTGGAGCCAGCTGCACAAGTTCTGGGATCACGTACATGGCCGTCAGACTTCCACGGCCAATGCTTGGGGACTCCCTTTCCCATTCCTACTCACCTCCATCCTCAAGAAGAAGGGGATTAAGGGGACCCATAGTGACGGGCCAGTACGAGAGCATCCTATCTTTGGGCGGGCTCAGTGGACACAGAGCATATCACACATGCCACGAGGACCCCCAGTCCCTGCTCCAGTAGCTGAGCGAGTAGAGGAGGATCACATGGAGACCGAGGCCCCTATTATGAGCCCGGTGCGGGAGGAGGACCATTCGGATATGGGACCCACCGAGTCCCAGCACTTCTTAGCTGAGCTATCCTCCTTTCGAGGAGAGGTCGCTGCTGCCACCACTCTTGTACATCAGCGCATCGACAGTTTGGAGGCACGATTTACACGCCAGGAGGCCATGCTGCAGGCCATACTTGATCGCCTACCTCCAGCACCCGGTACCTCTCCGACTGCACCACCTGATGATCAGCAGTGAGAGAGTACCACGTCTGGCTGAAGACGTAAAACTTAGCGCTCATGGGAGGCACCCCACTGCATATCCTTTTTATAGTTATTAGTATTTTACTTGTTTATTATTTTGTTATTAGTACTTGTTTTCCATTTTATGTTTACTTTTCTTTCTTTTTCAAGGACGGTGTTAGTGCATCCAGTTGAAGTTTGGGGGCGTGCTACAAGCCATACCAGCCATATAGCTCTCCATCTCCCAGGTCAGATCTTTCCATGCTCTTTACACATTGGGGACAATGTGCATTTTAAGTTTGGGGGTATGAGGACACATTCACACACTACACTATGTCCTACATTTTTAGTTTTGTCGCTATTTTCATAGATAAATGCATGTTCATTCTGTCCAATAAACTTTTTTTTTTGGATCTAAACAAAATGTTATGATTCGACTTCATCAGTAAGCTTAACACTTTGAACATATAGGCCAATAAACAAGTTTTGAACCTAGATCACTGCCCTTTTGGCATTTAAGAATTCACAAGTTTAACTTGAGCTATCACGAGCACATTAGCACATAGCTGTGTGGGGTATGACATGTTATTTGGATTGGTATGTTTTTTTTACTTGACTGTGAACTAAATGACCTATTAGATTGACATTTTGGCATATAAAAATAGAAAAGATTGATTCGTACTCAAAAAGAAAAAAAAAATGCTCCTAATGATCAATAAAAACAAATTTTCCGCTGAGTAACTGGCCCTCTTGCCTCAGTAAGCATTGAGTGTCACGTCAAAAGGTGGAAAATCTTAAGTGATCATTAAAAAAGGAATTTTTTCGCTGAGTAACTGGCCCTCTTGCCTCAGTAAGCATTGAGTGTCACGTCAAAAGGTGGAAAATTCTAAATTGTAGCATAAAAATCAGTTAGTTTCGTAGCCTTGTTGACTCGAGCTAGTAAGTCCTTAGGGGTGTCTTTACACCTAATGCCCTAAAACCATCTGGTTTGGGAGTCATTGGCCAAACGCTCGTTACACGAGTCATCAAGAAAGCTTAAGGGAACTAACTTGGCAAAAATCTCGCAAATAAAAGTCTGTGCCATATTTGTTAACTCTAATAGGAAGTTTGGTGAATCTTGAGTCATCGAAACACTACCTGTTTGAATTTCTTGAAAACCCAACCTTTTATGTGCTAATCACCACACACCAAAGTCAAACTTGTGATATCTTAAAATACCCAGTGAATATGATTTATGTTCAAAACTCTTATTCATTGCAAATATATGTTTACACTTGTTAAGCTTGCTCATGAATGCGCATCATTGTTTTGTGTAAAATCTAAATTTTTTATAGACACTATGAACATTGAATTTATCTATATTTCTGTTTTAGTTTTTAATTTAGTATTGCTAAGGGACTAGCAATATGTAAGTTTGGGGGTGTGATAGACGCTTAAATATACATATTTAAGCCCCCTTATTTACACTTGTTAGATCCTTTATTACATTAATTTGGTATCTTTTACTCCATTTGTGTGTTTTACATGTTTTTATAGGGTCTTGGAGAAAAAGAAGCAGTTTTGGCACTTTAAGGAAGAAATCTAGAAGCCCCGGAGCACTTTCTGGACAAAGTGCGATCGAGCGCACATGAAGTGCGATCGAGCGCACATACGATCGTGCACACACAGCTAGGATCGAGCGCAACTTGCGATCGAGCGCAAGGCCACATGCGATCGAGCGCAAAGATACGGGCGTGAACAGTAAACTGCAGAACCTTATTTTGGAAAATACAAGATTTTCGTTTTAGGAAAGTTTAGGACTCATGGGTCTATTAGGATTTCTCAAAGACCTATAAATACACTTGTAACTCACATACAAAAGGACACCTTACAATCTTAGATAGTAAACACTTTTCTCTTTTCTTGGAGTGGAGAGCTTGGGAGAGAATTGACGCCTCTTCTCTCGGGTTTATTCTTCTCCCTTATGTTTAGTTTAATTATGTTTTCTTCAGTTAGTATGTGTAACTAACTCTCTTATAGGGCTCGATTGAAGCCCTAGTTATGCATTCCCATATTTTTATTCATTGATTAAATCTTTGCATAGCTTATTATGTTACTTAACTTGATTAACACCTGTGCTTATTTACATTCCTCATATGTATGTGTAAGGCCAACGTATGCATGTGGTATGGATAGGTTAGTTAGATCAATTTGGATGACCGAGTCCTGGGTCTAACATTAGTAACAAGGGACCATCTTATCTGGATACCCGGGTTAATCAACATGGGAAACCGGGAGTAGATACCATGCCCTAGGTCTCATGTGGTTGTCGATTTCCACAGTACCTATGCTTTCTTAAGGAACAACTCAAGCAGATACCATGCTGAATCCCTTAAGGAAGAAAAGAGTTAGAGTAGATACCATGCCTAACTCGTTGCTTAGGGAAATCAATAGCTTAAGGAGTAGATACCATGCCCTTAGGTTGGCAACCAGTAGGTACACATAATATGGCTAGAGCACTGATACTTTATACAAAATCGGGAATGTATGACTAGTGGTGGATATCAAAGCCCTATGTCTTTATTAGTATCAAATCACCCTTCAGTTTATTATTTCTATCTTTTTACATTGCAATTATAATTCTAAATCGAACTTTACCAATCCCTGTGGAGATGATCTTGCATTCGCACACTATGCTACACTATTGACCTTGTGCACTTGCAAGTAAAACAAGTGCGATTATTTACCCATTTATTTAGGTATATTATCGCGCAACATCTAGCCATCTCTTGATGCTTTGCAGGAGTGCTTTGTTAGTTACCTCAGCCTACCCTTTGGCTTACGGATACCCAACGGATGATAATCGATTCTCGATGTGGAGCACTTCGCAGAATGCCTTCAATCAGGTTCTATCGAACTATTTGTCGTTATCCGTGACTAGCACTCAGGGTAGGTCGAACTGGCATACTATAGACTTCTAGACAAAACTTCGGGCCTAGTGGTCTGTCATGATTGCTAGTAGCTCTGCCTCCACCCACTTAGTGAAGTAATCTATAGCTACGATAAGGTGTTTTCTTTGATCGGGTACCCCGGTGAAGGGACCAAGGAGATCCATTCCCCACATGGTAAATGGGAGTGGGCTCCTGATCGAGATAAGAGGATTTTCTAGACGGTGGGGCAAGGATGAGTATTGTTGGCAGCTCCTGCATTTCTTAACTAACTCCATGGCATTTTTCTGCATTATGGGCTAGTAATACCCTTGGCGGAACACCTTGAAGGCTAAAGGCCGACTTTTTAGGTAATTTTCATATACTCCTTCGTGGACCTCTCGAAGGGCATAATCGGCTTCGATGGGCCCGAGGCACCTTAGATAAGGCATTGTACGACATCTCTTGTACAGTTGTTCATCTATGATTGTGCATTAGGACGCACGAGAAATGAGCTTCCTAATTTCATTTTTCTGTTTGGGAAGTTAACTATCGTGCAAATACGAGAGGATCGAGTCTACTTAGGTTTCACCTTTAGTTACTGGTAGTATGGGGACCTCATCAATGCTCAGGGCGATGAAAGTCTCAAGGTATACAACTGGGTTTGCTTAGACTATTGAGAGGAGGCAAATCGAGGCAAATCGAGCCAAAACGTTTGCCTTTGAGTTCTCTACTCGAGGAACCTGGGTTATCCAGAACATTCTGAATTTGGCGGAGAGTTCTTTAGCCTTTTCATGGTAACGAGAAATCTTTTCCCTTCCACTCTCGAACTCTCTAGTCATTTAATTCACTACCAGCTATGAGTCGACATACGCATCCAGGGCCCTGCTAATTATTGCTCTTGCCAACTTCATTCTGGCGAGCAATACTTTGTACTCCATTTTATTGCTGGAACCTCAGGGTGTACTCGATGATGAATCCATCTGGGCTATAGAGGGTGAGCCCAGCTCCACTTCCGATGTTGTTGGAGGAATCGTCAATATGGAGGGTCCATCGTGGAATTTACTCGGTTTCGAGGTTGATCCGGACTCCCCTATAGTATTTTCTCTACAATGAAGTCCGCAAGGGCTTAAGCTTTAATGGCCTTTCGAGGGTAGTATTGGATGTCGAACTCTCCGAGTTCTATAGACCACTTGAACATCCTCCAGGAGACGTCCAACTTGTGCAACACTTATCGTAGTGGATAATCTGTCAAGAAGACAGTACTATACGATTAGAAGTATGGCCAGAGCTTCCGTACTGTGATTAAAAGGGCATATGCCATTTTTTCTATTAGGAAGTACCTTGCTTCCGCATCATAGAGGATTTTGTTGATATAGTAGATAGGTTTCTGAACACCCGCTTCCACTCAGACAAAGATGAAAGCTACTACTTCTTGCTCGGTATAGGAAGAGTTCCTCACCCGTGAAAAGTTTGGTCAGAAATGGGGATGAGCCTAGATATTTCTTCAGCTCTTCAAAGGCTTATTGACAGTCTTCTGTCCAGGTGAAGTCTTTTGCCTTTTTGATGGCTCTGAAGAATGTGAGGCATTTTTCTGCAGATTTTGACATGAAACAGCTAAGTGTCGCTATACACCTGGTCAACCATTGTATTTCCTTTACCGTTCTAGGAGAGTTATGCCGAGGATAGCTTCAATTTTCTCTGAGTTGGCTTCTATCCCTCTCTTGGTGACCTGAAATCAGAGAAATTTCCCCTAGTGACTCCAAATGCACATTTCACAGGATTCAACTTCATCTAGTGTCGGTGTAGCACCTTAAACTCATTCTCTATGTTGGAGTTATGATTTTTGGCCTTGATACTCTTTACCAACATATCGTCCATATAGACCTCCATATTCCCCTGATATGCCTATGGAAGATCTTGTTCACCAACCTTTGGTAAGTTGCCCCGACATTTTTTAGCTCGAAGGCTATAACCTTGTAGCAGTATAGCCCTTGGTCCGTGACGAAGGCTATCTTCTCTTGGCCAGGCTCATGCATGAGGATCTGATTGTAATCAAAATATGCATCCATAAAAGTTAAGAGCTCGTACTCCGAAGTGGCATCAACTAACCGATCGATTCGTGGCAGAGAAAAGCTGTCATTCGGGAAGACTTTGTTTAGATCAGTGAAGTCGATGCAGATCTGTCACTTGCCGTTGGGCTTCCAAACCATCACTAAATTGGATACCCAATTGGGGTAATCTGTCTCCCAGATGAAGTCAACCTTGAGCAACTTGTCTACCTCGGATTTGATGGTAGCTTGCTGCTATGGGGCGAATGATTAGCTTATGACTCAGGTCTATGTTTAGTCGATGCACGATGATCTTGGGGCTAATCCTGGGCATATCTGAGGCTGGCCAAGAGAACAAGTCCTAATTCTTTTGAAGGAGGGAAATGAGGGACTCTTTGAGGTCCCCGGGGAGGCCGAAGCCAATTTGGACTATCTGAAATAGATATTTACCAAGGGGGACAACGGTTAGCTCCTTCATGGGTTGGGCCCGAGAGGTTTTTACTTCATTTCTAAAGTTTTCTACTTCGAGGGGCAAGGTTTCTATCATTTTCCCTTCCCTCACGGCATTCAGATAGCAGAACCGAGAGATATATTGGTTTCCCTTGACTTCGCTTACCCCGTCGTCGGTGGGAAAATTCATCTTTAAATGGTAGGTGGAGACAACTACTTTTAGTTTGTTAAGAGTAGGTCTACTGAGGATCATATTGTAGGATGATGGTTGCTTGAATACTAGGAAGGTAGTTTGCACAGTAGCTGTTCTTAGAGCCATCCCTGTAGTGATAGGGAGAACTATGCTACCCTCAGAGAACACTGGGGATCCTGCAAAACCATACAGATGTTTGCCGAGCTCTCATTGTATATCAGGATGCGTCTGACCTCATGGTTGGCCACAAGGAGGGAGACTAACATGGCATCATCGCGTCGGGTTTGTACCTCATCTAAATCATTGTCCATAAAGTAAATCACTTGGTTTGTCTTTCTCTGTTTATGGGGGCCACTGACGGAGGCCACGAACCAAGCATATACTTTACTATTCTGTCTCGATTTTCCCCAGGCGGCAGGGACCCTACAGATTATCTTGATAACCTTGGTCACTATGACTTCTTGGACCCTTCGATTAGGCTTTTCTTGGTTGGGCCTAAAACTTTTTCGGTGGCCTTGACGTTCTTGGTCCGAATGGGATGGACGTCCAGGGCTTCTCCTAGGTCGGTCGAGCATCATCTCTTGTCGCAATCCAGTAAACTCCTTAGGTACCCTCGATTGATGAGAGCCTAAATCTGTTGCTTTAGGGCGTGACTTTCCTCAATATCATGCCCATAGTTTCTATGCGACCAACACCACTTGCTCTGATCTTCGTTGAGGTGCTGCGGTATCAGGGCCACTAGAGGATCGACCTGTTTTGGAGTTACATTAGGACGCTTGTCATGAATTCGTTGAGAAGAGTGAAGTTCTCAAAGCAGGCAGAGGCCTTGTACCTACCCTTGTGGTGGGGTCTTTTGATTGCCCTACTATGAGGGTCGACGACATCTTTCCTCTTTTTCTCCGTCTCCCCTTCCCTTTTTCTACGGAAAGCTTGGTCATCTTTTGCTATCATGTATTTCTCAGCTCGGGCCAAAACCTCGTTCATGTCCTTAGGCGGCCACCTGGTGAGCTTGGAGCTAAAGATTTCAGATCTTAGGCCGCTTTTGAATGCCAGCATTTGAATGTTAGGATCAAGGTCAGGGATCTCCTAAGCGACAGTGTTAAACCTCGATATGTAGGCCCGAATCCTCTCCCCTCGGTGCTGAATGATGTTAAATAGGCTTTTTGAAGTCGTTTTAGGTCCCTTGCTGCTGAGAAAATGGAAAGCAAAGGCTTAGTTGAGTTCCCTGAAAGTGTTAATGCTTCTCAGTTTTAAGCATGAATACCACGTACTGGAAGCTTTCTAGACAGTTAGGGGAAATGCTCGACATATAACTGGATCAGAATGTCGGTGCAGCATCATGGTTGTCTTATAATGCTGTAAGTGGTCCAAGGGATAAGCTAAACCGTTATAGGGTTTGATTTGTGACATCCTGAAATTTGACTGGAGTGGGGCCTTGAGGACTTCTTGTGTAAACGGAGTGTCCTGGACGCTGAGTTCATCCAGGACGCTATGACTCCGATACTTAAAGGTTTTGTTGATTTTTTCCTCAATCTTTTCGATCCGTTTGTCTAAGTTGAGGTTGCTTTTGGAGGAGAAGCTTTCTTTAGACCGACTAGCATAGGGTAGTGAAAGCTCGGTAGTGGAACGACTGTTGACAGGTAGTTCGCCATCCGAAAAGCTAGTTTGCCTAGGAGTGTGGTGAGAAGTCAGAGGCTAGAGCTGTCGGCCTTTTCTCCGGACCTCGGCGGCTAGGTCGCTTACTAATTGAGAGAGCTCTAGGAACTGGGTTTGGGTTATTGGAACAGTGGGATACTCCATGGCAGTCCCATTGAGGTCGGCGGAATCCATCCCTAAGTGACAAGGGTGTCGCTCTCTTGGGAGGGTTTGTTGGTCAGAACTAAGGGTTACACGTTCAGATATCGTGGGGAACCCTAAGCCGGACTGTTGGCTGTGGGTATTGTTTTGCATGGGTGCAGAGCTGGCCCCTGCGACTTCTTTGCCCATTTTTTTTGCGGCGTTTCTAGGTGGCATGGCAACAAATGAGTTCTTTAGGATTTTATGCTTTTGTTGTTTAGCGAAAGATTGGTATTTTCCACGGACGACGCCAATCTGTTGATGTCAAAAGTCCGCTCCTGAGCTGGAAGTTCCACATCCAACGTCTTACATGAATAACGAGGGGTAAACTAAAGAGTCATCGGAGGAAAGGGGGTGGTTACTCTGAAGACTCTCCGATGCTTTTGTTAGGATGGGGTTTTGAGAAAATGGATAGTTGGGGTGTGTGTTTTATTGATGAACTTGAGATTGGAGATGAGATTGAATTCACATACCTTGGGCTTTTTATAGTGTTTTGGAGACAAACTGACCATGTGCTTGGGATGGTGCGATCATGAGATCTCGCTTCTCTGGCGAAGGGTCTTGTCGCGTGTTCAGAGGTGGCTCAATCCCTGTAATTACGCTTATATTTCTACATGGTGAGTCTGCAAGTGAGGATGGTTATGTCAACTGCTCATCCACGTGTCGTCCGGTCACTGGACGGGAATTGTCCCATGTGTCAACAGATTATTGAAGGGTGACTTATGAGCATGGCCACGTGTCGTTTGGTCATTGGAGGAGTATCGTTCCACATGTTGTCAGGCTACTGGAGGGTGACTTTATCGGTTGCATCATAACCCAAGAAAGAAAATGAAGGAACAACATAGAAGAAACAAAATTGACTACTAGAAACCATCATAAACGAGAGGTAGTCTAGGCAAAATAAGACAAAATTATTCACAAAGATCAATAAAACCGACCATGCAATACAGATAAAGTTCACGCCTTACCTCAAGAGAAGAGACATTGTAGATCGATGCTATGGAGTGGTTGAAGGCTGCGAATCGCAATGGAGCAAAGGAGGGAAAAAAAATCCACCGGACGATTTTCTGATCATGACGGCCGATCGCTGTGGAAGCGAAGTAGTTGGGGTGACTAGGGTTTTCAATGGTCACTGGGAGTGAAGGTAGATATATGTTGGGTTTTGTGATTAAGTTGGGGTGACTAGGGTTTTCAATGGTCACTGGGAGTGAAGGTAGAGATGTGTTGGGTTTTGTGATTAAATACCAGGAGTTGTGATAGCAGACATGGGAGAGGAAAGATAGAGGGTTGTGGCTATGGTTTGGTGGAGGGCTGAGATGATGGAGATAATTTTCCACCATATATTACATTTACTTTTCTTTCCTTTATTTCCTTTAAAATTATTTTCTTTATCTTTACAACAATTTTTTTTTTTTAAAAATTATTTTTCTTGTCTGGTTTTCAGAAGGATGATAGTAAGTAAGGGGTAGTTTTGGTATCTCACGTGCTTTATTAGTTTAGTCACGACATCATGGTCTAAAGACTCAATTGTTATGATTTTAACAAGTTAAAGATCCGACTGTTTAAATTGAAATCACAAAACTCAATTATGTTTAAGTCCAAACTTTAGGGACCAAAATAAAAATTTACCTTTGTTTTAATAACAAAATTTTGAAAAAAAATTTCTACCCTACTGTAAAATTGTTTGGGTAGAGAAAAAAATGTATAATTAAAGAATATCAAAACGGAGATGAGTGAGAAAAAAAGTTCACATGAGCACAGAGAAAGATACACAAAGTTGTAAACATGCCAAAACACGCAAGGCAAACAAAATATGTGAGTATTGCATATGGTATTGATGTTTCCTTATCACATATTGATTGCTAAATGTCATCATCGGTATCAATAGTTTGATCATTTGCTTAAATTGATCTTTAAAATTAAATTTATTCAATTTGATTGAACAAATTCTTAAAATTTGATCTTTCCTATCATTTAAAATATCATTTAAACTGAATTGTTTAATCACTTAATTAAAATGTAATGATAAATTCTTTTACTTCAACTTAATGTAACAATCATGCAAAATTTTACATAATCGATAATTATAAAATGCAAAGTTATAGTTTAGAAAATTTTTTAACATTAAAACCACACTCAAATATTATATATGTACAAAAGTTTTTATAACCAGTTAAAAAGAAATTGGGAGAAAAAGCAACCAAAACTGAGCTTTTTTCTCTTTATTTAGTTGCGCCAGTCCCAACTTAGCGATGTTTCTTAGAATGAACAGTTCCTACTACGTAAAGCCAACTGCAAAAACCCATCTGGCCTTTGAATATATAAGCCAATGAAAATATTTTGCCTAATTAACCTTCACTCTTTATTTAGTTATGCCCAACGTTTGGGTACAAGCTAATAATGCATGAGAGGTCTGTATACAATAGCCCCCTTCTGCTAACACAAGGACCCAGACTGATACAAGATTTCCATCTATATAGACTACAGGCATAGAAAGGCTCTTCCAAACAAAGCTAAAGAAAAGTACAACGAAGTTTTAACAGAAACATGGACAAAACCAGGCTAAATTCTTACTATCTAATTAATGCGTGCCAACCAATACGAAAGTAACTTTTCAAATAAAACTAAAAAATATTATACAAAATTTTAAATGAAATGTCAGATTAAGATTCTTTTCAATAATTTGAAACAATTTTTTCAAGTGGATCATTGAATGAATGTTACATCAACATTGTAGATGACACAAAAGTTTATTTTATTATTGAATAAAAAAAATATATATATTTTTTCTCTTTTCATACCATTTAATGGTGAAATAAATTTCTATTTTATATATCTCTCATGATATTGTGTCAAATATAAACTTATCATCCAATTGTGTACTTAATTTTTTTTTCTTCGAGTTGTTAGAGCAGGTCTTCCTCCAATAAAACTAACCCAATTAAGTTCTTATTACCTCATTAATATGACAACCTAACTTTGAATTTTTCCCAGAAAAAGGAGCTTCCTGGTTGGCACGATGCAAGGGATGACTCACTTTCTCATATTTAGACATATCATTGAATCAAATAATATAATATAAGAATCTCAGTTGTTTCTAATTCTACTTTCTTTTATATGACAGGTGCATCCATGCTCAAAGAAACATATGCGATATATAAGGTATCTTTTGATGTCATATCCTCCATAATTTAGTTTTACACTATTATGCTTCTTAAGTTTTTCCTTCTCTTTTTCTTGGTTTTTACTATTTTTCTTATTTCCATTTTAGTCTCATTTTTCTTAAAAGAATCATTTGCTTCTCTGATTTTTTTTGTATTAGTATTAAGTTTATTCAATTGATGTTATTGTTGTTTCTGTCCAGTTAATGGTTATTGCCTTATTTGTCCAATTGCTTTATCTGATTCTCTTTATTTGGTTGATTATATTTATTATTTTAGTTTGTTAATTCTGGCTGTGGTTCAAAACCTATCATTTTGCTTCACTAATGGGTCACGTCATATGTCATTGGGGTCTACAAGACCAAAGAAAAGTGCCACCTGCATTTCTAATTCTAATATGAACTTGTCTTGATTAAAATTAAATACCAAAAGGAAAAGGAAATAGAACTTGTGGTTACAATTCCTATTTGGAGTGGAACACGGTAAAAAAAAAAAAAAAAAAAAAAAAAAAAAAAGTTGTTATTCTCTTTGTTATTGTTCTTGTATAAGCGTGCTTGGTTTTCTTTGTCACAGTAAAAATCATGAGGCAGAATTGTACAATAAATTGATGTGTGAGTGGTTAATTTTTTTTAAATTATTATATTTTCTTAATTAAATTTACGGTAGTTTAAATTTGAGTGTATTTGATATTTGGATTTAAGGAGTTTTATCTCTTTTGATTTGTACTACAATTTTGATTAGAGTGAAATATCCGTGAAAATTTTTAACTTCAAACTACGTAAATTTGTTGTATGTTTAATTTTTTAAATAATCAATATATATATTAAATAAATAATCAAACAGCGTAAGAATTAAATCTGAAACTTGATAAAATCTGACCCTCTGAATAAAGGATCTCATCGATAAAATATTTGAAAATTTTAAAAATGCAAGCATATTTTGTAGCATTATGGTGATACTGCCAAAGTGAATGACATCCATAACTTAGAAAAGCGTAAAATAATTCAATGACCATTTTTGTTTTATAACATCTCTACCGTATCCAGCGCAGTAATGCAGTAGTTGAATGTTAAATCTCTTTACTTATGGGGCAAGGATTCGAACCCAACAAGAATATGCAACTTTGCATGTAAAGGCCTTAATTACTTTCACAACATTGTCTTATATATAACCTCCAGCAGCTTCAACTTTATTTTAAAAAAATAATTAAATCAAACTCATACATTGCACAAACCTAAAAACGTATAACATAATAATATATTCATGTCAAACAGTCGAACGAAGAAAATTCAATTTGAACAAATCATTATGGTAATGGGCCAATGGGCCTCATTGAAAAGGTTAGAAGTACTTTGTATCCGTGATAGATAAGGCCCATGGGCCAAACCCAATAGTGGCTCATCCAAACTGAATCATTATCCTTGAAACCCAATCTATCACAAACTCTCACAGTCGCACTCCTTACTTATCTTCAGATCGAAATCATCGGATGCATGGCGTGCTGGCGTGCCGCATTAATTTTGCTCTCCGGTGCTCCTCCGATACGCCGCGTTTCGCGCTATCATGTCAAACCCTAAACCCTAATGCGTCCCCTATCATACTTAGTCTCTTTCCTTCTTCGTCCCTCAATCCAAAAAAGGTTGCAAAAAAGTAGTAGCTCTTTTCTTCTTTTTATCAAAAGCATCCATTATTCTCTTTGTTGAGTTAACTAAATCTTAATTGAATCTCTCTCTCTATGACGTTATAGATCTCGTGTTCCAGTTCTCGGTGGCGCACCGTTGTTACCGTGAGGTCCCACATGACCACCGAGGACAAATCGATTCCAAAGGATAGAATGCTTGTCAGTGCATTTTGATCTTGTTCTGTTAAAATCTAGGGTTTTTGTTTATATTTACTTAAGCTCTATTTTCTATTGGATTATCAGGTATTTGTGCCACCGCATCCGTTGATCAAGCACTGGGTTTCAGTCTTGAGGAATGAGCAAACTCCTTGTCCAATTTTCAGTTAAGTATAGTTTAATTGGCGTGTGTGTTTTTCAGGTGAAAATTATAATGTTTTACTACTTGTTTCTTAAATTTCATTTTGTTGAGTAAAACTGGGAAATACTTTAAAAAAAATTATTAGTGTTGTCAGCTTTTCTTAATAGTCTATTAAACAATTTCATCAAAGACTTTGTTTACACTCTGTTTGGAACCAAATCAAAAATAGAATTCATTTCATTTTCAAATGAATTGAATAAAGAGTTAATTTAGAAATGAATTTTTATGTATGGCTTTCTTAATGTTTAAAATGTTCGGAACAAATGAAAAATTCAAAAGAGAGGGAGATGGGTTGGATGGGAGAGAGTACTTTTGGTAACATTATTTTTTTCTATAGCATTTGGTTGAATTCATTTGTAGATTTATTCAATTTTGATAGAATTTGCAAACATGACAACCTATAATCTTGAGCCTTTATCTTCAGGACATTAGGGATTTAATTGTTACACCTAATAATTTGTGTTCTTTCTTTTGGTTTCATTCAGTTATTTACTGAATTTATTAAAAGCAGAGTGGGTTTAGAGTGCCCTTATAAGCAAGGCGTCTGAGAGGTAGACAATAGTGTCCTGTGTCGGATGACTCAAATTGGTGGCAAAGGGCAGAGAGTTCTTTCTCAGTATTTAATTATTTATATTTTCCTAAAGATTTATCTTTCCATCTCGCAATTTTGAGTTGGAGCTGTTTCCCTGATCTAATATTTTCAAACTTCTATTTCTCTAGAAAATGCAATGGCTGAGTTGGGGAGGCTACTTATGTATGAAGCTTCAAGGGATTGGTTGGTGAGTGTGTTACAATATGCATGCATGTTATTAAATTGTTTCATTGTTCTTAATTCTCATGCCCTATTAATTTTTCTTTTAGTTGCTTATTATTTTCTCTTTTTTATTATATAAATTTTGGATAGAAAGAGGTTCTGTTTGATTATGTTGCAAGTCATAACTTCATATTGATATGAATGCCGTGTACTGTAAATTCTTTTTCTTTACAAAAAATAAAAAAGCTAATTAGAAACCCTAGTAAACAGGGTAGAAATCTAAGTATGACAGTAGCATAGAAGAGAAGCACCTAAAAAAGAAAAAAATATGTCCCAAAATTTGAAATATCTATGAAATCAATTGAAAAAAAAAACATGAATCAGAAAAGAGTAGAGACAAATAACCATGACAACACTGAACAACATCTTCGAAAGCACCCTTTTGAGCTCAGTTAAATCCTTTTCCTCCTCATTGATGCTTTATCCAATTATACCACTATAAACAAATCCAAGTTGTAGTCCTTCTGCCATGCTGAGTGAGATGGCATCCAGTATGTTGTTTCACTATGTTTAACCACATAATATAATCTTTAGTTTGTTAGGGTACATTTTTTTTTCTGACAAGTAGTTTGTTAGGATATTTTACCTGAAAATCATCAGGTTAGGTCTGTCCGTTTTATTACGATACTATGACTTCCAAGAATGTTATATATGTATGTCACCTTGATCAGCAACCCCATATTTTATTTCCAGCTAGGATTTCACGTAACTTACCTCACAAGTGTCATGCTGGTAAGTAATTCATTTCTAATCAGAAAGTCCTCAAATTAATCATATCACTCAGATAGTTTTTCGTTAGATAACATTGTGGACTTTATTGTTTGTGTTAGATAAAATTGTTCTTTCTTAGATATCTATTCTCTGGGATCCAATTGTCAACACATATAAGGTGTTGGCTACGTTTTGACGAATTGTTTTTACACTTTCTAACTTCCCTCCTATGATTTTTCCCCCTTACATCTCTGTGGTTTTACTTTTGCCAGCCAACTGTTATAGGGGAGATTCAATCACCAATGGGTGTTTCCTCGGTTGAATTTATTGATCCAAGGGAGCCTGTGGCGGTAAGTTTCTAGTAGCAGTTTTCAGTATCTTTTTTCCTTTCTTATTGCTCACCTAATGTGTCCATGATTTCCAAGATATGGCTCCTTTTATTTTTCTAGGGGTCAAGTAATGCTAATCTTACTAACCAGAGCTTTTATGCTGAGCCATTAATTGATACTTAATTCTTCTAGTTTCTCAGGTTGTTCCTATCTTGAGAGCTGGTCTTGCTCTTGTGGAGCATGCATCATCAGTCTTGCCGTCAACAAAAACATACCATCTGGGTAAGTATCTAGCGAATACTCATGATTGTGTGTGGAGACAGGCCTGTGTCCTGTAATTTGTTTGCCATTGTTCATATTTTGTCATGTTCTTTTATGTCTTCGACTACATTAGTGTCTTATGATTTGTGTTTTCTGTCTCATGAATTAAGGAATAAGCAGAGATGAGGAGACACTTCTGCCAACAGTGTATCTGAATAAGTAAGATTCCTTGTCAAACTTGACACCTTTCATATTAAGTACCTTTTACTATCTATATTTTTTTTTTAAAAATAAAATAAGCGTTTGGAAGGTGGAACTCTTTTCATCTCTCTTATTAGGGTATAAACTCAGTGCCAGAAACACCCTTTTGAACTTCCATACCTCATTTTCTTCCGCTACATTTCACTCTTTTTCTTTTGTTTATGTTTATGGTTAATTCAAGATTCAATATTATTCTGAATTTTCTGCCCTTACATGTTACTGTTGTGTTGGTCTTCTTACATGTCTTGGAATAACTTTTGTAGGTTGCCTGATAAATTTCCTGAAACATCAAAAGTATTTTTGGTAGATCCTATGCTTGCAACAGGTATTACTATTCTAATGCCTGGAAATTTTTGTGCCATGTTTAGCATGTATAATTATAGATTTCCAGCATCTGTGTGTGCGCGCGCACATTCTTTCTCTCTTTTTCTCACAAAAAGATGAAACTCATTATGTTGTCTGATCGTAACATTATCTCTAGTTCCACTATAGTTCCAATATTATTCTTCCATGAGATTGGAAGTTCAACCTGGGTCTCTTGTTTTGGTTTTCAATCGAACTTTGAGGGGCAACCACTTGAAGTTGTCTATACTGAGCCTTGAATCTGAAAATTAAATGAACTTTGATCCAAAACTAAGCTCGGTGCTAGTGTTATAAAATAAGATGTATTATGTTGCATCTTTGTAGCTAAAAAGATGCTGTTGCTGTCTTTATTTACCATATCATGGGTAGTGTTGTGATTGAGTTGGGATTTATCACCATTAAAATCCAGGTGAGACACAAAACTATGCAATGTTATTAAGGATTGATTATATATCAGCTAAGAAAACATATGCATGCAACAATCTTCACTAGCAATGATAATTTGAATCTCTCTTCTTTTCAGGTGTGTGAGTGTGCCTCTCTTTTTCTCTCTTTCCCGCCAGGAACATAATCTCTTCTTGCATATTTTCTTGCTTCTGCTTAAATGTTCATGGCTTTACTAGCAGAGATTTTTTTGATAAGTTTTACTTGCAGAAGTTTTTACATTTGTGCAGCATCTATTTTTTTATTTATTTTTATTTTTATTTTTTTATGAGACTACTATGCTTGGCCAGAAACTGAGCTTGATCTGAGGTATCTTCACTCTATTTCTTGGTAACTGATTACAGGCGGCACAATAGTGGCAGCGGTTAACCTCTTAAAGGAGCGTGGGTTGGATAACAAGCAAATTAAAGTGGTAAATAATTTAGAAGATATCCTTCTTTCTTTTGTTAAAGCTTATATGCAGTTACCTTTCACAAGCAATTTGGAATGCACGTAAGATGGCTTGTTGATGCGGTCACTTAGGTGATATGATTCCAAGCTAATTGTTTGTTGGTTCATATACTATATAAAGACTAAATTGCATGATCTAAACTCTAAAGATGAGAGGCGAAGGAGCTAGACTGAATTATGAGAAGTTCCCCCCGCCCCCAAAAAAAAGAAGCAAATATAAACAGACTTGTGGGTATCAGTTCTATAAGGGAGTCTTTGTCAAAATATACTGGATTTAAGGCACTTCTGGATCTGCAGACACCATGCTGAATAGCATGTATGAAAAGTATATGAGTTACGTTTCAATAGGGTGATTATTTTGGTTCCTGCATCTGTTGTCAATTGTTGCTTGGTATGGGGCTGTTTCCACCTTGCATAGGAAATTCTGCATTTAGGTTGAACCCAATTAATCTTCAAGCTTCAGTGCTTTGTTGGGGCAAAACATTTGCAGATTGGGAAGAGGTGGGATTGTCATATGACTTGGTAAACATGAAATTGTAAAATGCCAAGTTCTTTTCTGTCTTCAACTTGCACAAGCACAATCATTTTCAGTTCCATTTCTTTAGTTGATGCTCTAATAACAGAAATGCTATGTGATAGATTTCTGCTGTCACCGCACCTCCAGCCCTTAACAAGCTCAGTGAGAAATTCCCTGGGTAATGATATTAATATATTATAATTCACTAGTTAATATGAAAAGTTGATCATTGGTAAAACCTTAAACGTTTTCTGGTTTTGTAATTTTCCAGGCTCCATTTATATTCTGGAATAATTGATCCCAATGTCAATGATAAAGGGTAAGTCTCTCCCATCAGATTCCTTCTCAGTTAGCTTTAAATGTGGATATTTCAAAAAAGATGTACTCCAATATGTTTGTTTTACCCTTATTTTGATTGGGTGTTTTCAGGTTTATAATTCCTGGACTCGGAGATGCTGGGGATAGGAGCTTTGGAACCTGAAGTGATTCGTCCAAAGAGAAGGGAGAGAAGGGCTAGCTAAGTATGCGGCTAGGCTATTATTGCATATCATCTTTAGCAATTTTGATTTAAGCCTATTGCATGTCAAGTTAAATAGGCTTGCTGAGTTTTGTAGTTATAAAAAAAAGGGTTGCTGAATTTGTCAGTTTTTAATCGGTAGACTTGCATTACAGATTTGTTTAGTTCAAAGCGAATGATCACAAACAAATTCTTGCAAAGTGTGTTAAAAAAGAAAAGAAAAAAAATTTGTATTCCATTTGTCAACACTATTGTCAACTTCTGCGTTCATAAGCAACCATATGAGAAAGATAATGCACATCTTTGGATACAGAAACAGGAGTAAAATCAAGTAATCCCATCAGCCTACCATCTTTGCCTTGAACCTTTTTTGGGTCGTAAGTAATGTTCTAAGCTTTTGTTTACTAAATATCATACAAGCAATACATTTTCTATTGTATAATGCAGGTACGTGAAAATAAATTTGAAGGCCAATGTAAGACTTAGAAGTTAGGGGAACATAATAATGCTCAATAAAGTTTACCAAGCTTCTGGAATCATCCTTATACGCATTGCTGTAATGGAATATAATCCATGGAATTTAGTTGTTTTCTGTCATTTAGTCACGATAATAAGGGTTCAGTTGAGTTTCTTAATCACAAAGGCCTTCACTCTATAAATTTTCTTATCGAATACCTGAAGGTCATCAACCAATGATCTACGTTGTGGTTTAAACACGGAAACAATTCGGGCCCAGGAAAAGATAAAAATAAAAAAAAGTTATCTCTAAGCTTAACATTAAAGGATAATGTTTTTTTTAAAAAAAAAAAGAAAAAAGAAAACACATTGGCGATCATGGGTTACAATTTCTCGTAGAACATGTTCGGTTTGATTTTAATTGTTGTTATTGTCAGAAAAGAAAGTAAAAGTTAAAATAAACAACACAGCAGAAAAGATGTCTCAAGATATTTTTATGACAAATTTTCTCATCTAATGCCATGTAATTGATTTTTCGCTTTTCCCAGGTACCCATTAGCTAGTAGTACTACTAAGTAAAAACAAATAGAAAATTATAGAAGCTTAATACTACATTATTATATTAATTAAAAGAAATAAAAATAAAATAAAATTGAGATGAAACCGGAGACCCATAAAGAAGCGGCATACATCATGCCTTAGCAACCACCACAACCACAATGGGCACCGTTGCCACCACCTCCTCCACATCCATCACCGCCGCCACTGCCACTAGTCCCTCAGGCACATCCAGCTGCACCACCACCATAACCGATGCTAGCACCAAATGTAGTGGTCGTACCAAGATTTTCGCCACCATGAGCAGCAGTACGGGTTCCTGTACCGTCACTCTCGCCTTCGGTTCCTTTAGCCCAACATAAAAAGCAACAAAATATGACTAAAGCCATTGTTGGAACAGTGGTCATTGTTAATGTATTATATGCACTTAGTCCCACATTGGTTATGTATAACTTTACCTCTCTTATTAGCTTGTATAAATAGGATAGTCTCACATTGGTTTTGTCTCCTATTGGCTTGTATAAATAGGATAGTCCCACATGGGTTGTGTATAACTTTGCCTCTCCTATTGGCTTGTATAAATTGGATAGCTCCATTGTAAGTAAATTATACCAAATATAATTCTTCTCTTTGTATTGTCTCACTTCCTCTCTTAAATTCAACATAGTATCAGAGCCTTAACGGTTCTCGGTATATTAAGAGTTGAGTATGCTCTGTGATTGCCATTATTAGTGGATCATTCACATCAGAAAAACTTCTAGTATATCATTTTCATACATGTCGGGTCATCATTATAGCCAGAGTCTCATTCTCCATCGATGTCATCTCCGTCACTGCTCTTGTTTCAGACATGCTGCTACCACGTCAGCGCCATATCACCCGTTGACCGCCACATCATCAGTTGACCACAACATCACCAGTTTCTTGGAGGTTCACCTTCCTCTTTGCTCCTATGGCTGAATCGGACTTATCCCGGGTTATTACTACTGTTTTGGATGAATCTAATTATGTTGTGTGGGCTCAAGAAATGTCTGGTTTCCTCCGTGGACGAAAATTGTGGCGTTACGTGACTGGAGATATCACTGAACCCAAGAAGAAGGACGACAAAGATGCTGACAAATATGTTGACTGTCTAGAGGACTGGGATAGTAAAAATCACTAGATTCTCACATGGTTTCGTGCCACTATTATCCCAGAAATCAAACTTCAATTTGGTACACTCCATATAGCTAAAGAAGCTTGGGATCTTCCCCAACACCGCTACACTAGGGCAGACATCTCAAATCGGTATTGTCTTCTTTCCACCCTTCATAGCATGCGCCAAGAACCTGGACAAACTGTCAACAGTTTTCTATCTCAGATGACTGCCGTGTGGAACCAGTTAGCTCTCACTGAGCCAACTTGGGAATACACAAAAAATGCTAATGTTCATGGAAAGTACCAAACTGAGACACGCATTATACAATTCCTGATGGGCTTGAGAGAGGAATTTGAACCTGTACGAGCTTCAATCCTACACCGGGGCGCGATACCTCCCCTAAACGACGTCCTCTCTGATCTACTCAGTAAGGAAACACGTCTTGCTTCTTTACAAGGATCTCATATAGATGTTGCCCTTGCAGCATCCGTTGCTCTTGCCACACTAGCTGCCAAGGCAAACCCACACCAGAAGCCCTTATATTGCAAGTATTATCATTCACAAGGGTATGAATTGCTCAAATGTCCTTCTCGCCTGTGTAAAGTCTGCTGAGAACCGGGTCACTATCTTGCAGACTGCCCTAAACTTCCATCTGAAAATCAGTCAAATGGGAACCAATATCACTATCGAGGCTCATACAATCGGTTCTATTCCAAGCCAAAGAATACTACTACTGTAGCCACTAATGCTACACCAACTTCATCCAGCTCTCCACCTGATTGGAGTGGTTTCTGCATTGTTCTTACCGAGGCTCTAAATAAAATTGGTAACAATATAGCCATGTCAGCTACACCAGGTATATCCCGATGGTATTTTGATTCTGCCTGTTGCAATCACATGACTTCTGATGCCTTTATATTTTCCTCTAAAACCCATGATGAGCATGCATTTACTATTCACATTACCAATGGATCAAATATGTTGGTCAGCCATACTGGACATGTTGATAGTTCTCATTTGTCTCTCCTTGACACATGTTAGGTTCCTAATCTTACCCTTAACCTTATATCTGTTGGACAACTATGTGATCTTGGACTTGATTTGCATTTTTCTTCTACTAGTTGTCTTGTGCAGGACCTTCAGACAAGAAAACTCCTTGGAACCGGCCGTAAAGTTGGACACCTCTTTGAGCTCACTCACCTCGAAGTCCAATCCTCACCATCACCAAACCAATCAGCCGCATCCATCCCAGCACTCTCACTCGTGGAATTGTGGCACTCTCGGTTAGGTCATATTTTATCCAGCCCTCTACGTTCTCTTATTTCTAGTGATCAGTTAGGTTCACTTCAGCATGAGTCTTTTCATTGTATTCATTGTCAACTTGCAAAACAATGAGCTTTACCTTTTAATAAGAGTCATTCTGTTTCCCTTGCACCTTTTGATTTAGTACATTCTGACGTTTGGGGGCTTTCTCCTCATGCATCAATGGGTGGTACTCGTTATTTTGTTATATTTGTGGATGACTATTCTCGTTATACTTGGTTGTTTCTTATGAAAAGCAGATTTGAACTCTTTCAAATATATTCTGATTTTTCTTCTATGGTTCAAACTCAATTCTCTCGGAATATCAAAAATTTTCATTCAGATAATGCAATGGAATATAAAAACCGTGCTTTTTAAAACTACTTCACAAAAATGGCACGCTCCCCCATCACTCGTGCCCTGGAACCTCCCAACAAAATGGACGAGCCGAACACAAACATCGACATATTCTTGACACTGTTCGAGCTCTACTCATTTTGTCATCATGTTCTGAACGTTTCTGGGGTGATGCTGCCTTAACCGCAGTGTACACAATCAATCGTGTCCTTTCCGCTACAATCCAAAAACAGTCTCTATTCGAGCACTTTTTCGGTAAACCTCCTAATTACTCTAACCTCAGAGTCTTTGGTTGCGCTTGTTTTGTTCTTCTCAAATCACATGAACACAACAAATTACAACTAAGGGCTCATCTGTGTTGTTTCATTGGATATGGTATTGAATATAAAGGGGTATCGGTGCTAGGATCCTATTTCTAAAACTCTTTGTATCTCTTGTCATGTCATTTTTTGGGAATATTCAATGTTCTCTTCCTTATAGTCATTTGACATGTCAACCATCACTAACTCCAGATTCTTTACTGATCCATCTATTGAGTTATTTCCTGAGAATCCAGTTTCAGGTACTGTTGAGTCCACCTCCGAATCATCAGCTGATAACACCCCTTCCATTCCGAAACCGCCAGCTAATCCTATCTCTCCAGACCCAGCTCCAGCTCTAGAACCATCAACTGACCTCACCTCTTCGACTCGTCGTGTCCGAGGATATTCCTATGTCTGATGAGTCTGCACTGACTCCCTCTGAGAGCCATCCTCCATATCACCCCCACAGATCTACCAGGGTAACTTATCCCCCTTCTCATCTTGCTGATTACCATTGTGATTATCATTGTTTTCCATTATACTTCATCTGCATGAGCCTCAATCCTAGAAGGAGGATGGTACTAATCCTCTTTGGCAGAAAGCAATGGATGAAGAACTTCAGGCCCTAACTAAAACTCATACCTGGGATATTGTTGATCTGCCCCCTGGAAAAACTCCTATTGGGTGCAAATGGGTGTTTAAGATCAAGACACTTTCTGATGGCTCTATTGAACGATATAAAGCCCAACTTGTTGCCAAGGGATTTGCTAAGGAATATGGTATTGACTATGAAGAGACATTTGCTCCAGTGGCAAGGCTCACATCTGTCCGTACACTCATTGCTGTCGCCGCCATTCGAAGATGGACTCTGTTTTAAATGGATG
This sequence comes from Bretschneidera sinensis, assembly GCA_023935145.1. NCBI lineage: Eukaryota > Viridiplantae > Streptophyta > Magnoliopsida > Brassicales > Akaniaceae > Bretschneidera > Bretschneidera sinensis. The sequence continues at coordinate 72,928,862 of CM043700.1, read as the reverse complement.
TCAAAAATACATTTCTCAATGGGGATCTTCTTGAAGAAGTTTACATGCATACACCTCTTGGCTTGGATGCCCCTCGAAACAAAGTTTGTCACCTTCACCGTGCCCTATATGGTTTGAAACAAGCTCCATGTGCTTGGTTTGCCAAATTCAGCACTACCATTCATCAGTTTGGGTTCACACCGAGTGCTCATGATTCAACTCTGTTTATTTGCTATACTGTCAATGGTATTATCCTTCTTTTACTATATGTGGATGATATGGTTATTACTGGATATGATCTACATGGTATTTCTGAACTCAAAAAGTTTCTCAGTGGCCAATTTGAGATGAAAAATCTTGGCGTGCTCACCTAATTTCTTGGCCTCGAAGTCTTATATAATTCTGATGGATTTTTTCTCTCTCAGGCCAAATATGCCTCGGATCTCCTTTCCAAGTTTGGGATCACTAACTCAACCACTGCCACTACTCCTCTCGAGCTGAACTTCAGACTTACCCCACTCAATGGTTCACCTCTTCAGGATGACACTCTATATCACCAACTAGTTGGAAGTCTTGTATATCTTTTTGTCACTCGCCTTGACATTGCCTATGTCGTTCAACACGTCAGTTGGTTCTTGTCCGCTCCTCGGATCACTAATTACTCGGTTGTTCTTTGCGTTCTTCGGTATATCAAGGGTACTTCATTTCATGGGCTTCATTTCTCAGCACAGTCTGCCCCCATCTTACAAGCCTATTATGATGCCGATTGGGCCGGAGACCCTACCGATAGACGTTCAACCACTGGTTACTGTTTTTTTTTGGGCAATTCTCTCATTTTCTGGCGTAGTAAGAAACAAATTGTGGTTGCTCGCTCCAGTATTGAAGTTGAATATTGTGCCATGGCTGATGCAACTCAAGAACTTCTCTGGCTTCGATGGCTACTCGCTGACATGGGTATCTCTTCTCCTGCTGCCACTATCCTACACTGTGAAAACAGGAGTGCTATTCAGATCGCTCACAATGATGTCTTCCATGAGCGTACAAAACACATCGAGAATGATTGCCACTTCATCCGTGATCACATTCTCCAGAATACGGTTCATCTACAATCCGTCAGTTCAACTGATCAGACAGCTGACATTTTCATTAAGGCTCATCAACCCGAACGCTTTCACTCTCTGGTTTCCAAACTCAAGTTCACCTCCTACTTACCGCCTTGAGTTTGAGGGGGGATGTTAATGTATTATATGGGCTTAGTCCCACATTGGTTGTGTATAGCTTTGCTTCTCCTATTGGCTTGTATAAATAGGATAGTCCCACATTGGTTGTGTATAGCTTTGCCTCTTCTATTGGCTTGTATAAATAGGATAGCTCCCTTGTAAGTAAATTACACCATTCAATACAATTCTTCTCTTTGTATTGTCTCACTTCCTCTCTTAAATTCAACAGTCATAGCAACCATAATAATTACGTCAACTTTGTCTATATCTCTCTCATTGTGTTGATTTTGTTTTGATTCTCTTAAACTCCCAGAGACGGGAGAGTAGTGCTCACAAATGATTTGAGGGAAAATATATTAGCACATAATAAGAGTAAGATGAAGAGTCTGAGCTCTGAATGGTAATTAATTAACCAAATCAGGCCATCAGTTTCAAAGAATTATCTGTGATACATTAATTTTGTGTATCAAATTAATAATTTCAATTATAGATATAGCAGGGGAACAGAAAGCAGGAGCTAATTTCAAGTATCTTTCCCTGCTTTGAATACTCCCATGTGCACCCTTGAGATTCTAATTATCTGGAATATACTCCATGGAGTTAGGGCTTGATTGGTTTAACTAAACAAATCAACTTAGCACTTATTAGTTTCAGAAAATAATTTGATGCCTAAAATTGTTTTTAAGAAATAAATTGATTATTGTTTGAGTATCTTGCTTAAATTTTTAAATAAGTTGTGGATATATTTGATAAAAAATATATTGAAATCAATTTAAAATTATCATAACGACTAAATTATAATTTGAGATAGTGTTTTAGATTGTAGGCAAATAAAGAATTTTGTGAAAGCTCAAAAATAAAAAAAAGATATTGATCAAAGTCAAACCAAATTATAATATGTAGCTAATTTGAGAAGATGATGCCCTCAAATATAAGCTAAAAAAAACAAGTATATCGAATGAAATATCAGATTATAAACTGGTTTGACCAACTTATAAGTTGAACCAAACTGACTCATACACTATAAGAAAATTCATTTTATGCGAAGGAATCCATTGCAAATAACTATCTGCGACGAATGATACCATTAAATGCGACTGAAAAAATTTCGTCGCAGAAAATAATTATATTTGACGGATTTTGCGACGAATAATCCGTCACTGATAAGTGGTCGCTTTTACGTTATTACATTTAGAAAATATTATTTTAATAGAAAAATATTATTTTAATTACATTATTTGCGACGCAAAATCATCGCAGATAATCCGTCGTAAATATTATTTGCAATGGACAATTTTGTCACAAGTAATATATTTCCTAGAATTTTTTTTAAGAAAATTTGTCGTAAATAATATTAAAATTTGATTTTTTAATAAAAAAAAGTTGTCTATTATAATTAAAAAAAACCTGTTAAATTACAAATTAAAGATTTAAATGGAGCAATTTTACAATTCTGCTTAAATTTTATCAACATTCATAAAATTAAATCATCTGTATTAATTTTAAAGTAAATAAAATTCAATCGAGAAAGGATGAGCCATCATAGTCCACTCAAATCAAGGCAGTACATGTCATCCTCTTCCAAAAACGGTGTTCCTCCATCAACAACATCCTGCAAAAGAAGTTAATATAAAATTATAAGATATATAATAAAGTGAGGTATATAATATTAACTAACTATAGAAAAATGAATAAACATAATTATGATGTTTGAAAACACCTACTTTCTCTCCTAAAATTCAAACCGGTGATCCGAATCCGATTCGATTTGTAGTCACAAGTCACTTTCTATGTTACCGACATGTTGGTACTCCTAGATCATCCACGGGACGAGTATCTCCCATTTTCGCTCCTAAAACCACTAAGTATTAATGGTTTGGACTTAAAAACGCCTATTTTCTCTCATAAAATCCAAACTAATGATCCGAATCCGATTTGGTTTAATCTCACAAATCATTTTCTACATTACGGACATGTTGGTAACCCCGGATTGTCCACGGGACAAATATCTCACATTTTCGCCTCTAAAACCATTAAATGTTAATGGTTTGGACATAAAAACGCATATTTTCTCTCCTAAAATCCAAACTGGTGATCCAAATCCAATTTAGCTTATTGCCACAAGTTACTTTCTACGTTACGGATATGTCGATACGCTTGGATCGTCCACGGGATGAGTATCTCACATTTTCGGCCCTAAAACCACTAAGTGTTAATAGTTTGGGCTTAAAAACGCCTACTTTCTCTCCTAAAATTCAAACCAGTGATCCGAATCCGATTCTTTTTATTGTCACAAGTCACTATATACGTTACTAACATGTCAGTACCCTCAGATCATCCATGGGATGAGTCTCTCACATTTTCTCCCCTAAAACCACTAAGTCTTAACGGTTTGGACCTAAATACGCATGCTTTCTCTCCTAAATCAAAACTGGTGGTCCGGATCCGATTTGTTTATTGTCACAAATTACTTTCTATGTTACGGATATGTCGGTACCTCGGCTCATCCACGAGACGAGTATCTCATATTTTCGCCCCTAAAACCACTAAGTGTTAATGGTTTGGACCTAAAAACGGCTACTTTCTTTCCTAAAATCCAAACCAGTGATCTGAATCCAATTTGGTTTGCTGTCATAAGTCACTTTATACTTTATGGACATGTCAGTACCCCCAGATCATCCACGGGACGAGTATTTCACATTTTCGCCGCTAACCACTAAATGTTAATAGTTTGGACCTAAAAACACTTACTTTCTCTCCTAAAATCCAAATCTATGATCTGAATCCGATTTGGTTTATTTTCATAAGTCAGTTTCTACGTTACAGACATGCTGGTACCCCCGGATTGTCCACAAGACAAATATCTCACATTTTCGCTCCTAAAACCACTAAGTGTTAACGGTTTGGACCTAAAAAGGCCTACTTTCTTTCCTAAAGTCCAAACTGGTGATCCAAATCCGATTCAGCTTATTGCCGTAAATTAGTTTCTATGTTACAGACATGTATGTACCCCTGGATTGTCCACGGGAAGAGTATCTCACATTTTCTCCCCTAAAACCATTAAAACTTAACAGTTTTGACCTAAAAATGTCTACTTTCTCTCCTAAAATCCAAACCGATGGTTCGAATCCAATTCGGTTTGTTGTCATAACTCACTTTCTACGTTACAGATATGTCAGTACTCCCAGCTCGTCCATGGGATGAGTATCTCACGTTTTCGCCCCTAAAACCATGAAGTGTTAATGGTTTTGACCTTATACGCCTACTTTACCTCCTAAAATCCAAACAAGTGGTCCGAATACGATTTGTTTTGTTCTCATAACTCACTTTCTAACATAATATGAAATTATTTATGTACATTATATGGAAATTGCAAACGTAAAGCAACCTAAAAACACTAAGTATTAACATTATATGGACATTTCTCATGCACATTTTTGTAATAAACTTTTAAGTCTAAAGTTTTAAAAGTGTTTAGTACTTACACCTAATGGTGGAGATAGAGGTAGAGGTAGAGGTGAATATGGAGGCAGAATGCCATATGATTGATAAATGGTTTCCACAACATATTGTATGCCCACGTTCATTTGTTGTTACCTCTATTGTTCTCTTTCCTCCATTCGTTGCTTGATCACTCGCACCCGCCGGTCCACCTTGGTCTAGATCTGCTGCTGAATATCCTCAATATGATAGTGTTAAATTATGGAGGTAAGAGTGAAGGACTAACATCAGCCACATGTCTTCCCGAGCATGACATCAGGGTCCACTATATCACCTAAGACATATAAACGACCTTCTTTGCTCCCTTGACGTTGCTAGCCACTCCTCAGTGTCCAACTGCTGCTGGGTAGACAAATCGTCACCATATTTAAAGAACATAACTCGATTATAGGCCTCCTGTAATCGAAATCAATACATCAGTAAGAAAAATTAGATAATCAAATTAAATGAATATAGTAATTAAGCTGGTTGACATAAAATTCATAAAGTTATATATTAATAGACACTTATACTTACATTTATTGCCTTGGTTTTCCTATCAACAAAGTCCCTAGTCGATTTGGCTATGTGGGTTTTATGGAAAACCTCTACTATAGAAACCAGTCTGCCTAATTCTTTCTCCTACACATTGAAATGAAATTCGCATTAAATATAAAACTAACATTATAATCATGTACAGTATCTAAAAAACAACATCAACTAGATCAGTCTTTTTACTATCCGTTTCGCGTGCTCTTGCGTACTGATGGACCCCCCATGATGGTGGACAAGCCCATTTCCCATTTGCCTATTAGATGTAGCAGCTTATTGATGCCTCTCCTAACCATTAGTGCTTAAGAGGTTGCATAGTTTCTCCCAATCTTCTTGTATCATCTAATGCTTGGTCCATCTTTAACAGCCCAATTTATTGAGCCCCAATGCACATTCTGCTTTAGATCGGGCGTTTTTGAGGTGATCTGACAAGTGCCTCTATGCAATATAGTAAAAAACAACGTTAGTACACTGGGCCTCCTCTGGTGTCTCGAACCAATAACATGCATGAAATGACAAGAAGACAAATGATTACTTGCAACATATAGAAAAACTTAAAAGAAACGTATAAACTAAACATATTGTTTATATATTTTGCATAATGGGGAGAACTCCCTATATGAATTGCTAGGGCCATCATGATGATTCTTTGCAATCAATGTAGTGGTCTTCACGATACCTCTGGCCCTAGAGAATGCACTACAAGGAAAAATGTTGATATGTTAGATTTAAATCCAAAATGAATGTTTATAAGGTACAAACACATAATTATAATGGTTGTCACTAAAAGTATATTACATCATGCTTCTTATGTGCAACAGAGGTTTGTCAGGTAGATTTTCACGAGGCGAAGAGAGTTTATTAGGCCCTCTCCTTCTATGGCTAACCTCCTCGTCTGACTCATCACTCTCCATATCCATATCAACAGGCTCTGCAATTTAAACAAAAGGATCTTATAAGCTAAAATGAATAACATCAAGGGAGAAAGGGTTTATGTACAATATAAAAGTAAATACATAGTTATCTAAAGGTGGAGGATATGAAGTCAACGCCTCATCAACTTGTCTATTGGGGTTACGCCCCCCTCTCGCATCTACCTCATGCTTTCCCCCTCGGTGGAATCCTGTTTTACAAAAAAAAAAGTGTGAAGAAAATATATACACAATGCATTCTAAGTGAGAACCTATACAAAAATGATGTTTCTAACGAACAAGAACGTGAAAAGACCAAATATAATTAACAAGAAAGACAAATATTTCCTTAAGTTAATTTTAATTTTCTTATACAAAATATTAACGAAATTAATTTTCACCAAATAATAGGGAAGAGAAATACACTTACAACTTAATCAACATTCATGCTATGATCTTTTTCTTCTTCTTCCTCCATCTCATCCTTATCTCGTTCTCATTTTTCTTCCTATTTCTCTTCCGTCTTATCCTCCTCTCGTTCTCGTTCTCCTTTTTCTTTGTCCTCTTCTTCCTCATCGTTTTTTTTATTTTTCTTCTACTCTTTTTTATTGAACTCCTACATTCGATTGATCTACTTCTTCCATTATACCAATGGGATCACAAAGAATACCCGGTATATCAAGTTCATTATCCTCATCGACTAGGATTGGACAAAGAGTTTCATCCTCTTGAAAGTACTCTGGAACGATAGGAACTATATCATGATTTGCATCTTTGTATTAAGGAACGTAGACAATTCCCCTCAATCAAACTTTACAAACTGCCCACCAATCTAATCTTTCTTTCTTCTTTGATGGGTACAATGTGTAGTACGCTTGTGTTGCTTGCTCCACCAACACAAAAGGTTTATCTGAGCTTAGATGAGATTTATTCTTTATGTTTTTAAGACCATGTTTTAGTTGTACTATAAGTTCTCTCTCAGAATTGTACCAATGACATTTGAACAATACAACCATGTTATCTCTCCCTACATATTGTACCTCTATAATTTCTGTTTACATATCGTAGAAGTCACGTTCGTATACGTCGTAACAACTAACTTTCACATATACACCACTATTCATTGATTTATTGAATTTTCTGTACTCTTTAGTGTCAAATTTGAATCCGTTGACATTGTAGCCACTATACCAGGTCACACGTTTATGTAGACCAAGTTCTAGCTCTCGTATGCAGTTGTCAGGGGTACTGTCCTTCAAAACCTATTAAAATAAAACATACATGTTTACATTAAATTTTTTTTATAATATTTAGTCAATTGTATTATTCAATATTTACTCATAAGGTCGTGAAGCCATTTCGCGAAACTCTTTTCACAGAGCTTTTCAATTAATTCATCGGTAATACTAGGTTGTTCATGCCGCAACATTTCATCGTACCGCCTATAATAATGAACAAAATAGTATTGAAAAATGTCATCCACATAATTATAAACATTAGTTTTAACATAAGGGATAAGGACTCACTCCGCATATGGCTAGATCTCCATGAAATTTAAGAGAATGTATATCTCTGTAGCTTTGAGCTCATTTTGATCAAAATCTCTACTAATCTAATGACCAAATGCATGACCTAGATAACAGAAAATAGATAGTCACCCATTTGGATCCACATCTTGTAATACCCGTATTCTTAAAGTAAGGGTAAATAAGTAATTTGATAGAGATGACATAGAATTAAAATAATATATATATGAAAGATTTATTATTGAATAAAAATAATTCTTTTGAAAAAAAGGTAAACACCTGGACGCTTAGCGCCCAGGTGTGACATGCAAATCTCAAGTGTCTTGCATGCAAGACGCCTGAGAGTTAAAAACGATGGCAGGCGGTGAGTTTAATATAAAAATTGAGTTTTATGTTTTGTTTATTTAATTCTTACAAAATTCTGTTTGTTTTCCTTCTTTTTTCAATTCAAATTACTCTATTTCTTTAAACTCACGGGGACTCAAAGAAAGGTTGAAAGATTAAAATTTTGAAGAAGTTTACGAGAGAATTTTTAAGAGATTCGAGGGAAGCTTTAAGAAAAACAAAAGGTAATAATGTGAATTTTATTTTTGAAATTATGCATACATGAAATTACCCAAAATTTGATGTAGAAATTTATAGGGTAATTATGGAAGAATTGAAGAATAAATTAGAAATTTTAATATAAATATTATGTCAGGTGTTGACGATCAACAATTGGGTGAAATTGCTGAAAAGAGCAGGAAAGGCAAGAAGGTGATCTACAAGTAGCTTTAAGTGCTACGTGATGAGTTAGTTTTACTTTTAGTAATCGAGATAAATATGAAATATAAAGTGATGATATTTGAATTAACTATTGAATTACAATGATTGGATGATATATGAAAGTTAGTTGATTGATATTATGTGAATAATTGATATGTTAAAAATTTATTATATGAGAAGTAATATTATTGAAATAATGAGTTGATGAAATATATAATGAAAGAATAAATGAAATTCTTGACAAGTTATGATTGATAATTTAATATGATATATGAGAAGGTAATTTAATGAATATAACAAAAATAATAATTTTGAAAAAGAGCTGGATAGCTAAATTGAATGTTTGAATGCATGCTTGTTTTCATATTATTGCTCATATGTATAAAATAAAAGACCAGGAAGGCAGTTGGTCTGTTTGTTTTCATATTATTGTTCTTATGCATGAAATAAAAGACTAGGAAGGCAGTCGGTCTAGTTGAAAAATAAAAGGCCGGGAAGGCAGCTAGTTTAGCAAAAAACTAAAAAGGTCAGGAAGGCAGCCGGTCTAACTGAAAAATAAAAAAGGCTAGGAAAGCAGTTGGTCTAGCTGAAAATAAAAAAATCGGGAAAGTAGCCGGTCTAACTGAAAATAAAGAACCTGGAAGGTAGTCGGTTTAAGTTGAAACATGTTGACATGTGGGAAGACGTTCCCAAACGATAATAATTTAAATTCATGAATTGTATTTTTTTTTAGTTATTCATTATTATTGATTGAGATGCTAAAACATTAGTCTTGATTGTGATATGATTGATAGACAAATGAGTCTCACAGAGAGACATATATGATGAGAAAGAAATATGATAATATAATATGATAAAAATTGATTTGTTCAATTGATTATATGCTATGAACCTCATAACGAGGTAAATAATGATGTTAAATTGAAAATCTCAAGATGATTAAATATATGAGAAGAAAAATTGATATGTTTGATGATTAATTTAAGATAAGGTTGATAAATGGTTGAAATTGTAATAGGATGTTATTATTGATTTATATGAGATAATAGATGAATGAATACGAGAAGATTTTTTAAAAGATTGAATGATTATCTGTAAAGAAATAGATGATTTATATTGGTAAATTAGAAAATATTAAATTATAAGATGTGACTGGAAGTATATAATCGAGTACTTCTAGTAAATTTAATTCACTGAGCTGGTGAAGCTCACTTCTCATTGTTGAAAATTTTCAGGCAGCGGGCAGGGTAGATTGTAATACCCATATTTGTAAAGTGAGAGTAAATAAGTAATTTAATAAATAGGACATGGATTTAAAATAAAATATATGTGAAAGGTTTATTATTATTTGAATAGAGCAATTAAAAAAAAATATGGGACCTGAACGTCCCAGGAAACATATAGAAGAAGACAAAGACTGAAATGTAAAAAGTAAAAAGTAAAAAAAAAAAAAACGTGGCAGCACCTGCTGCCAAGTTTATTGTGTGAGTGCCAAGTAGAAAGGAGGGCATTTGTATGCCTTGCAGGTGGACAAAACGTGGAGCGTTTTGGGAGACTAGCATGGTGACGGTGCATGCAACTTTTGAAGTTGCTGAAGATTTTTTCACATCTTATATATATATATATATATATATATATATATATATATATATATATATATATATATATATATATATATATGAAGCATACGTAAACTTAAGTTATACTTACCAATATTTTGTTTAGTTCTTTCAATTACTTTATTTCTCTAAACACTTGGGGACCAAAAGAAAGGTTGAAAGAGCAAAATTTTGAAAGGGTTTGCAGTGGAATTTTATAGAGAGTTACGAGAAGCTATCAGAAAAATAGAAGGTAATAACGTAATGTTTATATTTTTGAATTTTTAGCATTCATGAAATTTCTCGAAAGTCAAAGTGGGAATTTTCAAAAGGTATGGTTTATAAAGAATTCAAGAATAAATTAGAAATTTAATATAAATATTATGTCAGGTGGTGACGATCAGCAACCAAGGGAAATTTTTGAGAGAAACGAAAAAGGCAAGGAAGTGATCCACGGGTAGCATTAAGTGCTACGTGGTGAGTTGAATTTACTTTAAGTAATCTAAATAAAAATCAAATATCCAGTGATAATATTAAAATAAATTATTATGTGAAAAGAAATATTATTAGAATAATGAGTTGATTTAATAATGATGGTGATAAATAGATTCTTGACGAGTTTTGGTCGATAAATTGATGTTATGAGGAGAAAAAAATTGTGAAATTTATCAAGTAGAAAAGTGAGGAAAGACCGGATAGTTAATTTAAATATTTTGAATTCATGTGGTTTTTATATTACTGTTCATATGCATCATATGCATATGCATTAAATAAGAGAACCGAAAGAACCAGGAAGGGGCCGGTCTAATTGAAAAACCGTGACAGCCGGTATATGCTGAAAATAAAAGGGACATCGTGACAGTTGGTATATGCTAAAAATAAATTCCGTGACAGCCGAGATAAGCCGTAAAGAAAAGAATTGGGAGGGACCGGTTTAAGATAATAAAAACATGTCAACATGTGGGAAGACGTTCCCATAATAATAATTCATGCATTGCAACTGTTTTATATGTTGATATTTTTACTGAATGTTGGTGATGTTATGCAGTTATTTGTAGATAAATGAGTCTTACAGAGAGACAATTATAGTGAGAAAAAGGCATAGAAATATGATATGATAGGAATTATTTAAATGTTAGACATTTTTCTATTATCCAGTTATATGAGAGATAAATGATTAAATGTTAAAGGGCTATTTATGCAATTTGAATACTTTTAGTAAATTTAATTCACTAAGCTTGTGAAGCTCATTCCCCATTGTACAATGATTTTAGGTAGCAGATAGGACAAGTAATCTGGTAGATTGAGAGTCAGAAGAAATCATTTTCTGTAAGCCACGTACGTGTCAATATCCTCTGCCAAATGAGAAAATGAAATAAATATTTTATTTGTAAATATTCGTGCATTTTACGTTGTATATTATGTGTAAGTTAATATCAAATTGATGTACCTCCCCTGTTAAGGGTTGAGGATTAAAATAAAAAAATTTATGTTAGTATTATTTTATTGTTGCATATATGTGTTGTGCTGGGATTCTCAAAAAGTGATGACACCGTCTTGAGGGTGGCTAACTTGGGATGGGTCGTTACACAAATAGAGTTTAAAGCAGATAGTAGAGAAACCATCTTAAGTAATTCCCATAGTCAAGTCCTCAGACATTGTAAGAAAGAAGAAAGAAAAGTTTGTAATAAAAATCTTTTCATGCATTTTTTGTATGTATATATTGTTTTTGAAGGGAGAATAATGAGGTATCATCTCTGAGAAGAGTTAAAGATTGGATGAAATTTTTAATTTCAGTTGATATATTTTTGTATTGTTGCATATATATGTCGTGTTGGGATTTCAAAATGTAACGATACCGTCTCAGGGGTAGCCAACCCGGGATGGGTCGTTACACATCCTTCCATTGTCGTTTTGACCAACTCGATTTAGCTTTGTTTGAACATTGGGTTCAAAATAGTATGAGTAAAAGTTTGAAGTTTCTTCTATGATGTACGCCTCAACAATAAAGCCTTCAAAACATGCTTTATTGCTAGTCTTTTTCTTTAGGTTGTGCATGCACCTATTTTGCGTATACATATTCCAAAGCAATTAGATAATGTTCATTAAAAAACATTTTAATATAAAGAAAGCTAATAAGAAATATCACCTTTTAAAGGAATACATCTAGCGGTGCTACACAGGGTGCCAAACTTTAGCTTAATATGGTAAATGGATAGGCAAATGTTCTATAAAGTTAAAGAATAACGGTGAAAATATTTTTTCCAGCTTGCATAAGGTCACAATAATGTTTCTCTCATGCAACTCCATATGCTCAACCCACAATTCAATTATGCATATATCTCTAAAAAAGTTGCTCAGTTATGTTAACAGGTCCCATATAGCATTTGGTAAGAAGTCATGGAACGCCAATGGTATTAATCTATCCATGAACACATGAAAATCGTGAATCTTCATCCTAAATAATTTGCATTCATTCACATTCACTCATTGAGCTATATTTGAGGTATACCCATATGGGTTCTTCAATTTCTTCACACATTTGCACACATCTTTTATTTGAGACTTATTCAAAGTGTAGGATGCTTTAGGTTTTTTAATTTACTTGAACCAACTCCAACTCTAGACAATTACAAAGGTTATTAATATCCTCATGAGTGTTTGAATTGTCTTTGGTTTTACCCTTCACATCCGTGACTGTGTTGAAGACGTTATCAAACATATTTTTCTTAATTTGCATGACATTCAAATTGTGTCGAATCAGATTTGTTTTCCAATATGGTAACTCCCAGAAAATACTCATTTTCAACCAGTTATGCTCCTTACCAAATCTATAGATCTCTTATTTATTGTTTGTTTTACAAAATATGATATGATCAAAAGATAAAACTCTTACCAACACTTCTTCCCCAGAAAACCATGGTGGAGGAGAGTCTCTCTCGATTGTGTCCTTCTTGAAACTGTCCCTCTACTTTCGAAAAATATGATTTGAAGGTAAGAAATGGCGATGACAGTCAAACCAGTAAGGCTTCCTACCATAAACTAATCGAAATGACTTCGTGTGCTCCATAAAGTAAGGATAAGTTAGTGAACCGTGACTACTCTACCCAAAAAGCATACCATAAGTTGAAAAGTCACTGATCCTTCACAAAAGTGCAACGTTCATGTTAAAATTTTGTTTCCTACTTGCATCATAGGTGAGAACTCCATCCATCCACAACATCTTCAACTTATCCAATAACAATCTTAGAGAGACATCCATATTCTTACCGAGGTGGTTTAGGTCTAGAATGACCAAGCTTAAGAACAAATTATGCTCATTCATGAACATACCAAGAGGTCGATTATAGGGGGTAACAAAGACGGGCCAACAAGAGTAAGGGAAAGCTGAATGATCAAACGGGGTGAACTCGTTAGTCGAGAGTCCTGGCCTAACATTCTATGGTTCCGCCATAAACATTGGGTGGTTATCATCAAAGTGTTTCCACGCCCTACTATCCGCCGAGTGGATGAAAAAGTCAAGCTTACTGCGTTTTCCTTCCTTATGCCATCTCATATGTTTGACATTGTTTTTGGACATGTAAAGTCTTTACAGTCTTGGTGTGATTGGAAGGTAACGCAACACCTTATATGGTATGTCTTTCTGGTTCTTATTTCCCTCTTGTTTAGGTTGAAATCTATCATGGCCACAAACGTCACAAATCTTCTTTTGCATGTCTTTTAGATAGCACAACATACAATCATTCGGGCATGCATGTATCTTCTGATACCAAAGTCCTAACCAATGCACAATATTCTTGCAATCGTAAAAGTTTTCTGGCAACTTCTCGCCCTCCGAAAACATACTCTTAATTATTGACAATAACTGGTCAAAATAGTTCTAAGATATGTTCAAATCCATGTTAAAGTTCAATAGCTGAGCAACTACCGATAACTTGGTATGCTTCTTGCAACCTTCCCATAATGGCTCATCAGCATCTCTTAATAAATCATAAAACTTAGTAGCATAACTATTCGGGGCATCCTTCGCATCCCAATTAAAATCAAGGCCAGTATTATCCATTACAAGGCCATGAATGAATGTAACCTTTTTATACCTCTTTCATTCAGATTTTATAGTGTAGAAACTATGGTCAAACATTGTTACCTCCCCAATGGCCTCTCACTTCTTGATCCCATAAGATAGTAAAAGTCGCATCGATTCCATTTATAAGGATCATACTCATCTCGACCAATTTTCTCTGTAGAGACCATTATTTTATTTTAATGGTTTTATTTGAATTACTATTTTCTTTAATTTAGAAATAATTAAATCTTTGTGTTGATTGTAAGGAATAATTATACTGGGAGATGAAGTAGTTTCTATAGGAAACTATGAAGAGAATTAAGAATTTTAAGGTTTTTTCGAATTAGAGAAAGAGTGAAAGAAGTTGGTAAAATTGTGATTAAAAGGGTAAGGGAAGGATATATAATTTTTTTTTTCAATCTTTACTATAAATATATTAAAAGAGAGAGAGATAGAGAGAACTATCATTCACAGCTCTCTTAAAATTTCCTAGAAGTTTCAAGAACTCTCCACCCTCTTCCTTTCTCTTAGCTTGATTGCTTGAAGAATCAAGAAGGAAATAACCAAGTAAGGATTTCTTGGCTCAATCCTTTTGTTTTTGTGTGATAATTGTGTGGAACCTAAGTTCTTGTTTACATATTTTAAGTTTTTATGAAGAATTTAAAAGAGAGAGACCTTAAGGGTTTCAAAATCTGTTCTTGTAAGTCGATTTCATGAGTTTGAGTTTAGAAATTTTTTATTTGAAAATATCTTTGAACGATTTGAAGAGAAAATGGGTTTTTAGGTTTCAAGAATGGGTTTTGTATTGGGATTTATGGTTTGAAGTCTTTAAACTTGAAATTTGTTATGGGTATTGTGGGGTTTTGTCTTAAAACCTTAGGGAAACACTTAGATGTCAAAGGATTTGGGAAATTCTAAGTAAATCATAGTGATTTTAAAGGAAAAAGTTGAATTTTCTCAGTTGTTTTTACTGAAATAGAGTTACTAGTCGACTGGTAGCTTCATCCAATCGACTAGAGGACTTGCATCAGCGGTACCAATCGATTGAAAAATGGGTAAAAATTTTTGGACTTAATTGAGTCGACTGAAAGTTATATGCAGTTGAGTAAAAGAGCAATACAGTTGACTAAAAGAACAATATAGTCGACTAGATCAGCTTATTCTCAAACAAAACAAATCTTAGTTTTTCTTATATTTCAAGGTTTTAAGTCATTTTAAACTATTCCGAATTAATTATGAGTTAAAAATATAGTTAAATTGTTGTAAGACAACTTAGACCAAGAGAGTAAATACTTTGAGTTAGGACATAGTTTTCCTACTTTACTTTCTTTCTTAGTGTAACTAAGTGTTATGATTACTTAAATCTTATTTTGATTAGTTAAGTAATATCTTCTATAGGTTGAATTGAAGAATGTAATTAGGGAAAAGAAATAATTTAAGATTAAGACTCGATTCTCAAGGTGAGATTACTTTACTTTTAGTAAACGTGAAGGTTAATAATGAAAAAGAGAAAGATTAATACTTATGAAAAGTATAAGTTATGTCTTTGTATATAATAAGGTAATGAGACTCCCTATGTTTGCATATAAGTAAATGGATGGAATTGGAATGAAGATTGTACTATGTTTGCATTCATTATATCATGTGTTGATTTGATGGTATGTTATTGAGGGGAGATTGATCGGAGAAATTGTGGTAGGTCCTTTCCCACGAGGGATGTAAGGGTACCGAAGAAACATTGGATGTTTAGGACCCCACCTGAAAGATTACTGTATGGGATCCGAAATTTGTGAAATTTTGAATGAATGACTGAGAATGACGTACCAATACGTGGGAAAACGTCCCTGTTGTATTGAATTTTTTTGAAATGATTGAATTATGAATCATTTCATATTGCATAGTACATTATGTGAAAATGATTTGATTGGCCCATGAAGGGCATATGAATTGATAGGCCCATGAAGGGCATGTGATGTGATTTACCCATGAAGGGTATATGTTTGATTTGCATATTGATAGGCTTATAATACTTATGTATATGGATAAATGAAAATTATTAATATTGTAAGAATAATACTTGATTAAATAAGGATTTGAAAGTGATTACTTTAAGTAAAAGTGATTACTCTCTAAGCTTTATAGCTCATCTCTCCCTTTAATCTTTACAGAAAGTTTTGTAGAAAATCTTGGATCTTAGGCAACGATTTATGAAGAGATTGAAGTCTCTTTGTGTAATACCCGTATTCGTAAAGAAATGATAAAGAAGTAATTTGATAAATATGACATGGAATTAAAATAATATATATGTGAAAGATTTATTATTGAATAAAATAAATATTTTGAAAAAAAAAGACATGCTGTGGTGTAAAGAAAAAGAAAAAGAAAAAGAAAAAAAAATTGAAGCGTCCAGATAAAGGAAAAAAAAGGAATAGGAAAAAGAAAAAGAAAAAGAAAAAGAAAAAAAAGGGATGTGGCAGCACCTGGAGTCCAAGTGTTGCCAAAGAAATTGAAATCTCTGCATGTTGCATAACAGAGATAAGGAAAGCAGTGTAACGATGCCATGTAAATTTTTATTATTTATATTGAATTTTTTTATTAGTTTTACCAAATCTTTTTTGGTTTTCTTCAATCTCAAATCTAAACTACTCTATTTCTTTAAACACTTGGGGATTGAAAGAGTAAAATTTTGAAGGAGTTTACGGGATAATTTTATAGAGAGTCACGAGAAACTCTAAGAAAAATAGAAGGTAATAACATAAAGTTTATTTTTGAAATTTAGCATACATGAAATTTCTCGGAATTCAAAGTGGGAATTTTCAAAGGGTATGAATTATAGAAGAATTGAAGAATAAATTAGAAATTTAATATAAATATTATGTCAGGTGTTGACGATCAGCAACCAGGGAAAATTACTGAAAAGAGCAGGAAAGGCAATGAGGTGATCCACGAGTAGCTCTAAGTGCTACGAGGTGAGTTATTTTTACTTTAAGTAATCAAAATAAATACGAAATATATAATAATAGCATTTGAATGTATTATTAACTTATAATTTGGTGATAGATGAAAGTTGGTTGATAAGTATGATAGGAATAAGTGATGTGTAGAGAATTATTATTTGAGAAATAATATTATTGGAATAATGAATCGATTTAATAATAAAGGTGATAAGTAAAATTCTTGACAAACTATGGATGATGAGTTGATATAATATATGAGGAGAAGAAATTAGTGAAATTGATCAGATAATGATTTGAGAAGAAGCATGATAACTAACTTGAATGTTTGAATACATATGTGTTTTTATATTATTATGCATATGCATACTTCATGTCATTATTTATATGCATATACATGAAATAAAAGAACCGGGAGGGCAGCCGATCTAGATGAAATCCGTGTCAGCCGGTATATGCTGAAAATATATGAAAACCGTGACAGCTGGTATATGCTGGAAATAAATGAAAACCATGACAGCCGATATATGCTAGAAATAAAAGAACCGGGAGGACAGCTGGTCTAAATAAAATAAAAGAACCAAGAAGGCAGCCGATCTAAGATAAAAAAACATGTCGACATGTGGAAAGATGTTCTCTAATAATAATTCATGTATTGTATCTATTTTAAATATTGATTTTATTACTAAAATGCTGAAATGTTGTTTTGTTATTGTAAATTTATTTATAGATGAATGAATCTCACAGAGAGACAGTTATGGTGAGAAAGAAACATGGAAGTATGATATGATAAGAACTATCTAAATGGTAGACTATATGTTGTGAACCTCATAACAAGTTAATTATGAGATAATTGATGGTCTTAAGATGAACAAATATATAAGAAGAAGAGATTGATAGAGAATGAGGCTTATGATATGTGTAATGATAGTAGAATGCTATTATCAAGTTATATGAGATATAAATGATTAAATATTAAAAGACTATTCATACAAATTGAATGCTTCTAATAAATTTAATTCATTGAGCTTATGAAGCTCATCCCTCAATGTTAAATGATTTCAAACAACAGGTAGGACAAATAGTTAGTGAGCTGAGATTCAGACGGATTCATTATCTGTAAGCCACGTTTGTGTCCACATCCTCAGACTAATGAGAAAATGAAATAAAAATTTATTTGTAAATATTCATGCATATTACATTGTATATAATGTTTAAGTCAATATCAGAATGATGTATCTCCCTTGTTGAGGGATGAGGATTCATGTAAAATTTTCAGTTGGTATTATTTTTATTGTTGCATATATGTGTCGTGCTGGGATTTTCAAAATGTGACGACACCGTTGATAAGTGCTTAAATATTCATATTTAAGCCCCTTAATTTACATTTGTTAAGCTACTAGTTTGCGTATTTTATTCCATTCTACTTCCTTTTTGTGTTTTCTGTGTTTTTTTTTATAGGTTTTTGGAAGAAATGAAGCATTTTGAAACTCAAAGAGCAAAACTGGAACTGGGAGCTGTAGAAGAGTGCGATCGAGCGCAGTGCTTGGTGAGATCGAGTGCACAAGCACTCGTGCGCACAAGCACTCGTGCGCACAAGGAGAAGGCTCGAGTGCAAGGTTCACTCGTGCGCACAAGGAGAAGGCTCGAGCGCAACCTTGCACTCGAGGGTAAACTCATGCGATCGAGCGCACACGATCAGTAAAACATCAAAACGGCAGTTCCTATTTTGGAAAGTAGGGTTAGAGACCTGTTTTGGAAATTATGGTTTCCAAGTGTTCTAAGAACCCTATAAATAGACTTTTAAAACACAGAAACAACATCTCCCTTTTAGTTTAGTTTTTGTTCGGGGAGGCCGGAGGCCGGACAAGCCCTAAGGAGAGATTGTGGAGACGAATTGACGACTCTTCTCCATAGTGTTTTTGGGTTTCTTCTTTCCTTTGTATTTTATTTTATGATGTTGTTTAGCATCACAACTATGTGTAACTAATTTTCTAGTAAGGGCTTGGTTGAAGTCCAAATTATATTTACTCAATAAATTCTTCATATGTGTTTGCTGATCAACATATGCATGTGGTATGGATTAGTTAGTTAAATCAATTTGGATGACCGAGTCCTAGGTTCAACAATAGTAACAAAAGATATCCACGCCGGATTGTTGGGTTAATCAACATGGGAAACTGGGAGTAGATACCATGCCCTAGGTCTTGTGTGGTTGTCGATTTTCACAGATCTTATGCTCTCTTAAAGAACAACTCAGTATACACCATGCTGAATCCTTTAAGAAAGAAAAGAGTTAGAGTAGATACCATGCCTAACTCGTTGCTTAGGGAAATCAATAATTTAAGGAGTAGATACCATGCCCTTAGGTTGATAACCATTAAGTATTCATGACATGAGTAAAGCACTGGTATACTGTTTTGTTGGGGTAGCATGATTAGTGGTGGATATCAAGTCCCTACGCCTTTATCTTTATTAAATTCAAACTCAATATTTATTTCTCTTATTTTTATTTTATTATTGCAAAACTAATTCTAAATCAAAATTTACCAATCCCTGTGGAGATGATCTTGCATTCGCACACTATACTACTAAGTTAACCTTGTGCACTTGCAAGTAAAACAAGTCCGATTATTTGCTTATTTATTTAGGTAGATAATCGCTCAACATGTTTTTGGCGTCGTTGCCAGGGATTGCACTAAATTTTTTTTTGGAATTATTTTTGTTAGTTTTATTTTATTTCATTACTCTGTTCTGTTTATATTTTCTTTATCAAAAACCTAATTTTTCTTCTTTTCGTTTTCTGTTTTCTTCTGTTTCAGGTCTGCAGCAGTGCTGTTTCAGGCCTTGCGATAGAGTGCAAGCTCAAGTGAGATTGAGCACATTGTTACGATCGAGCTCAGTACCTTGTGCGCTCGAGCGCAAATTGTCCAGAGACTACCCGAGTAGCAGTACTGAAGCTGCTGCACCAAAGTCTTCCAGCTGATTCATGCAAGGGCTTAGATCTAGGAACTCTACCATCGTTCCACTCGATCCAGAGCTTGAGCGAACCGTTCAACAGAGGCCTAGAGACAACATTAAGGAGGAGGAAGAAAAATTCAACGGAAATACACAAATGGCCGAACAATTTGAAAACCAACAGCCACTTGAGTGAAGACCTATGAAGCAATGCTTCATTCCATGGAACTTCGACCAACCCTCATGCATCGCTCACCAACCTGAGGCGGAAGGAAATTATTACATATCCCCGTAGATACTCAGTGCCTTGACTCATTTTAGGGGTACACTTGCAGAGGATCCATACTTGCTCCTTCGGGAATTCTTTGATCTCTACAAGTTCTAGCACATCCAGGACCTAAATCAAGAGGGAATCAGGTTAATTCTTTTCCTTTTTTTCATTAAAAGATAATGCTAAACTGTGGTACAATTCATTGCTTGTAGTTTTGATCCATACTTGGGAAGAGTTAGCTTATAAGTTCCTAAAGAAGTTTTCCCTAGCTCAAAAGATAAGACAAATGAGGAAGGAGATTCAATCTTTCCAACAGAGGGATGGAGACCTTTTCTTTAAAGCATGGGGACACTTCAACGAGCTGGTACTCAAATGCCCACATCATAATCTACCTCAAGATGAGCTGGTACTAGCCTTTTATGAAGGTCTAAATGACATGGGTAAAGATATAGTTGATTCAGGTTGTGGAGGTGTGCTGATGGAAAGGAGCAATGAAGAAGCCATAGAGCTTTTTAAGATCTTAAGTGAACACACCCAGTAATTCTCCTCGAGAGGTAGACAAGGAGTTAAAAGCAAGGGTATGTATGAGATAACCTTAAATGGCGGATCTTCAAATCAGATGGCTGCTATGGAGAGGAAGCTAGATATGCTTATAAAAGCCATGACTTCTCAAAACATCACTCCTCGTCCACAAGCCACACAATGCCAGGTATGTGCTTTATGTTCTCAATTTGATCACACTACTGAGACTTGCCATTTAAATTCATCTACAGATCCCGAGCAAGCGAACTATGTGGGACCAAACAGTGCATATTCAAATACCTACAATCCTGGATGGCAAAATCACTCATGGAGCAACAATCTAAATTCCTTGAACCTTCAAGAACAGCAAAGGAACTCCCCACCAGCAGCCCAAACAGTTCCAGAATCAAAGACTAATGACCTAGAGAGTCTTATGAGGCAGCTGATAACTTCACAAGAATAGTTCATGGCAGAGGAAAGACAATTTCGGACTGAGCAAAGGGAAACCATTGCAAAGCATGAGCAAGCCATTCAAAGACTAGAACTACAAGTGGGGCAATTGGTTAAGGAGCTAAGTGAATGAAAGCAAGGTGTTGTTGATCAAGTTTTTAATATCCATCACATTGATCCATTGGAGACCACCCTCACCCATTGTTTCAAAGGATCAGATGTTGAGCCAAAATCTGAAGATGTTATTGACGACTTCATTGAAACTGAGCACCTCCTTGAGGCCTATCCAAAATATCCAAGTAAGTAAAACCCTCCATTTGAACCTCATGTGCCTACTAATACTACTCTTATCCCTTATATTGTCCAGACACCAAAATTGGAATTGCAGCAGTTGCCAAATCATTTAACTTATGCTTATCTGGGAGAGAGTAAGACATTACCTGAGATAGCTGCTGCCAATCTTAGTTGTGGGGAAGAAGAGAAGCTGTTGAGAGTTCTTAAAGAGCACAAAACTGCTATGGAATAAGACACGGTCCGGTTGAAGACGTTAAACTTAGCGCTCATGGGAGGCACCCCACAGCATATCATATTCATTATAGTATTTTCTTTTATTAGTATTTATGTTTATATTTAATTGTTTATCATCCATATTTCTTGTTTTCCGGCACAAACTTTATTTTTCTTTTTCAGGACCATAGTGTGTGCATCTAGTTCAAGTTTGGGGGCGTGTTATGAGCCCGGCCAGCAGTATAGTTCTCCATCTCCTAGATCATATCTTTCCATGTCACTCACACATTGGGGACAATTTGTATATTAAGTTTGGGGGTATGGGAGACACATTCACACGCACCTTGTCCCGGTTTTTTTTATTTTATTGTTTAAAAGAAAAGATAAATGCATGCTCATGTTGTTTTGAAAATTTTGGTTGATTTAAACAAATATTATGATAAGATTTCATCAGTAAGCTTAAAATATTGAACACATGGTCTAAATAATAAAGTTTAGAAGTTTAATTACTTACTTTAAGGCATTTAAGAATTCATAAGTTTGATCTAAATCTAACACGAGCGCATTAGCACATAATTGTGTGGGGTTTGACATATAATTTTTATGTGTATGCTTCCATGACCTAACTATAATAGGATAACTTGTTAGATAAACACTTTGGCATAGGAAAATAAAAAAAAAATGTCCATCATGCAAAAAGAGAAAATAAAATGCTCCTAATAATCATTAAATAAACTTCCCACTGAGTAACTGGACTTCTTGCCTCAATAAGCAGTGAGTGTTCGCGTCAAAAGGTGAGAATTCTGCTTATAATGATCATTAAATAAAGTTTCCACTGAGTAACTGGACCTCTTGCCTCAGTAAGCAATGAGTGTTCACGTCAAAAGGTGAGAATCTTGCTTGGTAGCATTAAGACTAGTTAGTTTCGTAGCGGTTTTGACTCAAGTTAGTAAGTCTTTAGGGGTGTCTTTACACCTAATACCCTA
The DNA here is from genome assembly GCA_023935145.1 of Bretschneidera sinensis. Taxonomy (NCBI): domain Eukaryota; kingdom Viridiplantae; phylum Streptophyta; class Magnoliopsida; order Brassicales; family Akaniaceae; genus Bretschneidera; species Bretschneidera sinensis. The sequence continues at coordinate 72,906,117 of CM043700.1, read as the reverse complement.
AAACCATTTGGTTTGGGAGTCATTGGCTAAACACTCGCTACATGAGTCAATTAGAAAGCTTAAAGGAACTCAACATGGCAAAAATATCATAATAAAAGAAAAAGAAAGAACCAAAACTATGCTATTATTGTTCATTCTAATAGGAAACTTGATGAATGTTAAGACATCGAAACACTACACATTGGAGTTTTTTGGAAGCTTCATCTTTTATATGCTAATTCACCACACACTAAGTCAGACTTGTGTTGCCTTAACCAGCCTTGTGTAAGTGATTAGATTTTAAAACTCTTATTTATTGCAAAGATGTGTTTATATTTTAAGCTTGCTCTTAAATAAATATCATGATTTTTTGTGAGACTTAAATTTTCGGATACCATGAATGATGGATTTATCTTTGCGTCTTTGTTTTTCATTTAGTTTTTAGTTTCGTATTGCTAAGAGACTAGCAATATGTAAGTTTTGGGGTGTGATAAGTGCTTAAATATTCATATTTGAGCCCCTTAATTTACATTTGTTAAGCTCTTAGTTTGTGTATTTTATTCTATTTTACTTTCTTTTTGTGTTTTTTATAGGTTTTTGGAAGAAATGAAGCATTTTGAAACTCAAAGAGCAAAACTGGAACTGGGAGCTGCAAAAAAGTGCGATTGAGCGTAGTGCTTGGTGCGATCGAGCGCACAAGCACTCGTGTGCACAAAGAGTGCAACCTTACACTTGAGCGCAACCTTACGCTCAAGCGCAAACTTATGCGATCGAGCGCACACGCATCAGTAAAACATCAAAATGGCAGTTCTTATTTTGGAAAGTAGGGTTAGAGACCTGTTTTGGAAATTAGGGTTTCCAAATGTCCTTAGAACCCTATAAATAGACTTGTAAAACACAAAAAAAGCATCTCCCTTTTAGTTTAGTTTTTGTTCGGGGAGGCCAGACGCTGGAGGCCGGACGAGCTCGAAGGAAAGATTGTGGAGATGAATTGATGACTTTTCTCCATAGTGTTTTTGGGTTTCTTCTTTCCTTTGTATTTTATTTTATGATTTTTTTTAGCATCACAACTATGTGTAACTAATTTTCTAGTAAGGGCTTGGTTGAAGTCCTAATTATGTTTACTCAATAATTCAGTATTAACGTCTTGCGATATTTGTGTTGTGATGCTTAACTTGATTAGTGCCTGTTTTTATTTAAATTCCTCATATGTATTTGCTGATCAACATATGCATGTGGTATGGATTAGTTAGTTGAATCAATTTGGATGACCAAGTCATGGGTTCAACAATAGTAACAAAAGATATCCACATCGGATTCTTGGGTTAATCAACATGGGAAACCAAGAGTAGATACCGTGCCCTAGGTCTCGTGTGGTTATCGATTTCCACAGATCTTATGCTCTCTTAAGGAACAACTCAGTATAGACCATGCTGAATCCCATAAGAAAGAAAAGAGTTAGAGTAGATACCATGCCTAACTCGTTGCTTAGGGAAATCAATAGTTTAAGGAGTAGATACCATGCCCTTAGGTTGACAACCATTAGGTATTCAAGACATGAGTAAAGTATTGGCATACTGTTTTGTTGTGGTAGCATGATTAGTGGTGGATATCAAGTCCCTACGCCTTTATCTTTATTAGATTCCAACTCAATATTTATTTCTCTTATTTTTATTTTACTATTGCGAAACTAATTCTAAATCAAAATTTACCAATCCCTGTGGTGATGATCTTGCATTTGCACATTATACTACTAAGTTGACCTTGTGCACTTGCAAGTAAAACAAGTCCGATTATTTGCTTATTTATTTAGGTAGATAATCGCTCAACAACCGTCTAAAGGGTGGGCAACCCGGGATGGGTCGTTACACTTAGGTTAGCCCACGTGCAAGGTATCCTTGTCCAATTCTTTTGTATAAGTTTGTATTTGTATGTAGTTTGTTCATGTATAAAAATCAACCCTCGAAGGTTGTGTCTCTTGAGAGACCACGTAATCTTTAAGCGATAAGCTTAAAGCTTTTGATATAATTATATAAATATTGTATATAATATGATGTATGTCAGGAAACTTTTGTTATTATATATGATTGTCCAGGCACTCCATTTTGAAAAGTATTTGATACTATTCCAAGTAGGGCCCACTTAGGATGGGTCATTACATTTTTGGTATCAGAGCTTTAGGTTTAAAGATTCTATAGACTATTTGAGTCAAGTCTTATTGTTTCTAAATCAATTATTTCGTATAGGGATCAAGGATGCCACGTGGATAAAATAGAGGTAGAGGTAAGGGTGTGGGACATGCTCGAGAAAGGGGTAATGTTCTAACCCAGGGGCGGGTATGACCCCCATTTCGAAGGAATATAAAACCTGAAGTTTTTAAAGAGGAACATTTTAGTAGCGCATCTGGTGCTGCTAACAGGGGCATAAGAGATACTGGTGAGAGAGATGAATTACGAGAAGCATTGGCTCAAGCATTGGGTAGAATCGGGGAACTGGAACGTAGGTTGGAGGAACAAGATAGGCAAGCTCCAGATTTACCAGAAGGTCAAGTAGATGTCCTTAGAAGACATGGTGTTCTGATGAAATAAGATGAACTGAGAAGAGAAATAGAAGGGGATATATTCAATCGGTTCAATAAACTATCTCCATTCATTTTTAAAAGTGTTGAGAATCCTCTTGAAATTGAGAAATGGATTAAGAATATGGAACATCTATTTGAAATGTTACAAGTTTTGGTAGACAGAAAGTTGCCTTCGCATCGTTTAAGTTGGAGAAGGAGGCGTTGAACTGGTGAGGTGACATTTTTCCAAGGCTGAGGAATGATGTTGATAAACCATTAATGTGGATAAGGTTTAAGGAAGTGTTTTATGATAAACAATTTCCTGATTTTTTAAAGTATAATTAGAAAAGGATTTTATTTATCTGAGACAAAATGCTATGATAGTAACTCAATATGATGGAAGGTTTATTGTACTATCTAGATTTGTTCAAGAATTTGTAGATACCAAAGAAAAGAAATGAAAAAGGTTCCTTAACAGTTTGAATTATGAGATTCATACTAAACTTTCTTATCTTGATTTTCCTACCTATGCTAAATTATTGGATAAAGCACTACAAGTAGAGAATTATGTAATGGAGTTGAGGGGACGTCGTGAATGGAAAAAGAGGAATAGGTTAGAGGATACCAGAAATGGAAGCTATGGATTTGGAACTCGAGAAGGTCGACCTTTCCAAATAAGTAGATCAGTTTATCAAGATAGCAAGGTGTGGGGATTAAATCATTTGTATTGAACAAAGGTCAGCAAAGTGTACCGACAATATCAGTTGTGCAAATTTCAACAGGAGGAATTCAGATAACTATAGGGTAGTCATTTTCAATGGAAAGTCAGCGTAGAGGAAAAGGTATTTTAGGCAGAAGAGGTAGTAATATCTCAGTTATTAGGGCATGAAAATGCACTTCAGATAGAGTTAATTATATGCATTTGTTGAGATTAATTTTGATTATTCATTGAATTTCTTGACAAGTGTGGTCCTTTGGAGAATTCTGTGTTTTAGTGTGTTTTGCAGATTTAAAAAAACAAAGAAGCCTTGAACAAAAATATATATAAAATATCTTTGAAAGAATCCACAACATCCGGACCAGTTCAGAGCAGGGAAACCGGGTTTCCCAAGAGGAGTGCAACAAAACCCATAATTTCTAAACTGGTAAAGATAAATTGAGTATTTCGCTAAGTCATGTTGTCACTAGCAAAGGGTGAAAAGGAGTTTTACTAAATTGCTAAAATTGCCCGTACAAATCAGTCATATTTTCATATTAAACTGTATTGATTCAGTAATAACTAGGAGATGAGTCATATATTCTTGGAAAGATCCAGATGTCTATTTTATAGAGAATATTACGGCTCGTAAATATGATTTTTCTAGAGAAAGTTATGGCAGTTCTAGTAGACAAAGGTCAGGCTGTGCATGATTTCATCGTGGCAGAAGTGAAGGAGCTATTAAATTCTAATTTTTTTGGGATTTGCACGGCCTGAACAGCAACAAAATCGGACCTGGACAGCAGCAGAAGCACACAACCTGAATAGAAACCCTAAGGCGACTTTTCTGTCTATAAAGCTATCTCCATACAGCTATATATAGGATTTTAGGCTGAAGAGATACACATTGAATTTCTAGAGAGCTGTTGTGATTATATATTATCGGCTAGGCTAAGTTTCAACCAAGGCAAAGAGATGAACTCCTAGACATAGCGGGTTTGGCTTGTATTTAATTCAGTATGTGTGTTTTTAACATTGAATAATTATTTTGAGCTATTCCCTTTATTTAATATTGAAGTTGATGTTTTTGTGTGACAGACAATTATATTTTCTTCTTCCATAGATTTTATTTAACTCCAGTGATTGTTGTTCTTTTTCTCCATATAAGTTCAATCATGCTTCTCTTATGTGTGGAATTTAGGATGCAATTGATTTCAGTATATTAATTATATATTCTGGTCCTTTATTGCATTATTGTCTCCGGACATATCGTCGATTTAGGATATCATATATGATTGACCGTTGCATTACTTGTAAAAACAAGAAGGGGATTTCTCATAATAATTTACAAAAGAATATTTTTGGTGCTTTCACTATTATTTTCCATTTACATATTTGGGATGTTAAATATGTAGTTGAGTTATAATTACTAAATTTATACAACTTGAAGCTGTGAAATTTAGGAGGGATTCTTGGACCCTTGTGTGGCTCATTATTGATTTTCTTTCACTTAATTCAATTGTTTCATTTAATTCTCAACATTTTCTTAATATTAATATTTAATTTTGTTTTCATTATTTTTTGCTTGAGACTTTGATTATAGAACATTCTCTTTGTGGGATCGACACCTTATTCTATACTACTGCTACCGCATAGTACTGTTTGGGCGTAATTCAAATTTTGGCGCCGTTACCGGGGAGAGAATCAGTGTTCAAAGAGGTTTTCGGGTACAATCTTTCCGAACTCTTTCTTTTAGTTTCTTTTTAATTCTAGCTTTAGTTTATTTTTCAGTTTTCTTTTTTTTTTCAAGAAAAAAAACTAATTAATTAGAAATTAATTAATAATTTAAATTAATAATTAAAAAATAAATTAAAAAAATAGAGTGTTGGTGGTATATGCGTTGGGTTAGAGACGAACATAGACGATTGGTTAGAATCCTTTAGTTAGAATACCCACCGAATTACATTAGGAATGAAACGGGTTCAAACACAAGCTCTAACACCATGAGCAATCACGGAGATAACCCTGTTAGGAACCTAAATGATTACCATTTATCCCACACACACATTTACACCATCATGCATCATGTTTCCGCCAAATACACCACATACAGATTTCAAGCCGGGCATGATAGCATCAATACCCACCTTCCACAGTTTAGAAAGTGAAAACCCTTATGTTCACATTAGGGAATTTGAGGAAGTGGTGGCCACGTTTCATGGCAGACCTGAGGCTATTAACTCAGTTAAACTGAGGTTCTTTCCTTTTTCTTTGAAGGACAAAGCAAAGAGTTGGCTATACTTTTTGCGGCCAAGGTCTATAGGTTCATGGGAAGAAATGACGCAAGTATTTTTCAATAAATACTTCCCACTTCACAAAACCAATGGTCTGAGAAAGACAAATTTCAACCTTTACCCAAAAGGATAGCGAGACATTATATCCGGCATGGGAGAGGTATAAGTATTTGTTAAATATGTGTCTGCACCATGGGTAAGAGAGTTGGCGCGTAATTAGTCATTTTTCGAGGGACTTACGAGTAGAGAGCGTCAATTCATAGAGATGATGTGTAACGGAGAATTTATACAAAAGGACCTGGTAACGTAATTGAGTATCTGAATGACTTAGCTGAGAAGGCCCACACTTGGATAGGGCCCAATGCTATTGAAAGCACAATTAGAGCAAGACCGGCTAGGATCTACCAACTTAGGGAAGAGGATAGCATGAAATCCAAATTAGAGCAAGTAACTCGAGAGATAGAGGCACTTAAGACCCAAGATGGTAGGCTCATGCAAAATGTTGCAAGAGTCGAGTCACAAGGTGCTTATTTTGTCTATGGGGGAGTAGAACACTTATCTCAGAATTACTTGACTTATTCAGAGATGAGAGGCGTTTTTGATGAACAATGTAACGCCTTAGGGATTTACAGGAAGCCTCATAATCCTTTTTCCAATAAATATAATACTGGTTGGAGTAACCACCTGAACTTTAGCTGGAGGCCCAACTCAAACTAACCCACACATGCACATGCACAACCACCTATGTCATATCCTGCAACCTCATACAATGCACAACCTAATAGAATCCCTTTAGAGGAAGAATTAAATGTATTTATGGAGTCACAGGGTAAAATTATTCAGAGATTAGAAATTGTTGTGACACAGGTAATGGAAGAGAACAAAGAAATTAAAAATCAAATAACTAAGATAATAAGTCCTCTTGTAGTGCAAGAGCGAGGCAAATTCCCATCTCAACCTCAATCAAATCCAAGGGGGTAACATATGCCATAAACTTCTACTTCAGATTCACAAAATATCACAGAGGTCAATGCCATAACTACTTGGAATGGTAAGGTGTTAGATAGACCAAGTCAGATGACGACCTCAAGCACTTCTTTGAGCACCGAGGAGAACGCCCCCAAGAATGAGCCAAATGAAATTTTTTTTGTTCAAGTCCCTTTTCCCTAAGCACTCTGACCAAAAGAAAAAGAATCTGAAAATACAAGGTGAGATCCTAAAACATTTGAAACAAGTTAAGATTAACTTGCCTTTGCTTCATATGATTAAACAGGTACCAACATATGCAAAGGCGATCAAAGATCTGTGCACCATAAAAAGGAAGTATCAAGTCAAAAAGACTGCATTCTTGACTGAGCAAGTGAGTGCAGTGAATAAGCAAAAGACACACCTCAAATATAAAGACCCGGGGTATCCCACGATCACCTATCAAATTGGGACTCATGAGATCGGTCAAGCTTTGTTGGATTTAGTAGCCAGTGTGAACCTAATGACTTACACTGTCTACTTGCAACTGGGTCTAGGAGAGATCAAACCCACATCTGTGGTACTACAGTTAACCAACTGATCGACTAAGCAACCAAGGGGGATAGTCGAAGATGTACTGATACAGATAGATAAGTTCTACTATCCTGTTGATTTTTTCATTCTGGATACTCATTCTATGGTTGATATGGAGTCTAAAGTTTTAATTATTTCAGGAAGATCTTTCCTGGCCACCTCTAATGCTCTTATTAATTATAAGAACGGTCTAATGAAGTTGTTTTTTGGGAACATGACTCTAGAGGTCAACATTTTCAACATCGGAAGATAATCACATGATGATGATGATTGCTATGATACTTATATGATAGACAAATTGATCTCAGAGGAGGCTCACTTAAGCAAAAATTCAAAATCTTTAGAGTATCTCTTTGGTATTTTTTATTCTGAGAGTTCATTTTATCCTGACAATGCTTTTCGATGTTTATGCTGTTTCAGGGTCAAAGGATAAAGGAGAATAGAAATGGAAACCAAGCTTCGAGAAGTTACCAAGAGATGGAGAAAGACCTAAGCCATATGCTGAGGAGACCCCAAAGGTCGACATAGCGACACTACCCGAGGGACTCAAACATGCATTCTTGGGACCAGGTGATACCTTTCCTATTATTATTACCTCTGTACTTAGTGACTCACAAGAAAAGAAATTGATTGACATGTTAAGTGAGCACAAAACTGCATTAGGATGGACAATTGCTGACATTAAAGGTATTAGCTCATTGATATATTCCCATAGGATCCATTTAGAGGAAGGAGCTAAACCCGTAGAGAGCCCCAAAGACGACTTACCCCACTATGAAAGAAGTCATGAAAAATGAAGTTTTAAAGTTATTATATGCGGGTATCATTTACCCCATCTTTGATAGTAAATAGGTTAGCCCGACTCAGGTAGCACCTAAAAAGTCTGGGGTAACTGTGGTAACCAACCCAGAGGGGATGGCTGTTCCTACCAAGGTAGTGGCAGGGTGGCACATGTGCATAGACTATAGAAAACTTAATTTCCCCACCCGTAAGGATCACTTCCCACTTTCATTTTTAGACCAAATCTTAGAACGTCTAGCTGTCCATCCCTTCTATTGCTTTCTAGATAGGTATTCAGGATATTATCAGATAGAGATTGCATTAGAAGATCAGGATAAGACTACGTTCACATGCCCATTTGGTACTTTTGCATTCCAGTGTATAGCTTTTGGACTGTGTAATATGTCGGCTACATTTCAAAAATGCATGATGAGTATATTTAGTGATATGGTCGAAAAATTTATGGAAGTCTTTATAGATGATTTGATTGTGTTTGGCGATTCTTTTGATTCATGCCTACTCCATTTACAGGTTGTTTTGAGTATATGTGAAGAAAAAGGTCTAGTGCTTAATTGGGAAAATGTCATTTCATGGCTCTCTCTGGACTAGTTTTGGGGCATATAATTTCTGAAAAAGGGATCGAAGTGGATAAACTAAAAATAGAATTGATCTCTAAATTGCCCGCACCCAAAACTGTTAAGGATGTTAGATCATTTCTTGAGCATGCCAGTTTTTACAGGAGGTTATACAAAGTTTCTCTGCTATATCTAGACCATTATGTAACCTTCTAGCTAAGGAAGCCATGTTCAATTAGACATAAGAGTGTGAGGACACTTTTCGAACACTCGTTTATAGGCTTACGTCCGCCCCCATTATGCAGTCACCAGATTGGAATTTACCATTTAAGATTATGTGTGACGTGAGTAATTATGCGGTAGGGGTAGTTTTGGGACAACGAAGGGAGGGGAAGCCCTTTGTTGTATACTATGCTAGTAGAACTCTTAATAATGCACAAATGAATTATTCCACAACTGAAAAAAAATTTCTAGCGGTAGTCTTTGCCCTAGATAAATTCCGTGCTTATTTGATTGGTACACCTATCACTATTTTTACTGACCATACAACCCTTAAGTACCTTCTTTTGAAGAAGGATGCTAAGGCAAGATTGATTAGGTGGATTTTACTCTTGCAGGAATTTGATTTAACAATAAAGGATAAGACGAGGGTGGAGAATGTGGTGGCAAATCACTTGTCTCGCCTGGAGTTCAATGAGTCTATCGATGGGCCACCCATCCGAGACGACTTCCCCGATGAATATCTGTTCGCCGTAAGCCATATACCATGGTATGCACACATTGTAAATTACTTGGTTTTCAGCGAAATGACATCCACATGGAGCGCGCAATATAAGCTCAAATTTTTGCTCGAGGTAAAAAATTTATATTGGGATGAGCCTTATCTTTATAAGTATTGCCCTGATCAAATTATGAGGCAGTGCATCCCTGCGTTTGAGATTGATAATGTCTTACATTTTTGTCATAGTTTAGCTTATGGCAGTCACTTTTCCATGAAAAAGATTGGTACAAAAATTCTACAGTCTGGATTATATTGGTTTTCTCTCTTTAAAGACACTAACAATTTTTTTTGGTTCTTGTTATAAATTTCAAAAGCTTGGTGCTCTATCCCAAAGGCATATGATGCCCCTTAACCAGATTATTGTCATTGAAATATTTGATTGTTGAGGGATCAATTTTATGGGACCCTTTCCACATTCTTTTGGGTATCTATATATCTTGCTTGCAGTGGACTACGTGTCCAAATAGGTAGAGGCTATGGCGTGCCGAAACAAAGATAACAACACTGTTGTCAAATTTCTTAAAGAAAACATTTTCTCCAGATTCAGTACACCTCGGGCTATGATTAGTGATCAAGGAATTCATTTCTGCAACTGTTCTTTTGAGGCTTTGATGTGCAAGTATGGAGTGCACCACAAGGTTGCTAATGCCTACCACCCACAGACGAATGGCCAGGTTGAATTGGCCAATCGAGAGGTGAAACAAATATTAGAGAAGACGGTGAACCCGAATAGAAAGGATTGGTCTTTGCACCTTCTCGACGCTCTTTGGGCTTACCGTATTGCTTACAAAACTAACCTCGGGATGTCTCCATAACAGCTTGTCTATGGAAAAGCTTGCCATTTATCGGTTGAGTTAGAACCTTGTGCTTATTGGGCTATAAAAAGCATTAAATTTGATCATAATAATGCAGGAATTCATTAGAAGCTTCGGTTGGCTAAGATTGAAGAGTTGCGAAATGATACCTATGATAACTCCAGAATCTGAAAGGCAAAGATGAAGGCGGATCATGACAAGCAAATTCTGAGTAAGCATTTCAAGCCCAATCAATGAGTCTACCTCTATGACTCAAGGCTTCACCTTCATCCTGGCAAACTAAAATCGAGATGGACCGTCCTGTTCGTGGTTAAGCAAGTCTTTCCCAATGGTTCGGTTGAGATAAAAGATCCAAAAGATGGGAGAGTATTTCGAGTGAATGGGCAACGTCTGAAGCACTATGTAGAGAAAGTAGAGGAACCAGAGGAGATCTCTCTAGTTTCCCCTGTCTACTTTGATTGATGTTCGGTACTTCTATCTATATTATATTTTACTTCTTTCTAGTTTAGTTTCTTTTGTTTTGCTTTGTTTACTTTTATGTTTTGTTTTGTGTGATGCATGTTTACCTACACTACGTTATTGGAGTTCCTCTTTCTCATCGGTATGACTTTCTTATCTTTTGGTGACTATGAGGACACTGTCACATTCTGGTTGGGGGTGGTAGCATAGTATGTTGTTATATATTATTTTGTGTGAAACTATCATGGCATGTTTGTGAGATTTTGCGATTTTGTGAACTGTTGATGCATGATTACAACTCTGTTTTCGTCAAGGTCCAATGACACTATCTTGATTAACATTAACTGTTTTCTAGAAACTCATTTATGTGCACATACTAAGCTTTGTGGATTATTTATAGAGTGATGCATATGATCTTTGGTTTTTAACCATGTTTGAAGCAAATTTTTTTTTTATTGAGTGGAGAGTCTGAGAAAACTAGCATTGTGAACTTTTATTGCCTACTTGAATTGGTTTTATTGCTATTTGAGATGCTTTGTTTGGCTTACCTTACATGTGGAGAAATGATTTGGTTAGTAATCAAAGCCTTCGAATCCATCATTGACATTTGTGCGAAGTTTTGATCATCGACAATATTTTGGGAATGATTCTTCTTCCATCAGTTCATTTATTTATATTGTAATTCTCTAAAAGAAAAAGAAAAAAAAGAGAAGAAAAAAAATCACTCTTTTTTCACTTTATTTATTTATATTGTAATTCTTTAAAAGAAAAAGAAAAAAAAAAGACAGAAGAAAAAAAAAGAAGAAGAAGAAAATGTAAGTTTTTGTTTACTTCAGTTTTCAATTTGTATTCGAAAGAAGGAAGATTCAACAATTTAAGGAAATAAGTTGTTGCACCACACTCAGAAGAAATGAGCTTCAACAGCAAGGCTTATTGATTAACCATTGAAATTTTGAGGCGTTATATTGGTAAGTCAGATAAAGTGTTCTGAATTATGTGATTAGCCTATCTTGTTGTCGATTCTTGTTCACTTTCTTGTCCTAAATTGCTTGACCCTTTCACTGAGTGCTTTTATCTACTTTCCAACTCTATTAGTAAATGCCTTGCCTCTTTAAATTGATAAAAAAATTTACCTGTGAGGATAATGGAGTTGAGACTTCTTTCTTGGTTGAATTCAAAGTTTTATGCATCATTGGTTTGTGGTAAGAAGGTTTAGGCTTAGTGCACACACTCACTGTTTATCAGAAGACATGATTTGAAAATCTCGTTAGCATCTGTGAGCTTTGGCCAATGTTTGTTTGAATGCTAGATAGTTTTGTAAAATTCTTGAATAAACAACATTAATGCTATGTTACTTTCATGCATTGCTATTTCACTTGCATCACTACGTACTAGTAATGAGCTGGTTAGGGGTTATGATTAGCGCATGAAAATGCACTTCATATAGAGTTAATTATATGCATTTGTTGGGATTAATTTTGATTATTCATTGAATTTCTTGACAAGTGTGGTCATTTTGAGAATTCTGTGTTTTAGTGTGTTTTGCAGATTTAAAAAAACAAAGAAGCCTTAAACAAAAAATATATAAAATATGTTCGAAAGAATCCATAGCATTCGGACCAGTTCAGAGTAGAGAAATTAGGTTTCCCAAGAGGAGTGCAACAAAACCCATCATTTCTAGACTATTAAAGATAAATTGAGCATTTTGCCAAGTCATGTTGTCACTAGCAAATGGTGAAAAAATGAGTTTTAATAAATTTTCAGAATTGCCCGTACAGATCAGTCATTTTTGCAGACTAAACTATATTGATTCAGGAAGAACCAGGAGATGAGCCATATATGCTTGGAAAGTTCCAGATGTCTATTTTCTGGAGAATTTTACGGCTCATAAATACGATTTTTCTAGAGAAAATTATGGCAATTTTAGTAGACAAAGGCTGTGCATGATTTCAGCGTGGCAAAAGTGAAGGAGCTATTAAATTTTGATTTTTTTGGGATTTGCATGGCCTGGACAGCAGCACAACCAGACTAGTACTGGATAGTAGAAACCAGGACTAGATAGCAGCAGAATCGGGCTTGGACAGCAGTAGAAGCACATGGCCTGAACAGAAACCCTAGGGCCACTTTTCTGTCTACAAAGCCGTCTCCATATAGCTATATATAGGATTTTAGACTCAGAGAACAGAGAGCTGAACAGGGGGCTAAAGAAATACATACTGAATTTCTAGAGAGTTGTTGTGATTATATGTTATCGGCTAGGCTGAGTTTCAATAAAGGCTAAGAGATTAACTCCTAGACATAGCGGGTTTGGCTTGTATTAAATTTAGTATTTGTGTTTTTAACATTGAATAATTATTTTGAGCTGTTCTCTTTATTTAATATTGAAGTTTATATTTTTTCTTCTTCCATAGATTTTATTTAACTCTGGTGATTGTTGTTCTTTTTCTCCATATAAAGTCAGTTATACTTCTCTTATGTGTAAAATTTAGGATGCAATTGATTTCGGTATATTAATTATATATGCCGGTCCTTTACTGGGTTATTTTCTCCGGATATATCATCGATTTAAGATATCATATATGATTGATCATTGCATTACTTATAAAAACAAGAAGAGGATTTCTCATAATAATTTACAAAAGAATATTTTTGGTGCTTTCACTATTATTTTCTGATTACTTATTTGGGATGTGAAATACGTAGTTGAGTTATAATTACTGAATTAATACAAGTTGAAGCTGTGAAATTTAGGAGGGATTCTTGGACCCTTGTGTTGCTCATTATTGATTTTCTTTCACTTAATTCAATTGTTTCATTTAATTCTCAACATCTTCTTAATATTAATTTTAAATTTTGTTTCCATTATTTTTTGCCTGAGACTTTGATTATAGAACGTTCTCTTCGTGGGATTAACACCCTATTCTATACGGCTGCTACTGTATAGTACTGTTTGGGCGTAATTCACTCAAGGTTGAATCTTAGAGGATGTTTTCGAGGTGGATAGGTAGGCCACATGTCACGAGATTGCACTGTTAAAATATGTTATCGTTGTGGTTCAATTGAACATCTTCAAAAGGATTGTGCTATGTTACAGAGTACTGTATGCTTTGTATGTGGTCAGAGTGGTCATGTAGGTTCAAACTGTTGGTTAAGATATAAGCCAGCTGGTAGTATGAATACTATTGGAGGTTCTGGAAGGGGATAATTAGGTCGAAATAGTGGATTTGGAAGTGGAAGAAGTGGAGCACAAGGTCGAAGAGCTACAATGGAGAAAGGGAATCATAGTCAAGGCTAACAAGGAAAAAGTCGTGTTTATGCCATTACTTAACAAGATGCATAGGCCACGCCTGATGTGGTGACTTTTATGGCTTCTCTATCTAGTAGAAATTCTAGAATATTGATTGATCCCAGGGCAACACATTCCTTTGTTTCTACTTAGCTTATGTTGTGTGTTAATGTTCCTAGAATGCATTTGAATGATAATATAATTGTTGAGACTCAAACAGGAGAGATGATGATAATTAAATGGGTATTTGAGATTGTATATTGAGTATTAGGGATAGAGAACTTAAGGTAAATTTGATGCCTTTATAAATAAAGGAGTTTGATATGATATTGGGTATGGACTGGTTAGTTGCACATCATGCATAGGTGGATTGCTTTAAGAAAACAGTGATTTTTCGAATTCCGGGAGAAGAAGAATTTATTTTTTAGGGAGAACGTAGAATACTCTCTTATTGCCTTATTTCCGCCATTACAGCTGAAAAATTGTTGAAGAAGAGATGTGAAGGTTATTTGGCATATGTAATTAATTATAATGAAGAAAGCATGAAGTTAGAAGGAGTGAAAATAGTTAAATATTTCCTCGATGTGTTTCCTGAATAAATTACTTGGATTACCACCCAATAGATAAGTGGATTTTTCTATTGATCTAGTACCTAGTTCCACTCTTATTTTGATATCTCCTTATCAAATGACACCAACAAAATTGAAGGAACTTAATGTTCAACTTCAAGAACTACTAGATAAGCAGTTCATTTGTTCTAGTATATCACCTTAGGGAGCCCCGATATTGTTTGTTAAGAAGAATTATGAAACTCTGAGGTTATGTATTGATTATCGACAATTGAATAAGATAACAATCCGTAACAAATATCCTTTGCCAAGAATTGATGACTTATTTGAATAGTTGTAAGGATCTCAAGTGTTCTCGAAGATAGACTTGAGGTCGAGATACCATTAGCTGTGGATTAAATAATTGGATGTTTTGAAAACTTATTTTCGGACTCAATATGATCATTACAAATTTCTGGTTATGCTTTTTGGTTTGACAAATTCCCCTGCAGCATTTGTAGATATAATGAATAGAGTGTTCAAACCATTTTTAGACAAGATTGTAGTAGTCTTTATCGATGATATTTTAGTGTATTCAAAGAATGATGAGGAGCATGCTAAACACTTAGAAATTATATTAGAAACTCTTAGAAAGAAGAAACTTTATGCTAAGTTTAGTAAATGTGAATCTTGATCAAGTGAAGTAATATTCTTGGGGAACATAGTGTTGAAAGAAGGTATAGTTGTAGATCTTTAAATGGTAGAAGCAATTTTGAATTGGGAGAAGCCTACAAATGTGACGAAAATTAGAAGTTTCTTGAGATTGGCGGGGTATTATTGAAGATTTATCAAGATTTTCTCACTTTTTGTGGTTCCTTTAACCAAATTAACAAGAAAGGGAGAAAAGTTTATATGGTTAAAAAATTGTGAGCACAGTTTTCGGTTGCTTAAAGAGAAACTGACAACAACTCCAATATTAACTCTTCCTTCAATAGATGAGGGATATGTGATTTATAGTGATGTGTCACATCAAAGGTTAGGTTGTGTTTTGATGTAGGATGGAAAGGTTGTAGCTTATGCTTCTCGGCTGTTGAAGAGTCATGAACGAAATTACCCTATCCATGATTTGGAGGTAGCAACAAAAGCTTTTGCACTAAAGATCTCGAGACACCATCTTTATAGAGTTAGTTGTAAGATATTTAAAGATCACAAAAGCCTCAAATATTTACCTACCTAGAAGGAGCTGAATTTGAGACAAAAAAGATGGATGGAATTGATTGGCAATTATGATCGTGTTATACATTATCATCCTGGAAAGGCTAATGTGGTGACGAATGCCTTAATTCAAAAATCTAAACTGGAAAAATTGAAAATTTATTGCATGAGTCTAATAGAAGAGTTGAGAAGTTTAAAAGTGAAACTTGAAATGGGTACCAGTGAAGGGTTAGTAGCTAATATGGTGGTGAAATCGTCGATTTTGAACCGTCTTCTAGATGCATAAGGTAATATGAAGTATTAATGACAACTAAAAAGGACGTGTTAGAGAACAAGTGGACAAATTTTGTAGTAAGAGAAGATGGAATGGTAATGATGGGAAATCAGATTTTTGTACCAAATGAAGTAGACTTAAGGAAGGAAATTCTGAAGGAAGCTCATGACACTGTTTATTCTATGCACCCAAGAAATAACAAGATGTATAGAGGACTTAAGCAAAATTACTGGTGGTCGGGCTTAAAAAGGGATGTGGCGGAATATGTATCCCAATGTTTAGTTTGTTAGCAAGTAAAAACTGAACATAAACACCTTACAAGTTTACTTCAAACTTTATCCATAACATAATGGTCATGGGAGAGGGTAACTATGGATTTTATTATAGGATTTCCCTATACTCAAAGGGGCATTGATGTCATTTGGGTAATAGTTGATCGATTGTCAAAGTCGACACACTTTCTTCCTATTAAGATAACTTGATCTCCGGAAAGATTGGCAGAATTATATGTAACAAGGATAGTGAAGTTGCACGGAGGGCCTTTGGGTATCGTATCAGATCTTGATGCATGGTTTACTTCTCGATTTTGGAAGGGTTTCCAATAAGCTATAGGTACTCAATTACATTTCGGCATTGCTTTCCATCTCCAAATCTTAGAAGACATGTTGAGAACATATGTTAAGAGTTTTTCGGGTAGTTGGGATGCATATTTGTCTCTTATGGAGTTTGCCTATAACAATAATTTTCAAGCCAGTATTAGAATGGAAATTTTTGAAGAATTGTATGGTAGGCAACGTAGAACTCCGATTTCTTGGGAGGAAGTAGGAGAAAGAAAAGTTTTAGGACCAGAGTTAGTGGAGTTAACTTCAGAGAGAATTAAAAAGATAAGGGAATATTTGAAAACAACTTAAAGTAGACATAAACGTTATGCAGACAAGAGGAGAATTCAGCTAGAGTTTCAAGTGGGTGATCAAGTACATTTGAAGGTGTCTGCATGGAAAAGAGTATTATGGTTTGTTCAAAAAGGAAAGTTAAGTCCTCATTATATTAGACCCTATGAGATTGTTGAACGAGTTGGACCGGTAGCATATCGGTTAGCATTACCTTCGAAACTTGCTCAACTACATGATGTTTTCCACGTATCTACTTTGCGCAAGTATATCTTTGATGAGTCACATGTTATTCTATCCCAATCTGTAGAAGTATAGAAAGACTTGTCCTATGTAGAATTACCAGTGAAGATCTTGGACTCTAGAGAACAAATTTTGCGCAAAAAGATCATTTTTTAGTAAAAGTTCTTTGGAGAAATAGAGAAGTGGAAGAAGCTACATGGGAAAGTGAAGTAGATATGAATAATCAATACCCTTACTCATTTGCAAGTCTAGGTTAGTTTAAATTTTGTGGCGAAATTTTATAAGGAGGGAAGAATTGTGGAGATCGTTCTTTTATTTTAATGTTTTTATTTGAATTACTATTTTCTTTAATTTAGAAATAATTAAATTCTTTGTATTGATTGTAACAATTAATTATATAGGGAGATGAGGTAGTTTCTATAGGAAACTATGAAGAGAATTAAGAATTTTTGGGTTTTTGTGGAATTAGAGAAAGAGTGAAATGAGTTGGTAAAATTGTAGTTAAAAGGGTAAAGGAAGGATAGAGAATTTTTTTCAAACTTTAGTATAAATAGAGAGAGAGAGAGAGAGAGAGAGAGAGAGAGAGAGAGAGAGAGAGGAAAAGAACTCTCCTTCATGGCTCTCATAAAATTTCCTAGAAGTTTCAAGAACTCTCTACCCTATTCCTTTCTCTTGACTTGATTGCTTGAAGAATCAAGAAGAAAAGAACCAATCAATGATTTCTTGGCTCAATTTATTTGCTTTTATGTAATATTTATGTGGAACCTAAGTTCTTGTTTACCTTACTTAAGTTTTTTATGAAGACTTTAAAAGAGAGAGACTTTAAGGGTTTCAAAATCTATTCTTGTAAGTTGATTTCATAGTTTGAGTTCAGAAATTTTGGATTTGAAACCATCTTGAAACGATTTGAAGAGAAAATTGGGTTTTAGGTTTTAAAAAAGGGTTTTGTATTGGGATTTATGGTTTGAAGTATTTAAACTTGAAATTTGTTATGAGTTGATTACGCCCAAAACATACGCAGTTATTGTAGTACAGCTTTGGGGTGTCGATTCCACAGGGAAACAAGATAACTACAAGAGAAGGTGTGAAGCTTAACACAGACGATAAAGATCAAGTGAGAGAATAAAGTATTGTGTGAAAATTGTGTAGATAATATAATGGAGGAAACAAGGGTCTGGGAATCCTCCCTAGGTTTGTTGCCTTATTCCAGTCTCAATTCAGTTGTCTTTATCTCGATTGCAAGTTTCACATCCCAAATAAGCAATCGGCAAATATTCAATTAAGCACATATATAAACCCTAATGTAATTGTTATGAAATACTTTTTACTTTCAAGCACACTTGACCTAACTTATATATTATCAAGAAACGACAATATATCATGATGACAATACTGTAGTAATGGACAAATCTATAAGAGAAATCTACCGGACTCAATCACACCTCAACAACATCACATAAGAAGAGCATGACTAGACTTGTATGGGGGAGAAAGATGCAATCACCGAATTAAGGGGAAATCTTCTAATTAAATTGAAAAGTAAATCATAATAATGTTTAACGATAAATCCATATTACAACTGAACTAACAAAGGAATTAAAGAATGACAAAACCTAGGGATTTATCCCTTCGCCTTGCTTGGAGATTAGTCGGCCATGAGGGAGAGTGTGGAAGCCTCCCTTGAGTTTTCTGGCCTTCTATCTATTTTTATGAATGCCTAATTACAAACCCTAAGTGGTCTATTTATAGTGTACAAGGCCTAAGGGTGTTTTAGGGTTTGAACGTGTTTTAGGGTTTTCATTATCCAAGCCATGAAATGTAGGGAGTAATTGAATCATCCCTGATTTAAGATCTAGTTGGCGAGTATTGGCTGGAAACATGATGCATGATGGTGCGGCTGTGCGTGTAGGGTGGAGGTAATCCTAAAGTGTCCTAGCAACATTCTCATTAGGGTTATCGGCCATGTTAACAAAATCCTCTAAATTCTCTGATGAGGGTGCACTATTGTTTGATCTAGGCGAGGTTTCAATATCAGACGTGGAAGGAGAGGGTAATTCTAGTTCGGGTCCTCTAATGAATCTACCTCGTAAATCTCTCAGTCTAAGCATACACCAAATAAATCAGAGAGGAAATAAATAAAACAGAATAATAATAAATAAAAAAAATCAGAAAATCAAAACTTAGAAAAAAGAACAATAATAAATAAAAATACAATAAAAAGAAAGAAGGGAAAAATAAATATAAAAAAATGCAGCAAGCTAAAAGAAGGAACAAAGTTACCACCTTTACAGCTACTGAAAAGAAAAACTATTTATAGTTTTTCTACTGTTATGTCAAAATTTGACAATCTTCCTTGTACTTAAGCCTGTTTCCCCGGCAACGGCGCCAAAATTTAATTACGCCTAAAACATATGCAGTTGTTGTAGTACAACTTTGGGGTGTCTATTTCACAGGGAAATAAGATAACTACAATAGAAGGTGTGAACCTTAACACAGACGATAAAGATCAAGTGAGAGAATAAAGTATTGTGTGAAAATTGTGTAGATAATATAATGGAGACAACAAAGGTCCGCGAATCCTCCCTAAGTTTGTTGCCTTATTCCAGTCTCAATTCAGTTGTCTTTATCTCGATTGCAAGTTTCACATCCCAAACAAGCAATCGGCAAATATTCAATTAAGCACATATATAAACCCTAATGTAATTGTTATGAAAAACTTTTTACTTTCAAGCATACATGACCTAACTTATAGATTATCAAGAAACAACAATATATCATGATGAAAATACTGCAGTAATGGACAAATCTATAAGATAAATCTACCGGACTCAATCACACCTCAACAACATCACATAAGAAGAGCATGACTAGACTTCTATGGGGGAGAAAGATGCAATCACTGGATTAAGGGGAAATATTCTAATTAAACTGAAAAGTAAATCATAATAATGTTTTACGATAAATCCATATTACAATTGAACTAATAAAGGAATTAAAGAACAACAAAACCTAGGGATTTATCCCTTCGCTTTGCTTGGAGATTAGTCGGCCATGGGGGAGAGTGTGGCAGCCTTCCTTGAGTTTTTTGGCCTTCTATCTATTTTTTATGGATGCGTAATTAGAAACCCTAAGTGGTCTGTTTATAGTGTACAAGGCCAAAGGATGTTTTAGGGTTTGAACAAATCATTAAAGACCTAATTAGGGTCTAACTCGGAGAACAGAGTTTGGGCGCGCACTGCACCTTGGCTTTTATCAAGTTTCTTGTGTGTGCAGTGGGGGGTGCCTCAGCCCTTCAAGGTGCGCCTCAGCTTCATCCAAGGTGCACCTCAGCCCTTCAAGGTGCACCTCGACCTGTTGGATCTTTGAGGCTTCTTTTGAGCTTCTTTCTGAAAGGTGCGCCCAGCTCTTCCCAGGGTGCACCTTGACCTGATTGGTAGAGATCTTCTTTGTTTTATCTTTCTGCAGCCATGGCTCCACTTTGGTATGCATCGAATCATCCTGCTTCAAGCACCGAATTCTTTTTCCATCTTTTTTAACTCAAGATATCTGAAAATGCAAGAAATAAGTTAATGTTCCAAGAATACCACTTTAAAGTTGTTAACGAATCAAAAATGTAATTAAAACCTAAATCAACCCTAAAGTGTTAACAAATAAGTACGATTAAGATGCATTTTATGGCTCTCATCATGAGTATTATGGAGTTTTTTCTTAAAACCTTAGGGAAACACTTATATGTCAAAGGATTTGGGAAATTCTGAGTAAATCATGGTGATTTTGAAGGAAAAAGTTGAATTTTCTTGGGTGTTTTGGTTAAAATCGAGTTACCAATCGACTGGTAGCTTCATCCAATCGACTAAAGGATTTGCATTAGGGGTACTAGTCGACTGGAATAAGTACCTAGTCGACTGAAAAATAGGAAGAAAGTTTCTAGACTTAATTGAGTTGATTGGAAGTTCTATATAGTCGACTGAAAGAGAAATACAATCGACTGAAAGAACAATAAAATCGATTGGATCAGTTTCTTCTCAAACAAAAAAATCAAAATTTTTCTTATATTTCAATATTTTAACTCCTTTAAACTATTCCAAATGAATTATGAGTTAGAAATAGAGTTAAATTGTTGTAAGAACACTTAGACCAAGAGAGAGTAAACACTTTGAGTTAGGATATAGTTTTCCTTCTTTACTTTCTTTCTTAATGTAATTAAGTGTTATGATTATGTAAATCTTATTTTGATTAGTTAAGTAATATCTTTTATAGGTGGAATTGAAAAATGTAATAAGGACAAGGAAATAATTCGACATTAAGACTCGATTCTCAATATGAGATTACTTTACTTTTAGTAAACGTGAAGGCTAATAATGAAAAAGAGAAAGATTAATACTTATGAAAAGTGTAAGTTATGTCTTTGTATATAATAAGATAATGAGACTCCTTACGTTTGCATATATGTAAATGGATGGAATTGGAAAGAAGATTGTATTATGTAGAGGTCGATATTTAAATTAGAATATTTTAAATCACGGGACGACACTTCAACGTCTGTTTGGCTTTTCTTGTTCGAATTTAAGTTGTAATCATTTCACTTTGGACTTATGTAATCATTTCACTCTATTAGTATCTTCTTTCTTATCTCAACATCATTTGGAACACAAACTCTATTTCCCAATACCACCATAATATCTTCTCTAATTCTAAACACAGTCGACTTCCAACTTAATATTTCCTCTCTGATATTCTCTATCCCTTCATCATTACTCTGCATCTGTAACAAGCGATCAGTAATAGAATGTTGTACCACCATATTTGTCATCAATACTCCTCTATCACTGATACTCAACTGCATTCTCATTTCTTTTAGTTCTATCATCAGGCTAATATCATGACTCCCATTAGCAACTAATCTCCTTGTAGATTTTCTACTTAATACATCAGCTACTACATTAACCTTCACTAGATGATAATGAATTGTACAGTCATAATCATTAATCAATTCCATTCACCTCCTCTGCCTCAAACTCAACTCTTTCTGGGAAGGTAAATGCGTCAAACATTTATGATTAGTAAAAATTTCACAAATGGCTCCTATAAATCCTTCATCACCAGAAAGAAGCACTAATACCGGAACAGTAGTCAATTTCTCTTTCAACAATTAAAAACTCCTCTCACATTCTTCTGGCCACATAAACTTCCCTTCCTTCCTAGTCAATCTAGTCAATGGTCCAGCAATAATAGAAAAATTATGGATAAACCTCCTATAATAACCAGCTAACCCCAAAAAGCTTCTAATTTCACTCACGCTAGTGGGTCTTTCCTAATTCAATACCGCCTCTACTTTCTGTGGGTCAACTGCTATACCATCTCCTAACTCACATGCCCCAAGAAAGATATTTCACTCAACCAAAACTCACACTTAGAGGACTTTGCGTACAATTTCTCTCTTCTCAAAAGTTCCAACACTATCTCTAAATGTTGCCTATGCTCCTATTCATTCTTGAAATATACCAGAATATCATCAATAAATACAATCACAAATCTATCCAAGAAATGGTTTAAACACCAGATTCATTAGATCCATAAATGCTGCAGGAGCATTAGTTAACCTAAATGGCATCACAAGGAACTCATGATGGCCATAACGTGTCCTAAAAGCAGTCTTAGGCACGTCTCCCTCCTTTATCCTCAACTGATGATAACTCGATCTCAGTCTATCTTAGAAAACACCCTACCCCTTGTAACTGCTCAAATAAATCATATATCCTAGGCAAAGGATAATTATTCTTGATGGTGATCTTATTCAGTTGTCTATAATCAATACACAACCTCATCATCCCATCATTCTTCTTCACAAACAACACAGGGGTTCCCCAAGGTGACATACTAGGTTACTAGCAACTCCTGAAGCTAAACTTTCAATTCTCTCAACTCAGCTGGTGCAATTCTATAAGGTGCTATAGATATGGGTGTTGATCTCAGAATCACCTCAATAGAAAACTCAATCTCCCTATTGGGAGGCAAACTAGACAACTCCTTAGGGAATACATCAGAAAAATCTTTCATTACTAAAATTTCTTCTAACTTCCTAATCTCCTTTCTATAATCCACCACATATGCCAAATACCCCTCACAACCCTTCTTTAACCATTTACTAGTAGTCAGGGCAGAAATAAAATAGTTGGCAAGTATTTTATGTTCTCGCTTAAAATCAAACTCCTTTTGTCCTGTTATCTTGAACACCGCATTCTTTCTAAAATAATCTACCTAAGCATGATATGCAGATAACCAATTGATCCCCAGAATTAAATCAAAATTTTTCATATCCAAAGGTAACAAATCAACTTCAAATTCTCTATCAGCCATACTAATCACACAACCCCAATAAATTGTACTAATAATAACCCTATCCCTAGTAGGACCTTCAAAAATAACGCATGCATCAAAGGACTAACACAAGCATCAATTGATTTCATATACACATTGGATGCAAAAAAATGGATTGCACCAGGATCAATTAATAATCTAGCAGGTCTATCAAGAATAGATACCATACCCATAACAATATTAGGAGTGGCTTGTGCATCCTATTGAGTCAACGTATAGACTCTATTGTCTCTGGGTTATAACTGACCACTGTGTCATTTCTCAGCTACTGATCCTCTGCATCTACCCTGCATACTCCCTAATCCACCACCTCTCTCCACCTGTCTTCTCCCAAAACCTCTGACACTTATCTCAATAGATTTCCCCACTGGACTATCTACACTAACATGTCCTCCCTCACCACATACAAAGCACATCAGAGTAGAACAATTCCGAGATAGATGCCTTGTCTGATTACATCTAAAGCAAACTCTTGCCCCTCAATTTTGCATCAGATTACCACTTCCCCTTGGTGGTATACTTACTTATCTACCATAACTTCTAGTTCCCATAACCTATCTCCCAAATCTAGGGGTCCCATCAATATTACTCTGAGCTACAGAAGCAATATATTCTGCTTGCCTCTGACTCTGTATTACAGTTCTCTGTGACAAGGAACGCCCCCTCTAGGATGGTCTCCCACCTTGCACACTCATACCACTACCACTTTGGGTCCCTCAAATCTTGATCCTCTTCATCCAATCCCTTCTACCACTAAATTACATCATATCCTTTTCAATCTGTAATGATTTATCCACCATTAAAGCATAATTCCCAATATCCATATAAGAGAGTTTAGTTCGAATTTCATAGTGTAACCCGTCTAAAAATCTCTTACATTTCCTCTCCTCTATATTTACTAACTCAGGTAAAAACCTCGACAAAGTTATAATTCTACTATTACACTCAGCCACAGATAAAGTATTTTTCCTTAAATGAATAAAATCTCTCTCCTGCTTTGCTCGAAACGTATCTAGAAAATACTTTGCAAAGAACACATCCTTAAATTTATGCCAAGTTAAGGGTTGATCTACCTGTGTACTCAATCTAGGCAAAATACCCTTCCACTATTGTGAAGCCTCACCTTCCAGCTTAAATGAAGCAAAAGCAACCTTCTACCTATATGTCATTGATAAGACTTCAAAATATTTCTCAACATGTTTAATCCACTACTCAGCTTCAATAGGATTTACAGATTCTCTACAAGACTAGGGTCTTAACTTAAGAAATATCACAAAATAATCCTCTTGCTTCTCATGAGCAAACACACTCTCTCCCTCATTAGCCTCTTGTCTCACCACATCAGGTTTTGTTCTACCTTTTTCTTCTAATCTCCTATGTAAATTATCAGTCATTTCTTTTGCTGCATTCATTCTCTCTGTAGTATGATCAAGAACTTCTTTTAACTCATCCTTCTTATTATCTGATTCTTTCCCACCTTTACTAGTACCAGCTGCACTAAAAACCTGATCCCTTGCACGAACCACAGACTCAACATCCCCCTCCACTTTAACTCTTCTAAATTTTGGGGTCTACCATGTCCTCTCTGATTCAGAACTCTACCTATGGCTCTAACACGTCCATGTGTCATCCTCAGACTCTGCATTAAAATGTAGTTTATTTAAATCCACTTTTTTAAATTTTTATGCAGTCTATAGAATCCAAAAACCTAATGCTCTGACACCAAAATTGTAACGACCCATCCTGAGTTGGCTAACCCCGAGACGGTGTCGTCACGTTTTGAAATTCTAACACGACACATATATGCAACAATATAAAAACATACATCAAATGAATGTGTGTGTATATATATACACATCAATCTTCAACCCTTAACAAGGGAGTTACATTATTAAAATTTCAACTGAAATAACATATACAACATATGATGCATGGATATTTATAAAAAAAAATTTCATTAGTCCGAGGATGTGGACCACGTGGCTTGCAGAAAATGACTCGGTCTGAATCTCAGCTCACCAATCTATCTGTCATGCCTGCTACCTGAAATTATTTAATAATGAGGAGTTAGCTTCACACGCTCAATGAATTAAATTTACTAGAAGTACTCGATTTGTATACTTCTAGTTATATCTTATAATTCAATCATTTCTAATTCACCAATATTAATAATCAATTTCTTCACATATAATCATTCAATCTTTCAAATAATCTTCCAATATTCATTCGTCTATCATCTCATATAATTCAATAATAACATTCTATTATCACTACTCATATCATAATTCCAATCAATCTCTTCTTAAATTAATCATCAAACATATCAATTTTTCTTCTCATATATTTAATCATCTTGAGACTATCAATTTAACATCATTATTTACCTCGTTATGAGGTTCACAACATATAATCAATCAGTCAAATAATTTTTATCATATCATACTTTCATATTTCTTTCTCATCATATTTGTCTCTCTGTGAGATTTATTTATCTATAATTAATTTCACAATCAAGACTGATAATTTAGTATCTCAATCAATAATAATCAATATTTAAAACAAATGTAACGCATGAATTTAAATTTTCTTTCTTTCTTTCTGATCAGATCATTTCATATTATCATCTGGGCACATGTCGACATGTTTTAGCTAGACCAACTGCCTTCCTAGTCTTTTTAGTTAGATCAGCTGCCTTCTTGGTCTTTTTTCCTAGACCAACTGTCTTCTTGGTCTTTTCAGCTTGACTAGCTACCTTCTTGGTCTCTTTTTATATATTTTTTTGCTAGACCAACTACCTTCCTGGTCTTTTCTCTTTTTTTTTAGCCAGACCAACTATTTTCCTGGTCATTTCTTTTATGCATATGAGCAATAACATGCAAGTATAAATTAAAACATTCAATTCAATTATCTAACTCTTTCTCAAAATTATTATTTTTATTATATTTATTAAATTGTCTCCTCATATATCATTTAAAATTTTCAATCATATTTTCAGAAATTTCATATGACTTCTCAGCATATTTTTCATTAATCCATCATTTTTAAAATATAAATTATTATATAATTGATGTTCAATATACTATTAAATTCTTAATCAATCAATTTTCACATATAACAGAAAATGCATCATTAAATCATAATTATTCACCCATTTATTCAGATATCATAAATTCATATTTTTATTGGTTTCGTTTACTAAAAGTAAATCTAACTCATCAAGTAGCACTTAAAGTTACCCATGGATCACCTCATTGCCTTTCCCCATCCTTTGAGAAATTTCTTGAGCTTGCTGATTATCAATGCCTAATCATAAACTTTCATAAATCTTACTATTTCATAACTTAATTCAAAAAATATAATTATTTAGTTATGAGTCCTATTGAAAATTTACCTCAAATATGATGAAGTCTTGCT
Organism: Bretschneidera sinensis; assembly: GCA_023935145.1. Taxonomy (NCBI): domain Eukaryota; kingdom Viridiplantae; phylum Streptophyta; class Magnoliopsida; order Brassicales; family Akaniaceae; genus Bretschneidera; species Bretschneidera sinensis. The sequence continues at coordinate 72,879,366 of CM043700.1, read as the reverse complement.
ATTATAATTGAGTGATTGTGCTATCTCTAATATTAAGAATTTTTTTTTTTAACTTTTTGCTAAGAATTTTGAATTGAAGAAAGAAGGAAACCAAACGGGATTTAGTAGGAAAATAATAAAACAAAACAAAAAAACCATTTTTATATTCAAAACCATTTCGCTGCTACCATTTTCTTTGCTGTCTAACATGCATACTTTACATATTAGGCAGCCAACACCTGGACATCCAGGTGTTGGTTCCCCCCCCCCCCCCCCCTCTTTTTTTCCTTTGTAACGAAAAAAGTACACCTGGAGTTGCATCCAAGTGTCTTCTTCTTCTTTTCAAAAGAATTATTTTATTCAATGTAATATCTATCACGTATATATTATTTTAATTCCATGTAATATCTATCAAATTACTTCTCTACCATTATTTTAAGAACATGGGTATTACAGATATGTAAAGGAACAAAATGGTTTTGGAAGAATGAAGAGAGGTAATTTTAAATTATGATTAGTATCAAAAGAAAACCTGTGTGGCTAAACTCTTTGAAAGACTTAAGTAGAGGTTAAGGACAAATTAATTAAATTACAATTTGAGACAGCTAAGTATTGAAGTTAGAGAAGAAAGTCATAGAATGGAGATTGGTTAACTATAAATGGGAGCAACTGGTTTATCGTTATACAAGTGAAGTTATAAATTGGAATTATGACGTATTATTTTTGCTAAAGAAAGATTAGTCAGTTTGGAGTTGTAATGGAGAATCAAATGCTTAACTACTACTACTGTGATGAGTTATATAAGATTTATCGGTAAGCATGCCCTGGTTGGTAGTGGATAAATTATGGTTTTGACGGAAAAAATAAGTGAAAAAGTTGGACTAAAGCTAAGAGACACATTGAGTATAGAAAGTAAATCACTAATAGAATCACTTTATTTGTTGGATGCTAGAATTTCTTAAATGATTGAAAGGATGACTTATAGTTGATTATTCTTTTTCCATATGTAGATTTGAACTATGAAGTAAATGAATTGAGGATTTGAGTAAATAATTAATTTGAAGTAAGTATAAAAGTCTTGATAACACTATTGAAATGTCTGAGTATTGTATGTTTAAGAGGAAGAAATTATCAAACGATGAGAGAAAGTGATTAGTCAATAAGTAGCTTAATGAAGAGTATCTTTGGAGAGACACATAAATAAAGTTGTGTCGCTTTGGAGGCCCTTGAAGCATGAAGTCAAGATGGAAATAGAAATTGTAGAGAGGAGTATCAAATGGTAAAATTTTAGTTTTTGGAAGCTCAATAGTAAAAGAATGATGTAAAATAGGAAAAACGTTGAGAAATACTTTTGTTCAAGAATATTTGCTTGAGGGTTAGTAAGAGGAAATGAATGGAGGAGATTGCGATAAAATATGAGAATAAGTAGTTGATAGAAGGGCAAGCCCCACTTCTTAAGTAAAAAGAGTTTCTAGTAAGATCAGATGGAGTCTGTTAAATTGGTACATTATCAATCTAAGTGATTTATTAGTTGGTTGATAACGATATAGAGAAAGTTCATATTGGTAGTGAGATAGAATTGCGATCTTGTAATGTAATCTTGAAGGAAGTGAAAAATACGAAAAGTGTACTTGAGAAGATAAGATGGACTAGGAAGTTGATAATCCTAATGTTTTGTGAACCATGGTCAAGTAAATTTCGAGGACAAAATTTTTATTAATGGGGAAGAATTGTAGAGGCTAATATTTAAATTAGAATATTTTAAATCACGGGACAACACTTTGATGCCTATTTGGATTTTTTTGTTCGAATTTAAGTTGTAATCATTTCACTTAGGACTTATGAAATACTTATGAAATTAGAAACAAGTTTATAAAATAAGAATTTTAAGTAATTTTTTTTTTCGTTTCGGGGGAAATGCCAAAATTTTAAAGTGTTTGGAGTAGTTTGTGAAAGAAAGAAAGAACGGAATGGTTAACTTAAAATTAAAGAAGAGTTTGAAGCATAAATAAGAGGAGAGAGGGAGAGAATCCAACATTTTTTGGATTTCTCTAGAGGAACCGAGAGAGAGATGAAAAAAAAAAGAGAGAAAAAGAAAAAAAATGGGAGAAAAGGAAAAAGGATGGTAATTTCTTGCAAAATTCAAGGTAAAAGCTTGTAACTTTTTGCTTCTAATTATTAATTTTGTGTATCTAGCTAAAGATTTGAATTATTTGAAAGTTTGATTAGAAGATTTACTCAAGGAAAGTTTGAGAAATTGTTTGTTTCAAAGAGGAAGAAATGGTTTTAACTAAATGTGTTGTTTTGAAGGTTTTGAGTTCAAATATCTTATGGGTAGTGTAAAATATTTGATTTGAAACCTTTGAGAACTTGTGTTTGATTTGGGTTGGAAGTTTCAGGGGAGACAAGAAGTTATTTTGAAGAAAAATGGAGTTTTTGCCCTAAAATTCTTTGATTTTGCGACCAAACAATTGACTGTCCTGAGGGCACAATCGACTATGCAACTCTCTGGACCTTGAATAGTCAACTATCCATTTGGATAATCAACTGTGCACGCTTCTGGGTAGCCTACAATAAACTGCCCAATATGGACAGTCGACTGTGCAAGTCCTGAAACTATTTTTCAGCCCCTATTTTTGAAAATAAATTATTTTTCTTAGAGAATTTCAATCCTAAACTCTTATAAAGGTATTTTGAGTTTTAATACGTTATAATTTTTTAAAATTAAGATCTTGAAAGGATTTATTTTGTTTTTAAAACAATGATAGAACAAGTCTTTTTAAGGCCTTGAATAAAATGGAAAAGGGTTGTAGCTTAACCCCTAGTTTTGTAGGCTTGCATAAATTCTATTATTAGATTGAGTGTTAATAAATTATATGCCATGAGTAAATAAACTAAGTTATGTATTCATTAGGTATGATTGAAAAGAGAACACCAAGGCTAGGAAGTAAACCCGAGGTTGCATCTTGGCTCCACAAATGTGAGTTCACCTAACCTCTAGTAAGCGTAAGGAATTAATGAATGACACTAAAAAGATTAAAATGTATATTAAGATCTAGGATTTAAGTGTGTGTGTGTGTGTGTGTGTTGTATAAGAAATGATTGAAAGTAAAGAAATGCTTTTAAACAAGACATGTTTTGAATTCTATATGTTTGAAAGATGTTGCGATGTGGTTGACCTATTGAACTTATATTTGAGATATTATGATTTTGTGATAATGTGTAATGAATAGAACAATCGTGTGAAGGTAAGACCCCACCTAGTAAGAGGTAGGGAGGGGATCCTAGTTGTTTGAAAGGGTAGGACTCTGTCTGGTAAGGGATAGAGTGGGGATCCTAATTGTTGAAGTTGAAACCCCGTTAGGTAATGGGTAAGGAGGGGATCCACATTGTTGAAAAGTTAGGACCCGACTTAGTAAGGGGTGGGAAGGTGATCCAAATTAATTGTGTTGGGGAGACGTCCCAATTACTATTTGATTAGCCCACGAGAGGTAAATAAAAATGAATTGAAATTAGAATTGGAATGAAGAGAAGTGAACATTGCATTGCATTCATACCTGTTGATTAGTGCATAATTGATGATTGGCTCATGAAAGGCATACTTGATGATTGTTGCATAATTGATGATTGGCCCATGAGGGGTATGTATTGTGATAGATTTGGTGAAAAGCATAAATTGTTAAGTGTTGTGAATTGAAAGATATCAAAAATAATGTTGCTAGTAAATGGTTAATTTTATGTTGTTGTGGTGATTATTTTCTTTTGTAATAAGAAAATTAAATCAGAAGTTATAAATAAAATTCGTGTTATACTTTTAAATTTTATAAGGACTTATGTAATAAGATCGATTATTAATGAATTTTTTTCAAAGCAATTAATTCTAGTATTGTGTTTCTCACTGAGCTTTTTAGCTCACCCTTTTATTTTACTAACATTTTAGAAAAGTGTTGGATATTTCGTAGTCGAAGTTGGAAAGAGACCTTAGTAAGATCCTTAACCACAACATCCTCACCTTTTAAACCCTTTTAGGAGTTTAAGTTTGTGTCTTAGTTTAGAAATTGTAAAAGTGCATAAGATAGGGATAATTGAAATAAATTCCCTTTTTATTGGTGTCTTTTGCAAAACTCTAAGAATCAATTTATTGTATAGAAAAACATCATGTTTATGAAGATGAATATTTTTACAGGTTTGATTATAAAGGAATGTACTTTGATTTGTAAATTTATAGGTTAGCATCATAAGTCAAGGTGCTCAATGCTGAAAGGTAATGAACCCATTTCGAGTAGGGTCCACTCGGGATGGGTTGTTACATATTATATTTGCATTCATTATATTATGTGTTGATTTGATGGTATGTTATTGAGGGGAGATTAATGGGAGAAATTGCGGTAGGTCCCTTCCCACGAGGGGTGTAAGGGTATCGAAGAAACTTTGGATGTTTAGGACCCCACTTGAAAGATTGGTGTATGGGATCCAAAATTTGTGAAATTGTGAATGAATGATTAAGAATAACATATCGGTACGTGGGGAGACATCCATGTTGTATTTATTTTTTTAAATGATTGAATTATGTATCATTGCATATTGCATTGTACATTATGTAAAAATAATTTGATTGGTCCATAAAGGGCGTATGAATTGATAGGCCTATGAAGGGCGTGTGATTTGATTTACCCATGAAGGGTATATATTTGATTTTCCTATTTAGAGGCTTGTAATACTTGTGTTTATGGATAAATGAAAATTCTTAATATTATAAGAATAATATTTAATTAAATAAGGATTTGAAAGCGATTACTTTAAGTAAAAGTGAGTACTCGTTGAACTTTATAGCTCACTCCCTCCCATTAATCTTTATAGGAAGTTTTAAAGAAGATCTTGGATCTTAGGCAGCGATTTTTCAAGAGATTGAAGTATCTTAGGTTGGTCCACGTGCGAGGCATCCTTGTTCAGTTCTTTTGTATAAGTTTGTATATAAATATAGTTTGTTCATATACAAAAATCAACCATCAAAGGTTATGTCCCTTGAGACACCATGTAATGTTTAAGTGATATGCTTAAAGCTTTTGATATAATTATATTAATATTGTAAATAATATGATGTATATTAGAAAACTTTTGTTATTATGTATGATTTTTCAAGTGCTCAGTTCTAAAAAGTGTTTGATATCGTTCAAAGTAGGACCCACTTGGGATGGGTCATTGCAATCTCATCGTGGATTTATCATCATTATCATGAGTCTTTTTCCCATAACCATGACACGCCATTACGACTCACCATAATAATCTCCTAGAAATATCATCATGGGTTCTATCTCAGTCTCATAGCCACCACATGATCTTTGAATCTATCTAGAGAAAACCCTTTTGTTATAGGGTCTGTTACCATCTTCTCGGATGAGATATAGTCCACCTTAATCTCACTTCTGTCACTATATCTTATCTATAGTAATAACGGATATCAATATGTTTACCTTTCAAGATATTTGCTCCACTTTTTATCAGTGAGAGGACAAACTTAGTATCACATAACACATTGACTGCTTTACACGATATACCAATCTTAAGACTTTCCATAAATCTCTTTGTCAATACTATTATACTAGTAGTTGTGATGCATGCAACGTACTCAACATCCATAGTGTGTTTCGTAATACACCCTTGTTTCTTGCTTTCCTAAGAAAATGTTGTTCCAGCAAAGAGAAAAATATATCAACTAGTTGATTTTCTATCATTCTGATCTTCGGTGAAGTCAACGTCAAAGTATCCAGTAATATCTAGATCACTCAAACCAAAACATAATTTTAGTTCGATGGTGCCTTTCAAGTATCTTAGAATCCTTTTAACAACTTACAAATGTGTTTGTTCTATATTTGATTGAAATCGACTTGCCAATCCCACAACTGAAATATATCTAGTCCACTTGTTGTCATGGCATACATGAGACTCCTAATTGCATGAGCATATGGGATCAAACTCATTTCTTGTTTCTTTGTCTCATCTTTAGTGCATATGGCCTTACTTAAATAAGTGCCTTTTAGTATAAGTGTGTTTATTGCTTTACATTCATTCAAGTTGAAGTTGTCAAATATATACTCGCCCTTTCTATATATCTTTCTTGATCCAAGTATATTAGCTTTGATTTGCAATCCCTTGTAATTCATTTACCTAGAAGATAAAAGGCTTATCCTATGTTCTTCACTTTAAACTTGGATCCTAAGAATGATTTAGTCTTATCCATCATATCTTGAAAATTACTGGCTAATAA